>JAYKKM010000217.1:0-585000 GCA_035772405.1 Chrysogorgia sp. JL179-B06
CTTCCTTGGAAGATGGTGAATTGGATGGATTGTAACCAGAGATCAAGATGATTATTTTTTATGCTATCAGCCACTATAGGAACTAAGTAGAGGGAATATACAACAAAACTTCTGGAGCTCAGGGGGGGGAATAGACCAATTTGGCCATGGAGTGTGTGGTCAGGCATAGCCGAACTGAAAGCTCCGAGATGCACCTGAGGGACTGTCCTATGGCTACTTTTATTACCATAGTTTGTCCAGTAGTTGTGATCCTTAGCATGGAGTTAAATGCACCGGTCTTGAAATAACTGGCTGCGATTGGCTAGTACGTAAAGTTTATACAATTTTACTTGTATTACTGTAAATAATTATTGTTAAGGTTTTTACCATTCTTAATCAAGCATATGTCGGGTAACACTCTGACTTAACTTGTTTTCATGTTTTTTGTGATCTTAATTGTTGATATTGTTAAAGGATCAAAGGTTTCTCCTGCTCCACAAGCAGTGAGTTAATAATTCAGTCAGCCATTAGTCAATAGATGACCATCAACCAGCCCAATCTTCCATGCATGTATCTGACCAAATATATTCAGATTGTATTGGATTTTGAGAGGTATGACCAAACGTTTTGTGATCATAATGTGAATGAGAGCACCCACACTGAAAGAAATTCTCCTGAATCTCTCTGCAGTAACAACATTTGGTGAAATATTTATCTAAGTTTAATATAAGCATAAATCATGTATGGGAGGGTACCACAAGAGAGCACTCAAATGAAAGTCACATTTTTAACCCTCGCAAAATATAAACTATCTGTAAAAATTTTACAGATGACATTGGCATTTTAGAGGGGATCAGTTTGACCAAGGTGGTCTAGCAAGGGAATTCTTCACACTCGTAACAATGGTTGGTCGAATTCACAACTTTCAGTCCAGAGGCATCACTTCAAAGTTTATATCCTTGAATGCTATGGTGTTTGAGGAAAGAGTATATTACTTAGCTGATCAAAATCTTTGTAATGTCGCTTGTGCATGTTGGCTCAGCACTAAAATGTCTCTTCAATTCCTGTTATGATGCCATTGTGAAGGAAATGGGACATCAAAATCTCAATGTTATTGCTTGAGGATGTTCCTGAATTTTGATTTGAGTTATTCACTTGAGAAATTAATGACAGCTCCCAATGTTCTAGCGTTCAAGGAGGCTACACAGATCTTCAATGAAACCAAGCTTCATACCTATCTTGGACATGGCTGGTACGTTGCAGGTGATTGAAACAACCGCTGACATCCAGAATATTGCTCATGAAAACAATCAATTGGTATGTTTTGGGCAGAGCACAATCAGCCTTATATGACAGTTTCAAAGAGCGGTCTATCATGAACATTAGGCGTACTGGTATCTATGTTGAAATATCCAAGTGTCTTCTGAGAAACGCATGTACTTCACCACCAGAAGAAACATTAACTGCAAGCTGTGTTGAATACGTTTTCGACGGTTAAAGCGTGAATCAGAGGGGTTCTAAAGGACGAGTGGTTTTGAAAAACCTCGGTCCTGTCCCACTGGCAGGATTTCTTGCAAGAATCTGAAGAAGATTCCTATTGTAATCGGTTTAAAGAAATTACCTCGTCCCTGCGAGCTGCAATTTACAGAACATGTGTAGGATCTTTCTTGTGTAGTATACTTTCCTTCTTTGCCAGAAATGTGACATTTGAGTTTGTGCGTTCTGTCAGCGGATATTACAAGTAAAACATAAGAATGCTAAAACATTTACATATATTTACATAGAGGGGGTAAATATTGACCCCAATATAATAAAGGAGAATTGGATGTTAATGCAAAATATCGGGGTTCGGTATTAATTCTCAACAACACAAATCAGTGAAATTTCATACCTTTAAAACACGACGAAAATTTGAATTATAGCACCATTCATCCAGTGTATTTCATTAGTAAATCTTGTTCAAGAGCAGTTTTTTTTAAATCCTTGTATAATCGATTTTTGTCAGGCCTTTTCCTAATTGTCCAGGTTAGTCTGGAAACATGGATGTATAGTGATGGTACCATAATTCGTTTACTATGTTTTTCCTACCTTCTGCTGCACTTGCTCTGCCTTTTTAGGTCTGAAAATCTTCGTAAAATCCACATAATTCGCGTTGGGAGATTATATCGGATAGTTACAAATTGCTTTCGAGCGAAAAACGCACGCATTGTCTTGAAATTTGTGGTATATACTTCATGGTAACCACTAGACCGGGTTTCCATCGTTTTTTTTATAAGGCCGTAACCCTAATCCTAACCTAAGTTTATAAGAATACAATATTGATCAGTAATCTTGGTATTTCATCCACTAGGTGTTACCAACGCTTGTGCATTTGTTTTCAGATACGGTGAATATAAATATCCAGAGGTGCTTATACTTTGTATTGCTGCCTACCAATGGGGGGGGATTGTGTATGAAGAAATATGTTTAGTCTATCATATATATTTCAAAGGCATCGGGAGTCATGATGGTGCAACATATTAAATGAATGACTTCATTTTATGAACTTTAAGGCACCAAGTGTAGGGATAATAGCCCAAATTTCAAATTTACAGGGGCTCCCTAAAAAAAATAGGGTAGTTTTAATAAAGCTCGTAATTTAAAAACATTTTGGTCTTTGTTTCATCAAAATCGGATTCCAGGCAATCAAAAGTTACGGCTTTTTGAATTTCGGAATTTTAGGCCCAATTTTTGAAGCCCATGGTTGGTAACGTCTAGACCTTTCATCCGGTTCACCACGAAATTTTCAAAGTTGATTGGTGACCACACCAAGCAACATGATGTAACAGTTTTAAACAACTTACCGTTGCCATGGCAACCGTATGTCGTCATTGAATAGTAATAATTATGAAAGACTCCATTTGGACAATTTATTACACACAAAACAATTACAAAGCTTTGCACGACATGTTATAGCATCATTTTAAATAGTACTGGTTCATAAAATGATACAAAATTGCGTTACCATGGAAAACGCGACGTCATAATGTACATGGCCTCTAAATTATTACGTGTACCCCAGCTTTTTTTTCACCATAAAATACCTCAATTTTTAAAAAAAGAATCATGTACAGAAGATTACTTTGTGATCCAAACTACCATAGATAACTTTTTCAGTTACCATTGGTAACCAAGTGACACGTCAATTATTATACATTCTTACTGAGAGTCCTGCTCATCTTTATTTCAAAGATTTTATTTTATTGATTTTTGACTGATTTTGGACAGTTTCCAATTGCTGTAAACACTGACAAATTCTAAAATAACTTTACATAGACCGTTTCCATGACAACGTAACACTCGTGACGTCACTGATGACGTCACACCATTGCTAATTTAGTTCATTTTAAGCATTTCGCCTTAGGAAAAAACAATTTTATTGTAAAAAATTTTACTGTCACAATCAATGATACAGTTTTGACAATAAAAACTCCTGAGCTATGTTGGAAACTGGACTGCTTGCTTTAATTAATAATAATAGTCATTTTCAACTTCTCCTGTCTTAGTGATTCAGTTGACAAAAGCCTGCATACATTGTTGAATCCGTCGATTACAGTACTTCCATTCCATATCACCATTGGATCAATATACACTAAGAATAAAACAGTAGTCATTAATTCAACTAATTAAAACGTCCCATTTACCCTTAATAGTTCTGTTTATGTTTGTATTACCTTTTACTCGCACGCTCGATTCAGTTTTGATCATAACCAAATGTGAAACAAAAAAAATAGAGCAGAATTTAATATAAGTTGCACGGGTTAAATTTAGATTGCAATTAACATATTTAATATTTCCATTCCATCATACAAGTTATTCTTAAATTAAATTTGAGACCTAAAATTAAAAAGAAAAGAATGTTGATTATCATTGGATTATTGGGGATTTATTATTATTTCACTTACTGCTTCTCTGCATTGATTGGTGTTTTATTTGAGACCTGAGCTAAAGATCACCTGAAGAAATTCTATTCATAAAATAGGATTTCAGAGGCGTTCCACCCTCCTGGCCCTCGTTCTTCAGCTCAGCCTCCTCACCCACCCACTCTCAAACTAAAACAGCCGGCAATGCAAAGCATCTGTATTTCATTAATCTGTTGTATTATGTTGGAAACTTTCTCGCTGAAATGGTGCAAAGAGTGCTGTATCGCAGTCATTGTTCCAGTTAAATATTTCGATATCATGACGCCAGCACTCTCTATTCGCAGCCATGGCCGCGAAGAGGGCTGTATTCAGTCATTTGTTCCAGGTTACGTATTTTTTTTTTTTTGTTCCCTATATCATGTTACATTCCTAGCAGCATAGTTTAAAGTAGCCGCAAATCGTTATTTAAGTAGTCTTCAAATAAATTGAAGGTACATACTTCACATTCAAGACCTGCCTCGTCCTCATCTTCATTGTTCTAACTCTGAATCGGCAATCAAAGTTCAATTACAAACTCTGGGTTTATTTTGTCATCACTTTATCTTCTACAATGTGTAGTTCTCTGCCATTTTCCCACCAAACTGTGCTTCTTGCGTGTCATCTTCAACATCTTTGGGATATTTTTTTACCCAACAAGTCCTCTGCAGTCACAGGTTATTAATTTGACACTCATGGTATGAAAAATTATTTTACTGAGTCATAACCATCGTATTCTAATATACAGGTCAGAGATCCTGGTTATTTGTCATCGTTTATGTCAATGACAACACCTTCAAACCAGTCCAGTTTCATCATTCTCCAAAACAATGGTGAGAGACACGTTTTCCAAACAAGATTCTACTGGCACAACTATAGTTGGAATATTTTCATTTTGCTGACCATCCTTCTCAGTCTTTTTGCAGATATTCTATCATTGTCGGCTTTCTTTGACCGTCTCCTTTCCTTTTTTCCTCCAGCTTTTTCAACTTCCTTGCTGGCACGTTCTCTGTATTTTTCTTTTTATTCTGTTCCAACATTTTTCGCAAGATGGGATAAGTTTTCCCTCAGGACGACTTTGCCCTCAGACGACATTTGAAACACTTTTTTAATCTTTATGCTTTGCTCCTAAGCACTATCTTTCGGAACTGGATTCTGTGTTGTTGATGGCCATTTTTATTGTTCTTCGTTCTCTTTGCGTAATTTTTGGCAATCTGCCTCCATCAATGTCTTCCATTTGTGTTTCCACACGTCCACCAAGTTCTTCCACTTTTTGGACCAAGTCTTGCTTCAAGCATTCTCAACTTGGTTTTCTTTTCTCTCCTTTTACCTGAGTTACCATTGAAATATCTCGGGAGATCACCAATTCATGTAAATTTGACCTGGTCCAGACCACATTAAAGGCCTTGAGTTCCAAGATAAATCAAGCGTTTTTGGGAATCCTGAACGCGTTTTGTCCAGCCACATTTTACCCACGGAATAGAAAATTGTAAACCTCTTTATCATGCACTAATTTTTACCTCTGTTTGATTACGGAGATGTAGTTATGGGGTGACAAGAGTAATAAATGTCTGATGGTTGATCTCCAGATCCTGCCAATACAAGGCCTGCGAAAGTCATATTGGGTTTGCCAAGAATAAATTTCATCCACTGATGTCGCTTCCAAAACTTTTGCAATTGGGCAAAATTACAGCTCAAGACGTGCAACAGCATGCGTTGCATCGCCTGTGTACAAAATTAACAATAAATACGGTCTTATGGAAAGTGAGTAACTTGAAATGATAAGGAATAGTGCTGTTCGTAGTTATTCCACTGTGGGAGGAATAACCTACATCTGCCAAAAGTTAAGACTGAATGGGGGAAAGCAACCGTTTTTGCTTTCCACGTCGTGTGAGAAGTTTGGAATGATTTGGATGATGATTATTAAGAACATTGTAAATTCTTAAAAATTTTAAGAGAAAACTTTCTTGCCAGAAGTTAATCTTAGGCTTTTTGCATATATAATTATTGGATTCTTAATATACTTGGATTAATCCATATTTTAATATTATTTATATTTTTACTGTATAACCTGTGACAGTAAATGCGATGTGGCGTAAATAATTGTAGGAAACATTTGTAATTTTTACAGGACTTTTGTTGAAAAAAACAACCTTTAGGGTGACATGTAATTTCCCTTGAATAAATATTCTTATTACTTATTATTATTATATTGCTTCATTAAGGCTTCAGAGAAAGAAATCCTTGTTTGGGAACTGTAATGGAGCTTGTTCCACAAAAACAGGCAATCAGATTTTTCATAAAGCCGGGTAGCAGGGGATTAGATGGACACCCCAAAAATCAATGCCTTGGATATCGAAACTTACGGCGCCAAATCGTTTTGTCGTTGTAATTGCACTCTGAGTTGCAATCTGAGGCAGGATTCTGGATGCCCAGTAGTTTTTCTGGATTTTTCCGAGCATCTTTAAAAATTCAGTGCAGCATCTTACTTTTAGGTGGTCCGCCCCACCGATTTTTTTAGGGAGAGTCACGACCGATGTCGTGCTATTCCAAACACAATCATCCAAATCACTATATGACTGTTGAGCCATAGTGAAGGATTATATTCAAAGGTATGAGTTTAATTTACAAATATAGTTTAACAGAATATACAGTTTAGTACGTATATAATATATCTCACAGAATATATAAAATAGTAATACAACAATATATATATGTATATTCTATATAATGAATAATATATATATAAATATATATTATATAGTAATGTAATAATATAGTTTAGTTTATATATAATTATATATTATATTATATTAAATATACAAATAAAGAAAGAAAGAAAGCATCTGCACGCGAAGAAAAAACGCTGGGACGAAAGCCCCCCACACGCAAACCGGTGCTACGCGCCTGTATGCAGGGACACCCAGCAGGAGGGAGGACGCCTTCTCGCCAGGGTTGAAACACCCCCCAAACCACCCAGCAGGAAAAAGGCACCTGCTCGCCAAGAACCCGAAGGTTCGAAGGTTAAGCCTGCCTCACTACCTACAGATAAAGACTTAGAGAGGGACGCCACTATGGGCGCCCGAAAAAATGAATGTAGTCTATCGACAGTGATAGCTCGTAGTCACAGTGTCTATGTTTAGGACTTAGCAATGGTACTAGCATGGATCTGTCAACACTGCAAGATCGATACTTTTTAGATAAGAAATCTCGCGTCAGGTAAGTTTTTATTTTGAGTAGAATATTCGTATGTTCCAAGGACGTAGGTGCAATGAATATTCTAAACAGAGGGAGCCTACATAGCTGCCTAAACATGCTGAGAGTACGACTCCCACCCTCAAAAAGTGATCGTGGTTTACTTCACCAGTACAGACCAATTAAGGAGAGACCAGGGAAGGAGTTAAATTGATCCTAAATTAACAATTTTATCCCAACGCCGAGGCGAAGGGAGGTTTAAGTTAAAAAGGATAAAAGGTTTTAAAAAAGAGAAGTCAAGCTTCTCCCCATTAAAAACACCCAAGGACCCCCAGCAAGCCATTCTTTTTCAAAAATGGCCCGTCGGCATGGCGAAGAGTGCTTTGTGGCCTGTAGACACAGCAGGAATTTAATACGCGCTATGACCACTTTGATATGGAGGTTTGTATTGAATGGCTAAACCAATTCGATATACCTTCCGGGTTGTGAAATCGGCAATATCAAGAGGCACGTCCAGAGAATTGCCAACAGCGAGGCTTGTCACATTGGTGCCACCCTGAAATTGACGCCATGCTTTCAATAGCTGCTGGTAAAAGACCCAAAGATGTAGAAGTAATGGCCTGTTAAAAGACCTTAGTCTTAACAAAGCGTCAAGTCGTAGGTTGAATGTGTGGAGAAACATGTGGCGGAAAAGGTCTTTCCACTTGGCACATGAGTCCGAATAAAACCGTTTTGAAACCACTGGAGGCGTAAGGCTTCGGCCTTGAGGCGGAAGTCGACAACACCAAAAACACCAAGCGACTGTGATGTTGTGACTGTTCAAACGGGCAACCAAGTCCCACTTGCCCCCCAAAAGAAAGACCAAATGGCTTTGTTAAGTCTGGATGCCACCCATCCAGGCATAACGAAGACAGAGCAAAGATGCCATATCTGAGATAGAGCTAACGCATTAATTATCAAGGCTCGTCCCTGATAAGAGAGGGTACGCTGTTTGCACGAAGAGAGTCGTTTCTCACCTTGACAACACGGGTTTCCCAAGTTGCCACAGCAGAGTCGGAGGCGCTGAGCACAGCCCCAAAGACTGGCAGATCTTTTACCCACGACAAGCCGTGAGGCATGTCGGCACGGTGCTTCCAAGTTCCGATCCACAACCCCTTCGACTTGCCGCGGTTCAGCTTAGCGCCGGTGCCGATCTCGTACTGGGAGTACACATCGAAAACTGCAGGCAGTGAGGCGTCAGAAGTGATGATAATAGTAGTGTCGTCTGCGTAACATGAGCAGCGCAGCTCCTGCATCGAGTTTGGTAAGTGCAGGCCAGAGATGCCAGGCGCAGTGCGCAAGTTACATGCTAGTACTTCTGCGCACAGGACGTACAGCAGAGGCAATAGAGGGCAGCCTTGCCGAACCCCACGTGAGGGACGAAAAAAGAGAATGCCACAGCTCTGATCAGGAATGCCACAGCTCTGATCAGGTGACACCACTCAGGAAATCACTCCGAGGAGGCGGCCAGCAATCACATACGTAGCAATTTTATAATCTGCATTCAGCAGACTTATAGGATGCCAATTCTTGGTGTCCAAACGGTCGCCTTTTTTGTACAATATTTCCACGTCGTTGCGATGCAGATAGGCACCCGTGAGAATATGCAAAATTGAAGACCTTCACCAGCTCCGAGCCGAGAGTACTTCAGAAAGTCGTGAAAAATTCAATGGGGAACAAAGGAAACTGGTGTTTTTCCAGTTGCCATGCCTTCGGTAGTAGTTTCGCACTCATCTGTCGTGAGCAGGCCTTCACAACTTGCTTGTTCAGCTGGGGAAAGCCTCTTGACCAGCTTAGAAAGAAGGAGATCCGGAGCCGTTAAGTCACACTCATCTGCTGTAAAAAGTGTTTGATAATAAGATTGCCATACCTTAAGTATGGCAAGGGAGTCATGGTGTATAGCTGCAGTGGTGGGGTCTCTTACGGCAGATATCGATTTTTTCCATTGGTGCTTTTGTTCGAGGGAGAAGAAATAGGAGGATGACGTTTCCCCTTCTTCAGCCCATCGGCACCGAGCACAAACTTGTGCTGTCTGAGCTTCGCGAAGTTAAAAGGATCGAAGCTCCTGAATAGAACACATTTCAGAAAAATACAGTGGAGTCACCAGCGTCGAATAGGCGTTGTAAAGCCTGTAAACGACGGTTTAAACGTTGCTTCAGCTTAGAAGCAGATAAGGCCTTTGTTTTGCAGTGGCTCCGGGTGATTTCACGCAAGTAAAAATTTGCCAATGTCCCACCAGTCAAGAGGGTTGTGGAAATCGCTCTCTTGTGATTTCCAAAAGGAACGAACTAGCTGGCAATACTCGGGTGAGTAGGGAAGTATTAAACTTCCAGGACCGAGACCCACAGATGATGGCAGAGAAAAGGTGACCAAAAAATAACGGTGGTCAGTAAGAAAGAAAGGAAGGAAAATACTCGCTATCGGTTACATGTTCATGTAGGCTAATAGGTGCCCACACCATATCGATGGGTGAAGAACATTCTCCAGATGCGTGGTCCCATGAGAATGAACGAACATCAGGGTGCTGCGTTCGCCATACGGGTAGGTGTTGTCGAGAGAAGTGATTGCAGTGCCGTTACACTCTCTCAGCCAAATTGGGAGTTGCACGCTGATATGACGGGCGGGTGGCGCCGGTCGAGAGTTGGGTCGAGGATGCATTAAAAAGCAGGAAGGTAGGCAGGGCGAGGTCAATAAAATCTGGCAAGGAAGAAAGGAATTTATTCCTGTCCGGGTTCCGGCTAGGAGCGTATAATGAGACGAAACGCACCTTGTCATCATTCATAGTTACCTCAGCCTGAACAAAGCGGCCGGCATCGTCACGCTTCACTTGTTCAAGCTGGTGGCGTGAATTAACAAGAATAGCGGTGCCAACCCGTTTGTTCGAGATGGACGAAGAGGCAATCGCGTAGCCGGAGGAGGAAAACCACGCACGCAACGTGCCATGGGAAATTGCGTGTGTTTCTTGAAGGCACACAATGTCAGGCTTCACGCATTGAAGCCAATGTATAAATGTGATACGTTTAGTGCGGTCATTCAGACCGTTAATATTAATTGTTAGTAGCTTGAACGTTAAATCTATTCGGGGTGCATGAATTAAGTGGGAGCGTCCGTTCCACGTCAAGGAAAGCAAAAGCATCATTGGCTAATTGCTCCAAAAAGGCCTCTTTCTGCATGGGAGGCATTGTCAGTGTCGCTTTCTTCAGAAGCATCGTCAGTAGCATCTTGGTCCATTAGCGAACCAAGGGCTGCTACAACCGTCACGCTCCCAGATTTTCGTGATCAGGCAGGACAATCGTGTCCACAGCCGGCTCGACAAGGGTAGATTCTACCGCTAAAGCTGTGGATACAAGAGGAGATGGCGACAAAAGCAAATGGAGAGACAGCTTCAGTGGAAGCTGGAGGGTTCTGCCAATAAAAGAGTTGAAGGTACAACTCCAGAGTCATAAGGATTCTCCTGCGTGGGTGGACCTACCGCAGCAGAATCGTCACCACTATCATGTGATGAAAACATAGCGGGCGACAGGTCAGTGCTGAGTAAATCAGTACTTAATAGTGGTGTTGCGACCGCAACAGAAGAAGGTGGTGTGGTGGTTTTGGATGGATCAGCCACACTCTGTGTTTGTAGTACAGGATCCATCTGGATCAATTGGATTCCTGATCCGACAGCTCTTCTAACAAAGAACGCTTGGATAGGTCTTCCTCACTATTAGTATCCCTTGTTGTCATGTCCTCCAAAGAACTCTCTTTGCAAGAATTGCAAGGTGGGAGATCTAGAGGGTTTGACACAACTGTAACCACTATTGAGTCACCAACGATAGTAGAAGAGTGATTGGGAAGATCACTAGTTCGTGAAGGTGAAGGAAGCAGGTGGTTGTGTAGGAGGAGGTGGTGACGAAGGCGGTGGTGGAGGAGGTGGTGGAGGAGGAATTGTTGTTAGAGAAGGTCTAACTTCAGCCAAAGCTTCATCACGAGCATTGGTTGTAGAAGCTACGTCTCCAACACCCAAAGAAGTACGTACGGAAGTACGAGGAGCAGCTGCCTTAGAGGCGTAAGACTTCCTTGGACATCGTTGCACCATGTGCCCGACCTGGCCACATCCAAAGCAAAATGTTGGCTGGTCCTTATATTTGATGCGGCATCGGAAACCCACGATACGCAAAAAGGTCGGGATGTGTTCATTAATGCGCATGGTGACCATGCGTGTACCCGGACTGGATGTGGGGAAAACACTTAGTCGGCAAGTGTTTGACGGTGGACACATGCCCGAATCGAGAAAGGGCTTCCTCGAAATCCTCATTGGGTGGACACATGCCCGAATCGAGAAAGGGCTTCTCGAAATCCTCATTGGGGAACTGTAAAGGTGCTTGTTCCACAAAGACCTTGGCGTCAGCTTTTCATAAGCCGGAGCGGGGGTTAGATGGACACCCCTAAAATCAAATCCGTTCATATCGAAAGAACGGCGCAACTCAGTACTTCTAAATTGTTCATGGAGCTGCAGTTGAGGCAGGATCTGTATACCCTGAACTTTGTCTGGGCCAAGTGCCTTTAAAAATTCAAGGCGCACTACTTTAAATTGATCCATCCCAACGATTTTCTTTGAAAGAGACACGTGCTATTTCACATGCAGAAGTTCAAATCGCTATATGACATAATGAGCGATTTATTTAATATAGTTATATAGTTTAATATAATATAATTCCATTGACTGTAATGGAATGTAATATAATTTAATTTAATATAGTTTAGTTAGGTATAGTTTAGTATAGTTCAAATAAACTATACAAAAGAGAGACAAACACACAGTAGGAGAAAAAACCCTACTCGCTGGGGCTGAAGGACCCCACACACAAACAGGTACTACACGCCTGATACGCACAGGGAAACACAGCAGGAGGGAGGACGCCTGCTCGCCAGGGACGAAAACCACCCAGCAGGAAATGGGCGCCTGCTCGCCGAGAACCCGAAGGTTCGCAAGTTAAGCCTGCCCAACTAACTAACTAAAAACTATCTACAGAAATAAGAGTAAGAAAGAAGGACGCACTAGGGGCGCCCTTAAGAAAAATGAAGTTTGTCTGTCCTCAGTGACAGCTAGTAGTCAACGTACATACGTTATTGTCAAAAACCAAGCATGGATCTGTCAGTACGATGAGATCGATAATTACTAGTCACGAGATCGGAAATCTCGCTTCAGGTAAGTTTTATTTTGAAAAGAATATTCTGATGTCATAAGACATGCGTGCAGTGAATATTCTTCACAGGGGGAGCCTACAAGGCTGCTAACTGTGCTGAGAGCATGACTCTCACCCCCAAAGTTGGAAACCTAGAATCCTTTTGACGGGAGAGCCAGCAGTGATCCTAGATAAAGACAAGGAAAAAGGAACCTAAAATTTTACTTCGCCCAGTGCAGACCAATTAAGGAGAGACCAGGGAAGAGGTTAAATTTATCCTATATTAACTGTTATCCCGATGCCAAGGCGAGGGGAGGTTTAGGTTAAAAAAGATAAAAAGGATAAAAAGGTTAAAAGACTTCAACAACTGAGAATGGATTGGCAGATGGGACCGCTTGCAGGAGCTGGAAGTAAAGCCAGTTCAGAACGAACTGGGCAAAGGAGCAGTGGAAGAACAGGTGCTCGAGCGTTTCCTCGTCCTGTTGACAGAAGCACTTGGGGTCTATATTATGGTGTATAGAACACCATGAGAAATTTTCCAATTAAGATCAACAACAGTCCGATCCAAGCTGATCGCATGCAGTTGATTCCAGGTGGATTACCAATATAGGTCACCATAGGTCGGTTGGAATTTCTCGACGCAGTGAGGCGGCTTATGCTGGATGGAAAGACCCAGGCGATAAGCTGACAACGTCGATAGTGCCGGCACTTTAAGGGGAGCATCACGACTTGCTCCAAGGACCAGGTGGTGCTCACAAAAACCCCCATCGAAGCGCCGCCAAGCGGAGAAGAGCTGCTTATAAAATGGTGGAAGAGGACTTACCTGTCGTCTGTTAAAAGAGCTCTGCGACAGCAGCTTGTACACTTGTAGAACTGGCGGGAGAGCATAAGGTGGAACATCGCTTTCGACTCTGCGTCGGGATCCATGAAAAAAGCGACGGAACGAGGTCCCGCTTGCCCCCCAAAAGAAGGGCCAGATGGCTTTGTCGAGCCTAGTCTCTGCCCAAGGCCCAACGAGGCATTACAAAAAACAGCACACAGGTGCCATATTTGTGCAAGAGCCAATGTATTAATAATTAAGGGCTTGCCTTGGTAAGTGAGATTCCTACCCTTCCATGACGATAACCTCTTCTCTGCCTTCTCGATCCGAGGTGTCCATGTTTCCTTGGAAGAGTCGGAAACGCTGAAAACGGCGCCTAGGATCGTAATGCGTTTGACCCAGTCAATACCTAGCGGAGTATCGCTACGGCCTTGCCATGCACCGATCCAGAGTCCCTTTGATTTGTTTGTGTTGAGTTTTAGCGCCCGTGCCTTGCTCAAACTTACTGTAGACGTTCAGAACCGCTGGGAGTGATGAATCCGAAGAGACCACCACAGTGGTGTCATCAGCATATCCCAAAATGCGTAGTTCGTGTGCTAGACCTGGTATCTTCACTCCACAGATATCAGGGGCTGACCGGATGCTACATGCCAGTGTACCTCAGCACACAGAACATGCAACAAGGGAGACAGCAGGCAACCCTGGCGCACACCGTTAGAAGGGTGGAAAAAGACGACGACTGCCGACTCGATGTCAGTATAAAAAATAGGTACGCAATGCGTACATGTGACTACCACTATGGACAGTTATTATAAATATTTTATAAATGTGTTGCTAAATTGAACATGGCAAATACTATGCCTACATTTTTATATGGATTGTTTCCAAAATATAGCATCATCATAAACAACACCCTCAAATTTCATTTGAAGTGAACTTGTAAAGTTCACATGTAAATAAAACATCTAGGGCTGGTTATACGAAGCCTGGATAATTCATCCACTGGATAAGTCCTAGCTAGAAAAGCAGCTAATCTACTGGTGATTTGACAGCTGGCAGATCTAGGATTTTCCTAATGCCCCCAATTTTGGGAACCAAGGAATCGCAGCTGTAAAGTATAAGTTGTATGGAAAACAAGATATTTGGCTGTTTCGGCATATACAAAAATGCATCAGGCATGCCTAGAAACACTAAGTAATAGTGTAATAGTGATTCCAACATGGACAGCCAGCCATCAATGGTAGAAACAGGTAAAAAAGAAGAAATGTTAGTGGCCAGGATTCTGAAATAGGGCGTCCAATTTGGGAACATGTCAGACAAAAGTGATGACACTCGTATAGGGGACCCTTGGAAAATATTTGAATTTTGGGTTAAAGTGTATTTCCAGAATTTTGAGAGCACTTTTGAGCAAAATATAACAGTCTTAAACAAAATTTTTTAATGGGGTATCTCATCATTTTAAATACATATTTTGGTCCAAATATGCTTATATTATCAAATATATAATGAAGCAGTAAATTAGTTATATTTCCATAAGATGCAGTGCAGATAATATTCATATATATTCTCCTTACAATTAAATTTGTAATTCAAGAGTTCAACAGAATTTACATCTTCAAGAGAAGAAATTCATAATCTGTGCAGTGAATTATTGATTAGAAGATTACTTCATGTCAACATCTGCGTAACGTACTAAAGATCGCATCAGACCCATTCAAGATTTTTAGTTTTGCAAGTTTGTGCCGGCAATGCTGTCATGCTTCTTCATTCAACTAGGACATTTTCACTCAACTAGGTACACTGTCAAATTGGTCAAAATGTCACATGTATGATAATATTGAAAATTAAAGCTATTTCTTTTCAAATATATTTAGTATATATATTTTAGGCAAATCATTGAGAATAATTTCTTTCTCCCCCAAATTTTTGGTGATCACTTTTCATTGTATGGCATCCAACGATACCCGGATACACTTTCTGGCAATAAGCCTGCTCTGACCAGTGCCCCTAACAGGATCATTAGTACAACTCCGCTTTGGAGTTTCTTTGGAAACTATCTGTGATAGCGTACAAAATGGTTTGGTTTAAATACTTCACCAGCAATGACATTACCTTCAAAACTGAACAATATACAGTGTAGATCATCAGATGCAGTTGTTAAAGGATAACTTGTACATTCTCCACAGTCAGGATAGAACAAAGTAATATTTCTATTTCTGACAGAAGAGGAGAACGAGAATAGAAAGAAAGCTAGCTGATCATTTTTTATCCTCAGAATTGGAAATGGCTTCCAATTCCTCTCCAGACCAAAATCCAAACTTTCAAACAAAACAGACAAAGGAAAACGTTTGTTTACACTAGTACATACCTTAAGTTCTCCTGTACAGCACAATACAATACAATACAATACAATACAATACACTACAATACAATACAATACAATACAATACAATATTGTATTGTAAGGAAAAGGTATGTGAAGCTCCTTGTGCTTTGCATAGATGGAATTAAATGACAGATTATAATAAAAATTGGAATTTAAAAAAAGATCAATGGATACCATATCCCTCAGACTTCCAACAAGATAATTATCTCCTACCGTTGCTATAAAGGACACAGAGCTATATAAAACAATTTCCAGAAGCGTCAGATCTAAAATATTAAGATATTAAAACAAGTCATCAGAAATAAAAACAGACACTAGAAGACTAATGTAACTTGATATGATATGTAAATACGGTGTTAATAAATGTGTGTTCTATGAGTAATAATGTGTATCTTGGTTTTCCGCTTATGGTATACAGACACTACCAAATGATTAAACGAAGCCTTATTAAATAGTCATAACGTTTTATACTGTCAGTGCACGGAATGATGGTAAGAGCTTGTCTTCGACACACTTCGCTGGTTCTAGTGTATACCCGCGGCGCAGTTTATGATAATTTTGAACAAACATCAATAGGAAAGTAAAATGATCACTAAAGACAGATAAAATATAGATAAAAATATGTAATACGCTTACCTTTAATAGAGCGATAGTGGCCGGCTTGCTTCTTTGGCTCTTTGCTCTAGTTTGGCGCTTTGTTGATAACCGGCACGATCTAACGCGATCACTTCTCGAACACCTAGCGATCCTGTCGACATGTCACGATAACTGGCCGAGTATGACGTAATGAGGTCCAAGACAAGCAAGCAAGATCTCGCCGACATTAGTGGCTACCGCTAACGCGGTAGTCACAAAAAGGGTGACCCATTGACGGAAACTAGGACCGAAACCCATAGTTTCAAGAGTACGAGAGAGGAAATGCCAATCTACACGATCGAAGGCCTTCTCCTGATCAAGTGAGAGAATAGCAATAGTGAGAGTGTAGTCAATTAGGTCACGGAGAGTGGCTAGGTTGGCGGAGATGGTACGCCCAGGCACACCGCACGTTTGATCTGGGCCCCTGGCGACACGACGGACGCGATCACCTTCAACAAACGCCCCGCAATTGCGTGGGTAGCCACTTTGTAATCGACATTAAGTAGACTAATAGGACGCCAATTCTTTGTAACAAGACGATCGTCCTTCTTGTGTAGTAAAATAATAAGTACCCGCCGCTGTGATGTAGACATGCGACCGTGGGGAGTAAGAAAAATTGAGTACTGGGACAAGATCACTGCCCAGGATACTCCAATAGGTCCGGTAGAACTCGGCGGGGAAGCCATCAGATCCAGGGGTTTTACCAGACAGCATTCCCTGAAGTGCAACCTCGCACTCCTCCGTGGACAGGATTCTCTCACAAAAAGCAGACTCCTAGGGCAAAAGAACCTGCTCGAGTCCACCTAGTAAATCATCGTGGATGGAAGGATCACATGAGCAGGCAGTAAAGAGCTCGTTGTAATAGGAGCGCCATACACTCCAGTGGGTCATGGTGAACGACACCAGTTGAAGGATCCTTAATCCCGGTCATGTTCTTTCTCCGTTGGTGTTTGCCCTCCAACGAGAAGAAATATTTTGAGGATATTTGTGTGCTCGGACTTGACCAGCTTGGGTAGTACGGATTTCATAGGCACGTAGGTCTTCCTGGATTGCACAGAACTCTATAAAAACCGAAGAGTCGCCGGAATCTAGCAATCGCTGAAGCTCCCGAAGCCACTGGGTTAAACGAAGCTGGGTAGCGGAATGGGCAACAGCTTTGGATTTGCAATAAGAGCGCGTGATCTCACGCAGGTAAAATGTACCTAAGTCCCACCAATTGAGTGGGTTCGAAAAATCCTCGGCGGCTTCCTGCGCCTGCCAATACACCCAAAAAAGACTGTACAAGCTCGCGGTATTCGAGATCTTGAATAGCAGAGGTATTGAACGTGCAGTACCCGGGACCCCGATTCCCTGATGACGGAAGCGAGAAGGAAGTCGTGAGATCGCGGTGATCAGAAAAGGTGGAAGGATGGTATTGGCAATCCTTCACGTGACTTTGGAGAGCGATGGGGCGCCCCAAATCATGTCGATCCTAGAGGATACCTGTCCAGATGCATGGTCCCAGGAGAAAGTACGTTCTCCAGGATGTTGGATGCGCCACACTGGGAATGTACTAGTGGCGGAGAGAAGAGACTGAAGGGCAGTTACATTCTCAGCGGACATGTTGGGTGTTTACGTTGGTCGGATGGCGGATGACGTCGATCCAGATCAACGTCCAGGACCGAATTAATATCTCCGCAGAGAAAAGTAGGATATGCCAGGTCAATTAAATCTGGTAGTGAAACTAAAAATGCATTCCGGGAGGGGCGTAAAGTGATCTAAACCTTACACATAAGAACCTGAGCTTGGGTGAAACGTCCAGCGTTGTCACGCCAAACCTTTTCCAGTTCATGTTTTGTCGACACAAGAATGGCCGTCCCCACGCGTTTATTTGAAATCGAGGATGAACCAACCGCGTACCCTGAACCTGAGAACCAGGATCGTAAAGTGGAATGGGAAGCGGCATGTGTTTCCTGGAGACATACAATGTCCGCCTTCAGACATTTCAGCCAATGGATGAAGGTGACAGGTTTAGTTTTATTATTTAGACCATTTACGTTTAAAAGTTATTAAATTGAAGGCTAAATCTTAATTTGTGCATGTTAAAAAATTGCTAATGTGGAAGGACACATTAATAATAGAAAATGAGCAAAAAAGCTTATTTTATCAAAAGGTTAACTGGCCTTGCCAGAAAGCGCCAACGAACGTTTACTCGGGGCATCTTCGATTTCAGATCGAATGGCCTTAACATCAGATGTGTTAGAAAAAAAGAGAAGACGACGATGAGTCGCTGTCCGACTCAGAAGGGGGCTCTCGACTGTCGTCTAGCGCCCTCATTTTTTCTGGAAGGGGACAGTGGAGTGGCATCAGACCCTGCATCGTTCAAACACTTTGTGACCCGGAAGATCTAGCTCAGTTGCGGACTGATTGGGATCAGCAGCTGATCCGACACGGTCCGGCAAATCGATCTTTGGAGGTTGTGGTGTGGGCAAAACCACATCCGGGCTTACAGTGTGCTGTTGCGGCGTTGGAATGCTCGCGGCAGCACCATCACCAGGGGGATCTGATGATGAAATACCATCAGAGTTCGCCATGGGCGTTTCCCTGATGATAACGGGAGTAACTGGGACAGGTGTTGCAGTGAACGGTCCAGTCCGGCCCAGTAGGCTCCGGGGGTGTGGCATCTGCCACAGGAAGAGATTCATCCTTCACCGGATCCGCATCAGTAGCGGTATCACCGGGGGTGGGTTTGAACCACCGAGAGATGCGTGGAGGGAGGTGGAAGATTGCTCAAATCCGGAGCGATCTCAGCCTCGTTTACGGGAGAGATGACAGCGGCGGTTGAAGTAGCCGCATTCACATCGGGGTTAATGTGCACCGTAACTGTTGTGTCAGATAGGGCGTCGTCATCCGGCTCAGATAGCGCCGAAGCGTCTGAGTC
The DNA here is from genome assembly GCA_035772405.1 of Chrysogorgia sp. JL179-B06. Classification (NCBI taxonomy): domain Eukaryota; kingdom Metazoa; phylum Cnidaria; class Anthozoa; order Scleralcyonacea; family Chrysogorgiidae; genus Chrysogorgia; species Chrysogorgia sp. JL179-B06. Next base: position 19,082 of record JAYKKM010000217.1, read on the forward strand.
TTTATCATTTTGGTCGAGAAGAGTGCGCTTGGCATCTTCAGGATCACTATCAGTGGTGCTGACGCGGCCTCTATTCCTAGCCTTCAGGGCATGTCCTCATGTCCAGTATCGTGGACAGAGTCCAGCGCAGGAAGACCAAGGTTATTTGAGCGCCTTCAAACCAAAAGGCGGTTGGCCTACGACACAGAGTATTCCCAGGCGGTCACCCATCCAAGTACTAACTCCGCCCAACCAGACTTGACTGCGGTGATCGGACGAAACTGGTGTTTTCCTGGTGGTGTGGTCGTAGACATTTTCTACGTCGAATTGCGACGTGTTGCGTGAGTCGAATTCACAGTGGCGACGACAATCGGACGTGGGAGTATTAAGTTCGTCAGTGATGTGGTATGAGCGAATGTTTTCTTGCAAACGTGCCACGTGAAGGATCGATGCGAGAGTTGGATGGATGGCAGAAGTGACAGCTCGAAGTTTGGCGGTGGTTTTGTTGCGATCATTGCTGGCGAGTTGAACGACGGGATGTGATATTCGACAGATCGAGGTGTTGTTGACGATCGATGTGTGTTCGTAGCTTTCTCGTCGGCGTTGGTAGTTTTCGGATTCTTGTGAAATGAGTTGGAGAAAGGATGGGATGGATTCTGTTTGACGTAGGCATTTGTTGTTCGGTTCAACTGCCTGTCGCTCGAATGTTGATTAGGCGGCACTGTGAACTTCACGTAATTGGTTGGATTTGGTCTGAATGATTTGTTTTGGTAATGAAGGCAACGAGCGCGAACGCAGGTCCCCACTACCAGAAATTATATGCTCGAGTTGCCCATATTTGGGGCAATCGCAGGAGTCAATCCAGTCGAAGTGCAATGAGAGGGCCTCATCCTGAGAGGACTCCCTATGGTGACCAGTGTCTCACCGCGTCAGGTAAGTTTTATTTTGAAAATAATATTCTGGTGTCATAAGACATTTGTGCGATGAATATTCTTCACAGGGGGAGCCTACAAAGCTGCTAACTGTGCTGAGAGCATGACTCTCACGCCCAAAGATGGAAACCTAGAATCCTTTTGACACGAGAGCCAGCAGTGATCCTACATAAAGAAAGAAGGAAAAAGGAACCAAAATTTTTACTTCACCCAGTACAGACCAGGGAGGGGTTAAATTTATCCTATATTAGCTGTTTTATCTTAATGCTGAGGCGAGGGGAGGTTTAAGTTAAAAAGGTTAAAAAGGTTAAAAAGAGAAGACTAGCTTCTCCCCAATAAAAACACCCAACAACCACCCAGCAAGCCAATCTCGCTCAAACAATTCGCAGGCCAGGGTAGTGGTTGTGTTTGGCAGCCTCTGTCTGCAAAATAAATTTAATGCAGGCGGATGCTGTCTTGATGCACTTGGCCTCATCCGGGAAGACGTTGTGAAAGCGTTAATCACATCGAACCACCCAAATTCGGTGTTTTACCACCACCAGCATCCACTTGATGACAGTAGGGATGGACTGCTTGCGAGCCCCAGTGATACCAAAAAGGACTTCAAGCACCGTGAACAGGCTGGCACCTGGGACTGCTTGCAGGAGCTGGAAGTAAAGCCAGTTCAGAATGAACTGGGCAAAGGAACAGTGGAAAAAACAGGATGACCAATAAAGGTCACCATAGATCGGACTGAATTTTTTCAATGCAGTGAGGCGGCTTGTTCTGAGTAGATATATCCAGGCGATAAGTAGTCTGCGTTGATATTAAAGGCACCCAAAGGGGAGCGTCATGACTTGCTCCTAGGACCAGGTCGAATCCGCGAGTGCCCCCATCGAAACGCCGCCAAGCAGACAAGAGCTGCTTGTAGAAATGGTGTTAGACGACTGGTCAGTCGTCTATTAAAAGATTGCTGTGCTATCAGCCGGTACACTACGGTATTAAATTGGCAGGATAGCATTAAATGGAACATGGCTTTCTACTTGGCATCGGGATCCAAAAAGAAACGACGGATCCACTGCAGGCGGAGGGCGTCAGCCTAGACTCGAAAGTCAACTATTCCAAATCCTCCCTGATGTCTATTACATACAAACGTTATGGCGTGCCACAAGGTCTCGCTTACCATCACAATAGAAGGGCCAGATGGCTTTGTCAAAGCCTAGACTCGACTCATCGAGGCATAACAAAAACAGCACACAGGTGCCAGATTTGTGAAAGGGCGAGCATGTTAATAATTAAGGCCTTGCCTTGATAAGAGAGATTGCGACCCTTCCATGAGGACAACCTCTTCTCCACTTTTCTCTATTCGAGGTGTCCATGTTTTCCATTGAAGAATCAGAGGCACTGAAGATGGCCCCAAGAATTGGGATATGTTTGACCCAGTCAAGCCCTAGGAGTATCACTGCGGTCTTTCCATGCACCAATCCAAAGTCCTTTCGACTTGTTTTGGTTGAGTTTAGCACCTGTACCTTTCTCAAATTTATCATAAATATTTAGGACGACTGGCAGTGATGAGTCCGTAGAGATCACCACGGTGGTGTCATCTGCATAACCCAAAATGCGTAATTCCTGCACAGGGCCTGGTATCTTAACTCCACAGATATCAGGGTCTGACCGGATGCCACATGCCAGTACTTCGGCACATAGGACATACAATAATGGTGACAGTGGGCAGCGAAGTGTTAGAAGGGCGGAAAAAAGGTTGAGGTCCAGCCATTGACAATGACTGCCGACAACAAACGTCCTGCAATTGCACGGGTAGCCACTTTATAGTCAACGTTTAAAAGACTAATTGCATGCCAGTTTTTGGTAATTAATCGGTAATCCACGGCGCTGTGACGTGGCTATACTGCTAAGATGTCCAGTGGGTCGTGATGGATGACACCAGTGGAAGGATCTTTGATTCTGCTCATGTGCTTCTCCCGCTGATGCTTTCCTTCAAGCGAAAAGAAAAATTTCGAAGATGTCTCTCCTTCCTCGACCCATTGACATCGCGTTCGGACCTGAGCAGCCTGGGCAGCTCGAAGTTCATAGGCGCGAATATCCTCCTGGATTGAAGCAAACTCAGTAAAAAAGTGAGCGACAGCTTTAGACTTGCTGAAGGACCGTGTGATTGCTCAAAGGTAAAATTTTCCCAAATCCCACCAATCCAGTGTGTTTGAGAAATCCTCTTCAGTTTGCTGCACCTGCCAGTACGCCCAGAAGGAACTGCACCAGCTCTCTATATTGGAGATCTTTGAGAATCGAGGTATTAAGTTTCCAATATCCAGGTTCCTGACTCCCTGAGGACAGAAGGGAGAAGGAAGCTATAAGGTACCGGTGATCAGAGAGAAGGAAGAATGGTAATACTCACAATCCTTCACATGGTCATGTAGGGCAATAGGTGCCCAGATCATGTCAATCCGAGAGGATACCTTGCCGGAATTGGAAATGTACTGGTGGCGGAAAGAAGTGACTGAAGGGCAGCAACACTCTCAGCAGACATGTTCGGTGCTTGACGTTGGTAAGATGGCGGGTGGCGCCGATCCAGATCGACATCCAGGACAGAATTAAAGTCGCCACAAAGAAAACTAAGAAATGCCAGATCTACGAAGTCTGGTATAGACGCTAAAAATAGGTTTCAGGAAGGGTTGCGTGATGGGGCATAAAGTGACGTAAACCTTACATGCTCCCCCTCCATGAGAACCTGGGCTTGGGTGAAACGACCAGCGTTATCACCCAAACCTTCTCCAGTTGGTGTTTAGTAGATACTAAAATGGCCATCCCGACTCGTTTGTTAGAAGTCGAGTTCAAACAACTGCAAAACCCGACCCTGAGAACCAGGATCTTAAAGTGGCATGGGAAGCAGCATGTGTCTCTTGGAGACAGACAACGTCCACCTTCAGGCATTTCAACCAATGGATGAAGGTGACCCATTTAGTTTCATCGTTCAGACCATTTATATTAAGTGTAATTAAAGTGAACGTGAAATCTTTATGGTATTAAAAATTAATAATCTGGAAGGACACATTAAAAATATATAATAGTAACGGAGTTACTATGGAGAAAGCGCCGACTGGCGCTTGATGAGGGCAAGTTCGATTTCGTTTTGAATGGTCTCCTGAGTCGGCAAAAAGAAGAGATGACAACGATGTGTCGCACTCGGAAAGAGGCTCCCGAGTTGGTTGGACTTCTGGCAACTCAGTTATATTAGAGTGGGATGGTGGTGGGGGATTACCCCCACTGTCATTTCTCACTACGTGTTCCGAAAGATCCAGCGCCTGTGTTGACTGAGTGGGATCAACGACCAATAGGGCGTTGTCAAGTAACTCAGTCGGTAGTATTAGGGTTGGTGTAGGAAAAACCGCATCTGGGCTTTCGGTGTGCTGTTGCGACTTTGGTATATTCGTGGCAGCACCAACACCAGAGGGATCTGGTGATGAAATACCATCAGAGGTCGCGATTGGCGTTTACCTGATGATAGCCGGAGTGACTGTGGCCGGTGTTGAGTGAACTCCTCAATGTGGTCGGATGAGTCAATAGGCTCCGGAGGTGTGGCTTGTTTCACCACAGAAGGGGATTGATCTCCCACAGGTCCGCATCACGAGCGGAAGTACTGGTGGTGGATTCAACCACCAATAAATCCGAGGGGGAGAGCGGAAGGTTGCTCCTCAAGGACAGAGTCGAGTGGCGGAAGGTCAAGCTCCTCCAGCAGAGGCAGCGGGACTTGCTGAAACTTTTCGTGGTCGCAGGGTAGCAGGGGCGTCCAAGCGTTAGACGCCGCTCCAAAGACCACGTGCAATTCGCCATTGGCGCCCTCCAAGACACTGCGTGATGGCCATGGTCCATACTGAGGAGAGCCATCAGATGGGGAAACATCCAAGGTGGGCGGGGACGGTGTTTCCGTGGCCGGATGTTGCTCGGAGCGAGCTGGCTCTGAAGAGACCTTAGCTCGAGCTTCCTTGGTAATGTCCTGGGCTGGCGATGCTGTAATGACAGCAGTGCCAGTGAGTGCGGCAATGGCTGCATAAGTAGCTCTTGGTGGTTTTAGTGCCAGTGTTGAGAGCAGCAGTGGTACTATTCCCAGCACCGCTTTCGACACTACGTCCACGATTGTTGCCGGATGTCATTAGTTTTACAGGGTAGCGTTGGACACTATGTCCGTGCTGTCCACAGCCGTAGCATTTGATCGGCTTTCCGTCATAGTTGGCTTTACACCTGATGCCATCAACAGACACAAAAGATGGCAACGTGTCGTTGATGGTCATTGTCACCATTCGGGTGCCCGATTGTATATGTGGGTAACCCTCTACCGGCAGATGTTTCACCGCGGTGATGATACCATACAATGCAAAAGCATCATGGAAAAGTTGGTTGGAAAATTGGAGCGGAGCTCCCTCGACAAACACCTGGTGTACGGCGGTATACGCAGGTGCTGCGGTTAGACGAACTTCCCGAAAGTCGAGCCCCATGATGTCGAAGTTGCGTCTCAGCTCCTTGGATGTGAATTCAATGCGGAATTGAAGACGCGGAAGGATCTGGATGCCCTTGACATTTTTTGGTCCGATGGCCAGAATAAAGTCGGCTCGGACTACATTACGCTGTTGATTTCCAGCAATGCGTTGGGCAATGTGAACACAGATGTTGTGTTGTTCCAAAGTGGAAACTGCTTCGCATGAGCCATGATAGGAAATAACAGCAGATAGTTGGGTTCTCAGATGTATATAATTATATGGTTATATATTGAAATAATATATAAATATGCGAAGAATTATGCGATATATATATATATATATATAATGTGTGTGTGTTTATATATCCGAACAATATATAGACAACCACACACAAAACATATATATAAATATATATATACTAATTATTGGAATATTTGTGGTTATATATTAGGTATATATATAAAAACACAGACAAAATGTATACGGAATATAGATATATCGATGGGATGTATTTATACACTTAGACGATATATAACACAATTAAACGAACAATATTTATATATATTTCACTTATATGCAGGCAGAGAAAATATACGAAATATATATTTGTATAAAAGCACAGAATGTGCTAAAGAGTGTCACACACACAGGCCAAGCCTGATGCAATACAAAATAGGGGAAATCCCAGCAGCATGGAGGACGCCTGCTATTCAGGGACAATAACCCCCAAAATCACCCAGCAGGAATCACCCAGAGCATTTTGCCTCCGTGGTGGAAGGTCGGCGAAGATGGCCCTGGGATTGGCTGGTCACATGACACCCAGAATTTCGGGTTGTTTAGATATGATAATTTTTGTGGTCTTTGTTCCATTTCCTTTGTCGACTTTGTTGACCTGAATAATTTAGAAACGTTCAATGCTCTTCAGAGTTGTTCATGTTAGCATCCGTCGGCATAAAAGCAGCTAACAAGCTTAATAATCCACCATACATCCATGGTTATCTCTTACAAAACGTATGAAGAAAACATATATCCAATCACTTCTAATTTGCTGTAAAATTTGAAGACAGCATTCAGATTTAGATGAATAAATTATACTCGGCTGAATTAATTGAGTTTTATGACAAGCCAATCGGATTATAGAAATGGACCAGCCGATCCCAGGGGTCATCACCTACCTATACTATCAAGTTTTGTGATTGGTTGATTCAAACAATAAAATCAACCACAAAGAAACCAATGTCCTAACCCTATCACTTTTGTTCCATATAGCCAATCACAAAACCTGTTCATTTTAGGTGCGTATTTACTCGATCCCAGGGCCATTTTCCCCGACCTTCTACCGTGGAGGCAAAATGCCCTGGGAACGAGGTTGTAGCATACCCGATATTAAGCTGATAAGAACAGAGATTTATTACATCAATGTTCAAAAGTGATGGGTCATAAAACGGTTTATGTGTAATATCGAAAATTCTAATCATGTGTCCTAGTGACTTCTTATATTGTATATCCTAAATTTGGGGTGTGTGCATTTATGAAAAGGGTAGTTACTCTCATGGGTTGTAGTATCTCCGACTAAGGCATGTGTCCGAATGACTGGCATGATTATAAAAAGGAGCATAGACAATGAAAAAAGGGTTAAAAATATAATTTAAAGTGTCTGTTCTTGTTTTTGAAAGATTGTTCACAGCACCGTGGTGCTGGCAGTCTCAGCGTTGGAGGCGCTGCAGTTTATGCCGAGGTGGTGGCGGTATACGTCATTAGAGTTGTACAGAAGAGGGATTTGTAGCTTCTAGTCATACCAAGGTGCCGTAAAACAGTTTCATTTGGAGGGAACCAAACTCTGAGTGCTCCGATGGCAAAGCCAAAGACTTCGCAAGTAAGGCCGTTCGAGGTGAAATGGTCTTTGAGCGGCTGGTACTTCTCAACTTTTAATTTGGCAGCATCGGCGAGAGCATCGGGACCATTCTCGAAAGGAGAGCAAACGTCGATTATGGAGACCCGGTTGGCTTCTTTAACCACAATGTCTGGTGGAAGCGAGAGTTGGCTGTCTGATAACTTCCCCGAAGCAGATGGCGTTGGTGAGGCGGTCGACTATCTTGTCGTGGCGCTGACGAATTGCTACCATGTTTTGGTTACAATGATTTAGCACATGGGGTAGCGTTTCGTCAGATGCACAATGACGGCATCGTGGGATAATGGTGGACCACCTACTTTTGGGTGCATTCAGCGGCAAACAGTTCAACCTGGCTTTGTGGATGAACCTCCAATCCTGGAAGCGGAGGTAAAGGCCGGTATACTACCAGATGGAGCCATTTGCAAACAGGTCAGCGGCGAGGGCGACAGCGACTTTGCCTTGGTCAGGGAGGGCTTTTAACTGTTTTGCATAGGTGTTGAAGTGGTGCAGGCATCGGGAGGCGACTTTGGCAAGGATTGGACCAGAGTCGGGTGAAGCGATGCTTGGCGAATCTGAGACTGGCATGGTAAACTGGATCTGCAGGCACCAGGCGACTTTGCGGGCTCGGGTCCACAACGACTGGGCACGGTATCGCATGCTCGTCAGTGTCGTCAGCGGCGGCGGAGAGGTAGTTGGCGATCAACGCAGGTGTTGGGTTGGATCTGGCGGCATGTTGGACAGTCCGGATCAGCTCTGCCTTGGCCACACCAGAGACAGTAGTAGGAGGCCGAGCGGTTAGGGAGGTTACAAATCTGTCTCAGGACACGGACGAGAGTCGAGCGGTAGTTGTCCAGAGATTTCTTTTTCGGATTTACAGCTCGGAGGGCGAAGGTTAGACAAACGAGCGGACAGCGTCTAGCTTTTGCCAAGGTGCCAGCGCCGAGTTGGCGATCTACGACGTTAATCTGGGCACTAAGGAAGGGAGGTCATTGCAGTTCTGGATGAGGCCAATCGGGACTCCCAGGTAGCAGTACTATTCTTCGTTATTGAGTGCTGCAATAACCTTGTCTTGTAAGACGAAGTCATTCAATTCAAACTTGTTGGGGGAATCCTTCGAGTTCCTGAACGAGAGTGTGGCACACTTGTCTAGACGGAAGGCGAGACCGAGCTGGTTGGCGGAGGTTTTGGATGGCTTCAGGTTTTCGGGCAAGGAGGACTAGGTCATCGGCGTAGGCGGAGATGGGAATTTTGTGGTGCTTGGCCGGGCCGGATCGGTTTCGTTGGGCAGCGGCTTTGGTGGAGCGGAGGGGGCTCATCGGGCAACCTTGCTTAACACCAGCGTTGTGCTCGTAGCACCCCTCACATGGAAAGGCATTTTTCTGCTCGGCCGAAAGGAGTTCATTTTCGATTGCCCATGCCGAGAGACGTTTGCCCAAGACACCCATGAGCAACTTGTACAAGCAGGACATGAGTGCAATGGGCCTGAAGTTATTGGTCATCATTGGTCAAGCCCTTCTTGTGTATCAGAATGATCATTGCGGATTTCCACTCCGGCGGTACATCTTTCTGGTGGATACAATAAGAGAAGATGAGGGAGAGGATTTTGCCAGACGAGTCGATCTTCTTTAGGTGTCTGTATTCGATGCGGTCGGGGCCTGGTGCGGTGTTGGAGGTCAAGCTAAGTTTGCGGCTAACTTCCTCAGAAAATAGTATCAAGACGAAGAACAGGATACTATTGCGAGGATAAATTACTTTATGATAACACATGGGCTGAAGAGGGAAGATGCTAATGATCGAGGAAAGTGGAGGAAACTGTCGTGGGGAACCACCGGCCAACCCCTGCGTAAGTGGGGAAAACGGCCGTAAAACGTCTGTTGTTGTTTTGTTGATAACATGATAACACAGAAACAACCTGTGTTCGGTGATATCAAACAAAATATAAACTAAACTGGTAAAGCATCACTTGGATTGGTAGCCGGCCAGATTTTTCTGGTCAGACTCTGCCCCGAAGCGAAAATTAACAGTTATAAATTGTAAATAATAATGAGAACGACAACCACAGTATGCTCGTGCTCGCCGCAAAAACGAAGAGAAGACTTAGCTAAGAAAACAGATGGGCTTCCTTATCGCATATAAACAAGAGAATATGCCACAAAGCCAAAATATAAACGTGCGCACGGATATGTACGGCACAGGATTTACAATATTATAATAGTGTAAGCGGAGTCAAACAGCCAAACGCGGGCTGAAGACTATAAGGAATAATAATATATATATAATATAGATAACAATTTAAACAAGGAGTCTACTAGCCAAACACGGGCTAGAGACTATAAATACACGAATACTGGGAAACCTAATCGAAAGAAAGTGTTCGACTGGTTCGGTACTTCGCCTGTCAAGCAGCTAAAGTCTTCCAACTGTCAAACGGACAAACAAAACGAAACAAACGACTTACGGGGGCAGATAGAGCTCAAAGATGCACCAAGCCTCCACCAGAGGGCAGCAACTGGTAGCTAAGATGTCGCGCTTTCCAGGCAGCCAAGCCTCTAAGCCTATGCTGCTACGGACGGATTTACGGACGGCGTTTCCCCTTTTGCCTGGTCCCCTTCTTCGGAGGAGGAGGACCCCGTTTTGTCTTGATCCATTTCATCCTCAATTCCGCTGCATTCAGATGGCACAAGGACATGATCCGCCTCTTCATTTGCGCTTGTCTCTTTGTCTTATCACATGTGGCATGGATGGAGCTCAGCAAGAAACCCCAAAGAGCTTGTAGATAATAAGTACAGGCCAGTATAACTATTCTATTTTCTAATCTATTATACATTATACCTAGGACTTTTCCACCTAGAGTAGAGTACTACTAGTAGACTGCTAAGTCTAAAGAGACTAGAAGAGAAATGTTCGATTAGTCTAATTTCAATCTCCGATTTTTTTGTTAGCCCACATCTTAACTGCCTTGTCAAATTGGAACTCTCCTATGCTTGGCCCCTCGATGACTAACCGCATGAGTCCATCTAAGGTCGGTTGGCTCATTCTATTGCGAAGATATGTTTTAATTATTTTCATTTGGGAGAAATCCCTTTCGCAATCTGCAGTATGAGGTGGAAGGACTCTATAACATGCAGCCAAGGACGTGATGATTGGGAACACCCTGCGTAAACCCGCATCGGAACAAAGCTTTTCAAGGATTTCTGTTGCTGTTGCTGTTGCTGTTTTGCCATTTACAATCTTCAGGTGATCATCAAAGTATTGTTTGAAAACGGCCCACTCCACAAGAGCATCTTCTACTGGGTATCCCCCAAATCTTTCAATTAACACTTTCACATGATCGTCTCCATAGTTCGTATCATCTTCTAATCCTTCGCCAATTCTTAGCATCTCCGGTTCGAATATGCTGATGGCGCAGCAAAGAGGTCCTCGTCGATGGCGACAGCAGGAACATGCTCATCTAGAGCCTGCTTTCAGCCTCGTCAATGGAGCCCATGTATACTGGTGCGTCGACCGCTCGTTTTTTGGAATGCCTGTAGAGGGCAACGATCTTCGAAGCGTTGGAAGGGCCGGCCATGCGGAGGTCTTCCTGGTGGGGGTATATTGGTAGGAGGTTGGGCAGGTCGTCTCGTGGAGTTTGCCCACAATTATTGGGCCATGTCTCTGGACTCGGTGGCGAAGGTCAGGCGATTGCCACAGAACTCTTCCCAAGAAAGATCGTGGGAGAAGATCTCTGTCCAGTTTTTCCGAAAAGCGTCTAACCGGAGTGTGGTTGCTTCCGGTGACATGGTGGTTTCAGTTTGAGGGTTGGTTTCTTGGCGTTCATCCTCTGGACTCGGTGGTGCCGGAAGCTGTGGTAGTGGTGGTTTGGGAGCTGGGCACGAAGGCACAGATGTGCAATTGTCAGGTCATGGCTGAGTCTGGTCTATCAGCTCGAAGGAGGAGACGTTAGGGCACATGGGTGCTCGAGACGTGTTGGGCGTTTCAACCAATTGAGGGGACCCACTGTATCCCTCAATGTCAGAGTCTTCTGCTAGAAACGGAAGTAGGTTACGTTCGATACGTGAGAAGAGTCGGTCAGCCTCACTAGATCTGTGGGACTGGCCGAAGAAGTCGCTGGCGACCGAACGGTGGGGTAGTCTGCAACGGCTGGGCTCGGCGATTGGTTGGTGCCTTGTATCTTGGGTGCCAGATGGTGGTGAGGACAGTGAGGCACTTGTGGATACAACAGGCGGAGGGCTGTTCGGTGATATCGGATTGGCGGCAACAGCGTACTCTTCCACAAACCTGGCCACTGTGGCAGATAGTGGTTCAGTTTGGGTGAGGAAGGTTGGGGAGAGCGTTGGCGATGGTAGGATCGGTTCTTCTTGCGGGTCATCAACCTGAACCGGCGTTAGCAGGCTTTCATTCACGGATAGCAAAGCGACTTGAAAACAAACTCGGTTCTTTTTGCAGGTCATCGACCTGAACCGGTGGTGGCGGGTTCGCGGTGGTGGAGGTATCCACAGGGGCAAATAAATAATTTAATGAACCAATATTGCAGCAACAGCTGAATTACATTGGGAAACTAGCTACAAAGATACTATGTCTATAAATTACATGATCGTACTAGAGCAGATATAAAAGACTTCCTAAATCTATCAGTATGATAACGAGGTTCGATAAATAGTCGTTTATGTCTTAGAGAATATCTTGAGTTGACATTAAAGGTGGGTAGTAATTGATGCAACCTATGCGTACGATCGTTCACAATGGACTTAAACAGTTTTTCGCAGAACACACTGCGACGATCAGCTAGCGTGGGGAGCTTGCAGGTTGTTAGACCATCACTGTATGCTACACCAGGTCCCAAGATGATACGAATGGCACGTTTTTGGATACGCTCCAGATCGTCACTGAGATATCCAGGCAGGGCGTAATGGAAAACGGGCGAGGCATATTCCACAACACTACGAATGCACGTACAATAAAAATAGACAATGTCCTTGGCGGAAACTTTAGCGCGCTTCAGTTGTGTAAGAAAGTACATAAGTTTAGATGCCTTTTTCACCACAGAGTTGACGTGACAGTTCCACTTAAGATCATTGCTAATAATAATTCCCAAAACCTTGACTTGCCTAACAAGTTCGAGTTCTTTGTCATTAATGGTCAACAGTGGACATTGAGTTACCGATTTGGAAAATTGTACACGCATTTCTTTACACTTTCTTTCATTGAGCGTGAACCTTAAATTGGTTGACTGGCTATGGATACTGTCAGCTACTCTTTGCATGTCGCTTGCACACCCCTTCAGGACGACTTCTATGATTGTAAGGTCGTCGACATATTTCCACAATTTGACACCGCTGACATCTAGATCATTGATCATCAGAAGGTAAAGCCAAGGGCCTAATTTGGTGCCTTGGGGAACTCCTGCAGGAACGGGACACCAATCAGAGTAGAAACGACCTTCTAATTTTACTCTCTGCTGGCGACCAGTAAGAAAATTGGTTACCCAAGTTGTAACCCAACGTGGTAGGTCAAGAGTTAGGAGCTTTCCAACAAGGATTTGATGGTCGATGAGGTCAAAAGCTTTACGAAAATCGAGTAAAGCCATCCTAACAAGAGAGCCGTTACAATCCGTCGAGGTTGTGAGATGGTGAATCATACTAATGAGGGCATGAGTGGTCGAAGACTTTGGCACAGTACCAAATTGACGTGGGTCTACTTCCGCTAGCATGGCTGGCTTGATGTATTTTTCGACTACAACCTCTTCTGCCATTTTTGACAGAATGGGAGTCAGTGAAATAGGTCGTAGATGATTATCAACTTCAAACACAGGCTTTTGCTTAGGTAAGGGTACAACATCGGCCATTTTCCAAGATGCGGTAGTTGGCATTCGCGGAAGGAAGCATTGAAGATGTCATTAACGGGCTTAGCTAAAACATCCGCGTTTTCTTTAAGAATCCAACTCGGAAGACAGTCGGGTCCAGGCGCTTTCGAAGACTTTAAGTGCACTAACTGTAGGAAAACAGAGTCATCAGTGGAAACATCTTCCAGCGTCGCTACCTCAGTTGGAGAACAAGGTTCGTGTCGTGAAGATAGTGGCGAAAAGGAAGCCATTGGTGATAAAAAAGCTTGATTAATACGGTTGGCCAAGTTAGTAAACTGAACACAAGGAGAAGAAATCCCATCATTGACATTGTTCAACAAAAGGCGTAAATCATTCGATGGTGAGATGGGGTCCATTCCACTCAAGGATTTTACTTGTTTCCACCAATGTTTGGGCTTAGCCTCCTTTAAGTGGCACACTTTTGATTGGAAAAAGGCATCACGACATTTCTTCCTCTCTTCATTAACACGATTACGAAGAACCTTGAAAAGGGCTACGTTGCCATTTGCGAACGCTTCTTGGCGCTGTTTGACGAGAGCTTTAAAATGCGGAGTTATCCATGCAGGCTCGTTAGAGCAGGACTTCAAGCATTTTAGAGGTAACAGGATTTCCATGCCGGTTCGAATGATCGTTTCGAAAGTTGCAAGCTTTTCTTCACAACCGTGGTGGACATCAAGGATAGACCAGTCGATTTCTTTGACAAAAGCGCTAAAAGCAGCTCTGCGACTAGCCCGTAAATCTCTGATCTTGCGTGTAACTTTCTTTTTGTCAGACAGACTTCTTGATTTTGGTTACTGTTACGTGGTCTGTTACGTGGTCTGTTGTCTTCGAGGACTAGGCGGAATGGTGTGTTACCAATTGGCGAGGCCACGGGGGGTGAGGCTGGCCAGTTTGTACGATGCGGAGTCCGACGGCGCTTGCGGGAAGGTCTGGTTTGTGGTGGTGTCTGGATGGTTTTGGGCTCATCAGCAAGGAGGGCGTGCACCGGACACTGGCGTGGGAGCACATAGGTGGTCTCTACAGGCGTGGAGACGCTCTCTTCTAGAAGAGATGTAGTGGTGTCGCATTGGTGGGTGTTGCAACTACTGATAGATTCGGCGACTGTTCTATACGGCGATGATGGGTTGTTGTCGGGCTCTGCGGCAAGGATGGAGGCCAACGTGCACTGGCTAGGAAGCTCGTATGTCGAAGGTTGGACGACTGAGGCGTTCGGCGTGGAGGTTGACTGTGACACGGACTCGGTACTCACTGGTGATAACGCTGGTTTAACCTCTGTTTGGAGGCGTGCCTTGCAATGGGTGTAGTGGGTGGAAGCAGGTTTAAACTGCTCGTGGGGTTTGCCACATGCGAGGCACGTCGGTGTATTAACACGCAGAACATTGTGTACTTTCCTCACGTGTTCGCGGCCAGAGAGAGGACAAGACGCATTCTCGTACGGTATCGTACATACTAAGGTAATTTCCTCTTCCTTGCTCATGTTATGAGCGAGGTGTCGTTGGGAAATTGTATTTACAATTACGGTCTTTCAGAGAGGAGATAGAAAATAGTATCAAGACGAAGAACAGGATACTATTGCGAGGATAAATTACTTTATGATAACACAGAAACAACATGTGTTCGGTGATATCAAATATAAAATATAAACTAAACTGGTAAAGCATCACTTGGATTGGTAGCCGGCGAAAATTAATGGTTATAAATTGTAAATAATAATGAGAACGACAACCACAGTATGCTCGTGCTCGCCGCAAAAACGAAGAGAAGACTCAGCTAAGAAAACAGATGGGCTTCCTTATTGCATATAAACAAGAGAATATGCCACAAAGCCAAAATATAAACGTGCGCACGGATATGTATGGCACGGGATTTATAATATTATAATAGTGTAAACAAGCGGAGTCAAACAGGACGCGGGCTGAAGACTATAAGGAATAATAATATATATATATATATATATATAGATAACGATTTAAACGAGGAGTCTACTGGCCAAACACGGGCTAGAGACTATAGGTACACAAATACTGGGAAACCTAATCGAAAGAAAGTATTCGACTGGTTTGGTACTTCGCCTGTCAAGCAGCTAAAGTCTTCCCACTGGAAGTCAAACGGACAAACAAAACGAAACAAACGAGTTACGCTAAGATGTCGCGCTTTCCAGGCAGCCGAGCCTCTAAGCCTATGCTGCTATGGACGGATTTACGGACGGCGTTTCCCTTTTTGCCACCAACTGGTCCCCTTCTTCGGAGGAGGAGGACCCCGTTTTGTCTTGATCCATTTCATCTTCAATTCCGCTGCATTCAGATGGCATAAGGACATGATCCGCCTCTTCATTTGCGCCTGTCTCTTTGTCTTATCACATATGTGGAATGGATGGAGCTCAGCAAGAAACCCCAAAGAGCTTGTAGATAATAAGTACAGGCCAGTATAACTATTCTATTTTCTAATCTATTATATATTATACCTAGGGCTTTTCCACCTAGAGTAGAGTACTACTACTAGACTGCTAAGTCTAAAGAGACCAGAAGAGAAATGTTCGATTGGTCTAATTTCAATCTCCGATTTTTTTATTAGCCCACATCTTAACTGCCTTGTCAAAGGGGAACTCTCCTATGCTTGGCCCCTCGATGACTAACCGCATGAGTCCATCTAAGGTCGGTTGGCTCATTCTATTGCGAAGATATGTTTTAATTATTTTCATTTGGGAGAAATCCCTTTCGCAATCTGCAGTATGAGGTGGAACGACTCTATAACATGCAGCCAAAGACGTGATGATTGGGAACACCCCGCGTAAACCCGCATCGGAACAAAGCTTTTCAAGGATTTCTGTTGCTGTTGCTGTTTTGCCATTTACCATCTTCAGGTGATCATCAAAGTATTGTTTGAAAACGGCCCACTCCACAAGAGCATCTTCTACTGGGTATCCCCCAAATCTTTCAATTAACACTTTCACATGATCGTCTCCATAGTTCGTATCATCATCTTCTAATCCTTCGCCAATTCTTAGCATCTCCGGTTCGAATATGCTGAATGCTTCAAACACACCACTGTCAACAAATCGGTCGTTAATGTTCGCAACTAATTTATCCAGGAATGGGCCCTTTACATCTTTTACGAGCCGGGCTTTTGATTCCACTCTGCTTGAGCTATCCTGCCTCATACCTCTTTGATATTTTATTTCAATACCGGATTCTTCCAGGTTTTTGTATGATGATGCTGTGAAATGATGGGACTGGGTACAAGAAACTAATTAGGTATGGTAAGGTTATATAGATAATACAAAGTAAGTGCCAGGTGGCGATACATCTAGGAAGATAAGACTAAAGAATTACAGAGATATAAAGTTACGAAATAATAAAATATGTTTACATGTCTGTGCCAGAAGTGGATAATTATTTAGTTATCCACTGTGTAGTTAAGAATATGAAAATGAACAGTGCTAGGATGTAAATTTAAAATAGATAGTGCTTCTTCGGCAAGGTCAACGATAGCAAGTTCAATATTACTAGAGAATAGTTTATAATCAGAAAGGTTTGTAAAAATATTGTTCGGAATAGACTGTTCGGAGGGTTTATAAGCAGCGAAGTCTTTAGCAGAATTAAATAGGACTTCTTTGTCAATGAGAGTTTCAGCAGAGATGACGGAGAGGAAATTATCGAGAGGATTTCGGTTTAGATTAGAACATTCAAGAAGGTGGTAGTGAACAAGGTCGGAAGCATTTGAGAAAGGATGTGATGGATTCTGTTTGACGCAGGCATTTGTTGTTCGGTTCAACTGCCTGTCGCTCGAATGTTGATTAGGCGGCACTGTGAACTTCACGTAATTGGTTGGATTTGGTCTGAATGATTTGTTTTGGGAATGAAGAGGACGAGCGCAAACGCAGGTCCCCACTACCAGAAATTATACGCTCGAGTTGCCCGCAGGAGTCAACCCAGTCGAAGTGCAATGAGAGGGCCTCATACTGAGAAGACTCCCTATGTGATCAGAGTGCCTCTCGCATCAGGTAAGTTTTTTTATATTGATTACTGGGTGTCTAGGGCTCTGAGGGCCCAGAGTGCATGGACTACCCAGGTCCTCTTTTTTATTTGAAATCTAGTTAAAACAATTAACATGTATACCTAAGGGACCTAATGTATACCTAAGGGACCTAATGTATACCTAAGGGACCTATTACTTTTGGCCCCTAAACTGAGACAATGAAGATATACTAAAACTAGAATAGCGCTCCGTAGAGATGACGTCATCAAGTATCGATGTTTGTCCGCTTTTACCCATAATTATTGCGGCCATAACAAAAGAAATAGCTCATTTGCAATCATTTGTGAGTCAAATTTGGTTTGTTTGTCTGCTTTTTGAGCTATTAATAGCAGCCAGACTATACGCTATTGCAATAGTGTAAACCAAGCTAAAAGGACTACAAAGGTCCTTAACTAGGTAAAAACACTATAAAAACGAACTAAATAATATGTACATGGCTAAAAGTTTATCTAAAAGTTTATCTAAAAGTTCTAAAACGTGGTACTGTCAACGGGTGAGCCGGCCCGACCATGGTAAACCAGAGGCAATTGCATTGTTTTAGTATGCGGCCTGCTATATTAGTAAACCAACCCACGAGGAGTATTCTTCTTTCAGACTATTCTGCAACAGGTCGGTGTGTTGGCCAAAGGAATTCCAAAAAACTAAACTAAAAAAACACGAAACATACATACAAAATGCGAGCGTACAGGCTCGCAAGAGCAAAATAAAAAACAGTTAACGTGAACAAAAAACCAGCGACCCGGACGGCGTTGACCAAGCGACGAGGTATTATGCGCGAACAACGGTAAATTACCGCCAGGGGGTCATCACCTACCTATACTATCAAGTTTTGTGATTGGTTGATTAAAACAATAAAACAATAGATCAACCACAAAGAAACCAATGTCCTAACCTAACCACTTTTGTTCCATATAGCCAATTGCAAAACCTGTTTTTGGTACGTATTTACTGCCGCCAGGTCATGTAATACCAGGAAGGGCCCCAAGAGCAGTGTTAAAGGTTAGCAACCTAAGCATGGATCCACCACTCGCTGGGCCAGAAAACGATACTACCCGACTCGCGTTAGGTAAGTATGAGTTTCCCAGTGACGGCTGTTTGAATTTGATTGGTTAATATGATTATCATGCATGTGGGCAAACGGTGAATTCTAGCGTGGAGATGTTGTTGGTGAAAGCTGTATGTTATGGTGGTGCTGGACTTGCTGATTCTACGCGATTGCGATGTGGTTATTCTTAAAGCTACTTACTTTGTGGTAGTCGGTCGTAGAATCCACCCCGAACTGTCGATTGTTGGTTATATGTTTGTTGTGGATTTGCATCGGTACTTATATGTTCGAGTTTGGTGTTGGAAGGAATAAGAAATATGAATCAGTGGAATAATTTCGTTATTTTGTTGTTGTTTTATTTTCATTGTGATGTGTGGCCGTACTCGGAGGTAGTGCGATACCGAGACAACCCGTGGCCAGGGCGAAGCAAGCATACATATCTACAAGGTAAGTGCCAGGTGGCATTAAAGTTACAGGGAAAGAAAGAAGAGGCTGGCAAAGAGAAAATTAGGTTGCCTCTATTTCAGGCGGGAGTCTAGAAAGTAGTCATTCTTTTGTGACTGATGAAGAAGGAAAGAACTATAAACTAAATTACTCATGCAAAGTTCGATTTAATAATAAATTGTTGATCAATTAGTGTTTATGGTTCTACGGCAGCTTGGAGGTCATTGACGGTGTCAATCCCGAGGTGCTGTCTGTATAAGGCGGTGGAACCTTGGATTACGTCAGTGCAACAGAATTTGCAGAAGAGCTTCTTGTAAAATCTTGTCATTCCAAGCTTTCGAACGACGATTTCGTTGGGCGGATGCCAGGTTCCAAGGGGCCGAACTGAGCACTCTTTCCAAGGGTAAGAAAATGTTGTTTGAGAGGCTCGTATTTTGTCAGTTTCCGTTGGCCAGCTTCGTTGAAGGCATCAGAGTTGTTTTCGAAGGGACAGGTGACGTCTATAATTGTGACTTTGTGGTCTTCTTCGATAACGATGTCCGGGCGGAGGCGGATGTGTGATTCTGGGACACAGCAGTCGGTGGTGATAGTTCCAAAACGGCGGCGTTTGTAAGGCGTTCTATGATATGCAGAACCGTTGGCGTAGAGGTCTTCGGCGAGGGTTCGGGCCACCTTACCCTGGTCAGGAAGGTCCATCAGGTCATTGGCGTGACCGTTTTGTATTGATGCATGTAGGTATCTGCAGGCTTTGACGGGGGGGACAGCCTCATTGTCGGCGTCTTCAATGGTGGCGGGGACCAGCTTCCTTAAAGGTAATGCCAAGGCATTTGGTTGCCAGGAGGGACTCGTTGATCTTGTCAAGGTCGTTAACTAGGGGCTGTACCAAATTCTCCACGTTGTCGAAGTTGTGGATAACTCCTATAGGTACCTCAAGGTACCTATAGTGATCCTCCTCATCCAGGATTGGCATGGGGTGGCCCTGGACCGTGCATTCATACATCTCGATTTTTCGGGTACAGCTCTTTTCTATTGGAGTTGGTGAAGGAGAGGGAGGCTGACTTGTCCGGGCGGAAGGAAAGGCAGATGGTGTTGGCTGCTTCAGACACAGCATTGAGGACTTTCTGCAGTCGGGCTCGGTGTCGGGAGATTATTACGAGGTCGTCGGCGTAGGCTAGGACTGACATCGGTCGTTGGTGGTGGAGTGTTGGGCCAATGGCTTCAGCGGTGGCTTTGGCGTGGCGGAGAATCAGTTCTATGGAGAGGTTAAACAGGATGGGGCTGAGGAGACAGCGCCTTGTTTAATGCCAGCCAAGATTGGGATAGGGTCAGTTAGTTCATCTCCAGTGCGGACTTGGGTGAATGAGTTGGTATACATGTTGGAGATGAATTGAACGAGGTCCGGTGGTGCGCCAATGTGGGTGAGGGTGGTGGTAAGAGCTTTGTGGGGGATGCTTCCAAAGGCGTTTCGCAGGTCTAACCAGGCCCATAAGACGTTCTTCTGGTTTCTTCGGGCATCTCCAACGAGGGATTGGAGCAGGAATGAATGCTTGTAGCACCCCTCAAAGGGGCGGTCGCTCTTCTGCTCTTGGGAGAGAATGTCATTGGAAATGGCCCACCGCGTCATTTGTTTGGCAAGGACTCCCATGAGAACCTTGTAAATACAGGACATGAGCGCGATGGGTCGAAGGGTCATCGGTAGCCTCTTTTTTGTGGATCAACACTAATGGCGGATTTCCAGGCGTCGAGGACGTCGCGATGGGCATGCAGTGTTGGTAGATGAGTGTCAAGATCTCTCGCAGCCCGGGTCGATGGATTTCAGATGCCGATATTCGATGCGATCTGGACCCAGGGAGGTGTTTGCGCATGAGCGGATCTTGACTTTAATTTCTTCAGGACCGGGGGCCGTGGAAGAGGCTATCGTCGGGTAGAGCGGTGGGGACGTGAGCGCTTGTTGCAGGGCAGCGGTGTCACATGGCTTGCGGGCAAAGACTTGGGTGAAGAAGTCTGCAGCATTCTGCTTCATTCCACTGTAGAACGGGTTGTCTGGTTTAAGGATCTTTCGTGCCACACGCAGAAACGAGTTCTTATAAAAGAGTTGAATGCGTCGGGCTTCAGCTCTGTCAAAGCGTGGGCGGAAGTGGCCATGTGGACGGTCAGGTCGGCCGGAGGTCTGGTGGGGTTCTGATGGGATGAGGTTAGTGCCAATTCGCGGCCACGTTCGGCGAACTCCAGACAGAGGTCAGAGAACGCTTCCCACGGCAGCTCTTGATTGAACTGGGCCACCCAGTGGTCACGGAACTCTTTTCGAAAGGCGGTATTATTCGTACCGTCGGTGGTCGCTTGGGTACCTATGTTATGTCAGGTTTGTCTCGGGCGGAAGACGCGGCTCGCGGTTGTGACGCTGCAGAGGAGGGATCTGGGGCGAGGGGCCAAAGTAATCGCTAGCTCGAGGATGGTGAGTGGAAGGTCGCAGGAGCGGAGGTTGAGGGGTAGGTGAATCGGCACGGTCATCGGGTGACAGCGTGGGGTATGTTGGAGAAGCTCACGGATGTATTGGGAAGGTGGAGGTGACGCTGGAATGGCATCCAGGTGGAAAATACCATGGTGGGAGGCGAAACCGGGTGGAGATGTATTGGGAACTGGGAGAAGGGAGTCGGGTTTCCCAGACGGATCGGGCCGGTATGTAGGACGAAACTTTCACTAACTTCGCAATTTTGCTCTGTGCCTGATGGGGAGGCAGGTTGGAAGGTGAAGTTGGAGTCAGGGGTGATGTGGAGGAGAGTTCAGGCACCAGTGGGAGGTCGAGGATGGTCGGGACAACTTCGACAGGCATCCGGCCACCTCCGGAAGTGCTCAGACTATGGAATGGGCCAAGGAGAGGATAAATCAGTCGTGGACTCGAATACTGTTCAACAATGCGTACCGGGGAAGGATGAGAAGATGAAGATCTCAACACGCGACGTCTGGGAGGGCGACTATTAAGACTAGGAGTAGCGCTGCAGGATAAGGAATCCGGTTGGGAATCTTCAGATATCTTGAGAGAGGAGTAATGGCTGACATGATCGCAGACGAATTAGGGCTAGGCGGGGCAAATTTGGAGGCTTTCTTCTTTGAAATGTTATGGTCGCAACTACATGCATGATGACAGATCTGGTGCAGGGAAGATTTTTATTGCAAACTGAGCAATGACCAGTGGCCAGAAGAACCGTGTTGGGGTGGACATTTTTAAAATGATGCTTGAAACCAGGAAAACCGGCAATAATGTTGTTACATATACAGCATTGAAATTTCTTCCCCTGCGGATATCAGCGAACAACCGATACAGATTTAACCGAAAGATCATAGGAAGATGCTTAGCACTGTGAACAGCCAAACCACCTTGAGAAGACATCGAGTACGAGCACTTGCGGCACTTGAACTGATGACAGCGAGAGTTAGTTAATAGTTCCATAATTAGACGTGACAGATAGGGGAAACCCCAAAC
Source organism: Chrysogorgia sp. JL179-B06 (assembly GCA_035772405.1). Lineage (NCBI taxonomy): Eukaryota > Metazoa > Cnidaria > Anthozoa > Scleralcyonacea > Chrysogorgiidae > Chrysogorgia > Chrysogorgia sp. JL179-B06. The sequence goes on from JAYKKM010000217.1 coordinate 41,233, forward strand.
ATACTACAAGTTTAAAAACAATGTAAATTCGAACCAAACACGATAAAAGTTAAATCAAAATGCAAAGAAAGACAAAGCGACGTTCATTCGTTCGGTGATAAGCCACGACAGATAATATAATCTTATCCGGAAGTCACGCATAGAAAACCAGAATAAATGAAAGCAAGCATGACCAGGTAGAAGCAAATCATACCAGGATAGAGGATAGCCAGGCGGTTATAACAACAAAAAGAACGAGACAGGAGAGTAAAAATCCGGAGATACTGTCAGTTGTTGTTGTCAGATTGTTGTTGCCATGATATGAGAAGCTTGAATAACAAGCACGGCAAAACCAACCGTCAAAATACAAAATGATGAATAATTCAAATTTAACTTGGCTAACAAACTTGAAACTTGGAGGACAGTAGGTAACAATAAATCCAAGAACAACTATAGAGTATGGAATGGCAAATAGGACCAACGGCAGAGAAAATCCAATATTACAAAAGGACAGCCAACAGCCGAGGCGCATAATTCACAATGCGGGTGAGCGAGAGGAATAATTCTACCACTGCGGGTGGAGACAACATAAGGGAACGGTGTGAGAGACAAGTGAGCATAGTGGAGTGGATCGTAGAACGATCCCGCATGCCAGGGTCCAAAGAGGAGCACACAACAGGTTCCAAGGGGGCAACAGAGCGCACAACCTCAGTTGTTCCAACATTCTCAACCACGGGGGGTCCGGGCAAGATTCACCCAACACCACAACAGGGGCAGGAGATGGGACCCCAAACGAGGGGGCAGGCGATGGCGCGGAGAACGAGCGCGAACTCTGGTAGCTGGACCTGGGTGCCCTTTTACAAGAACAGCTGAAGCTCTAAGGGCGGCCAGGGGTCGTTTGACGTCGGCGTCATCGGCCTCCTTGTTGTCATTGCCCATGGCAGCCAAACCTGCAAAGGAGTTGGTCATGGCAATGGGATCAATTGATGGTAATTCGTTTTTCGGCGGGGGACAACAGTCCAACCATCTGCCCGGGGGAAGGGGACGGAGGGAGGGGTAAGTTAACCGCTGGGGCAGGAGACTCATCGTCGGATGACATCTCGAGATCCCGTGCCAAGGAGAGATCAAGAGCGATCTCCGCCTCAATCTTCTTGTTAAAGGCAAGAGAGCGAGCCACGGCCGCAGAAAAAAGCGGCAGCGGTGCGTGTGTATCTGGCGCCAAATTGGCGCCCCTAGTACTACCCTCTTGAGTAGAGGGAGGTGCAACCAGGTGTTCCGTCATGGCACCCGGGCGATCTGGACAAGAGTTGGATTCGTGGCCCTGTCGGCCGCACCGAAAACACGTGCGGGTTTGGCCGTGGCAAAAAATGTTGCAGGGAAAACCCTGCACATGAATATGAGGGGGCCGCCGAATGTCCATAAGGCATGTCGAATGGCAGATCGTAATCCCACATGAGTATTGGAGCTTAAACACTTCGCCATACGAGATAACGTAGTAGCCGGGCGATGGGGACCCATTTCTTCCATCATTTCTTGGAAGAAATGGGCGTTAAGACTACCGGATGACCACGGCAGGACAGCCCAGTATGTAGGAAGTCCTCCAGCCTATTGCCAACAAAAAGGTCTACACACTCGAAAGTTGCTAGATAATCAGCAGGGAACTGTTTTTTTCAAATTCTCTGCCAATTCGCAGAACGTGACACGCGGTTTATTTAACAAAGAAAGCGATGGGAATACCCCAGTCGCCTTCAGGTTCGAATATGGCGTTGCCATATTGCAGACCGGACACACAAGAAAAATAAATAAATAACTCACGAACCAAACCAAACCATTGAGACCCGAAACGGGAAACAAAGGCACACACCCCCTACCGAAAGGAAAACCAAATGACGGCCAACACACGAGAGGCGCAGGATATACTCCCATGGAACTTGGGAATAGGTATGTGCCGACCAAGCGCCCAAACCACTTGTCTGAACAGCCAAGCGTTGATACAACTCGTAGATGACTGTGTGGGTGTTACTGGGCTAGCAGCGCCAGAGCATGGATCCACCCACAGCAGTCCGAACAATCTCGAAGAACTCGAAGTCGACTCACGAACACCACGGTATCGCTTAGCCAAAAGGCCGAGAAGTGATGCCGACCTTTATTTTGAAAGCCTAAAAAACGAAAAACGGTGTCCAAAAACAAGCGGTTCCGCTGGCCGTCACCTGCCGAGCGCGGGCGCTATTTCAGCGCGTTCAAACCAAAAGGCGGTTGGTCTACGACATGGAGTATTCCCAGGCGGTCACCCATCCAACTACTAACTCCGCCCGACCAGACTTGACTGCGGTGATCAGACGAGAACCGGTGTTTTCCTGGTGGTGTGGTCGTAGACATTTTCTACGTCGAAATGCGAAGTGTTGTGGGAGTCGAATTCGTAGTGGCGCGGAGTTGGTATATGTAAATCAATCGGACGTGGGAGTGTAGTATTCATGAATTCGTCAGTGAAGATGTGTGAGCGAGCGTGCCGCATAAAGGATGGGGCGAGAGTTGGATGGATAGCAGAAGTGAGAGCTCAAAGTTGGCGGTAGTTTTGTTGCAATCGTTGCCGACGAGTTGGACGGGATGTGATATTCGATAGATCGAGGTGTTGTTGATGATCGGTGTCTGTGTTCGTGATTGTAGCTTTTTTGTCGTCGTTGGTAGTTTTCGGATTCTTGTGAAAGGAGTTGGACAAAGGATGGGATGGATTCTGTTCGACGTATGCATTTGTTGCTCGGTTCTACTGGCTGTCGATCAAATGTTGATTCGGCGGCACTGTGAGCTTCACGTAGTTCGTTGGATTTGGTCTGAGTGATTTGTTTTGGGAATGAAGGGGACGAGCGCGAACGCAGGTAGCCACTACCAGAAATTATATGCTCGAGTTGCCCACATTTGGGGTAATCGCAGGAGTCAACAAAGTCGAAGTGAGAGGGCCTCCCTATGTGATCAAGAGTGCCTCTTGCGTCAGGGTAACTTTTAGTTTGAATAGAATATTTGTACATTCCGAGGACGTACGTGCAATGAATATTCTAAACAGGGGGAGCTTACAAAGCTGCAAACCTAGAATCCTTTTGACGCGAGAGCCAGCAGTGATCCTAGATAAAGAAAGAAGGGAAAAGGAACTAGAATGGTTACTTCACCCAGCACAGACCAATTAAGGAGAGACCAGAGAAGGGGTTAAATTTACCCTACATTAAACTAGGAACGTTCCTGAAGCGAAAATCGCAACGAGCTGACCAGATACGGTGTTTCACCATTTGTAGCATCCACATTATGACTTTAGGCATGGAAGCCTTACGTGCACCCGAGAAGCCAAAAAGAAGTTCTTGGACAGTAAAGGGTGTGGCATTTGGTAATGACAGAGTGAGTTGATAAAGTACCCAATTCATGAGGATCTGTGCGAATGAGCAATGGCAAAAAGATGTTCCAATGTTTCTTCGTCAGATTCGCAAAAAGCATTTAATCTCTATGCGGCGGTATCCGAAAGATCGGACCATCCTCACCGCAGCGTACAGAACACTGTGGGCAATCTTCCAACTCAGGTCGATTGCGCTTCGTTCGAGCGAGAGCATGTGAATCTGTTGCCAAGTATCTGGCCAGTAAAGGTTACCATATATGGGGCGGAACTTTTCCTCACAATGTGGAGGTTTGTGTCTGATGGCGAGTGCAATGTGGTAAACCTTCTGAGTAGTGAAGGCCTCGATGTTCAGAGGCACATCTCTGGAAGTACCGATTTTTAGCTGGGAACAATTGGTGCCACCTTGATGGGAGCGCCAGGATTTCAAAAGCTGTTGATAAAAAGGCGGAAGGCTTTGTAAAGATGTCCGCTTAAAAGACTTGAGCCTCAGTAGAGCATCAGGTCTTAGATGAAAACCACTACCTAACAGGTGGCGGAAAAGGTCTTTCCACTTTGCCCCCGAGTCAGAAAAAAACCTTTTGAGCCACTGGAGCCTCAGAGCATCAGCTTTAAGGCGGAAATCGACCACTCCAAATCCCCCTGCGGACTGTGTTGTGGTCACAGTTCGTCGTGCAACCAGGACCTTTTTGTGAGCCCAGAAGAAAGGCCAAATGGCTTTGTCAAGTCTGGATGCCACCCATCCAGGCATGACAAAGACCGTCACGTGTCAAGTGCCATATTTTGGATAGGGCAAGCGAGTTTATGACAAGAGCTCCCTGGTAGGAAAGATTCCGTCCTTTCCAGGAAGAAAGCCTTTTTTCCACCTTTGTAATGTGGGGTTCCCAAGTTGCCGTTGAATAGTCGGAAGCGCTGAGGACAGCCCGAAGTACCGGGAGCTCCTGTACCCAAGTTAAACCGTGGGGGTATCTGTGCGGTGTTTCCACGCCCGATCCACAATCCCTTTGACTTGCTACGGTTCAACTTTGCACCGGTGCCGATCACATAACTCATACACCTCAAAGACTGCAGGCAGCGAGTTATCGGACGTAACAACAACTGTCGTGTCGTCCGCACCGCAGTTCTTGCATGGAGTCTGGCAATCGAAGGCCGGAAATTCTAGAGGCTGTATCCAGGTTGCAAGCAAGGACCTCTGCGCGCAAGACGTATGGGAGAGGTGACAGAGGACAGTCCTGTCGTACTCTTCAAGATGGACGAAAGAAAGGTGACATCCAGCCATTGATGATGACTGAGGTTTCGACGTCCGTATAAAAAAAGATGAATCCATTGACGGAAGCTAGGCCCAAAGCCCATTACTGTCAGAGTACGTGCCAGGAAACCCCAATCGACAAGGTCGAAAGCTTTCTCCTGGTCTAAAGAAAGAAACGCCACCAGGAGTTGGTGTGTTTCAGCCAAATCAATGACGTTATGCATTTCGCTCAAGTTTTCCCCTATCGTCCTTGCAGGTATGCCACACGTTTGATCGGGGGACACAACCGAGGAGATTACCCGAAGGAGGTGCCAATTCTTGGTTTCTAAACGATCTCCCTTTCTAAACGATCAGCCAACGTCACTGAGGTGGAAAGTGAACCATTAGAATAAGCATAGTTGAGCATGACTGCCAGGTCCGGGCCGAGAGTGTCCCAGAAAGTGGAGTAAAACTCAATGGGGAAACCCATCCGAACATGGTGACTTGCCTGTAGCCATACGATCAGCAGCGACTTAGCATTCTTTGGGTGTAAGAAGCCCTTCACAGCTCATCTGTCCCTCTGGAGAAAGTTTCCTCACCAGTTTCGAGAGGAGGTCCTGCACGGTTAGGTCACATTCCTCAGCCTTGAATAAATCTTCGTAATACTCTTGCCATATCTTCAATATGTCAAGAGAGTCGTGGTGTACGACCGAAGCGGCAGGATCTTTGATGGGCGACATATTTTTCTCGCGGTGTTTCTTTTCCAATGAAAAGAAATGGGCAGTGGATTTTTCCCTCTCCTCAGCCCATCGACACCTGGCACGTACTTGAGCAGCTCGAGCTTCGCTGATCTCGTAAGCGCATAAATGTTCAGCGAAGACAGAAGAGTCCCCAGCGTCGAACAGACGCTGCAGGTTTAGCAACCGCCGATTTAGATGAATCTTCAATGCAGATGCCTCTAAGGCTTTTGCCTTACAAAAACTCCTCGTCACTTCGCGCAGACAAAATTTCCCCTTATCCCACCAGTCTGGAGGGTTGGGGAAATCCATTTGTTGCGTGCGCCAAAAGATCCAGAACGATTTCACCAATTGACAATACTCCATCTCCTTGAGTATGGAAGTATTGAGCTTCCAATACCCAGGCCCAATGCCAATGGAAGAGTGAAAGTGACCATAAGGTACCTATGGTCTGTAAAAAAGGATGGATAGTATTCACTATCCTCCACATATAATTTGAAATTGATTGGTGCCCAAACCATGTCAATGCGCGAGGAGCACTCCCCTTTTCAAGTCTATTTAAAAAACGCACATTCCCGACTGACTGTCCTGTTCGGTGTTACCGGAGAACCCGGCAGCGCAAGAATCAGAAATGGTGCCAAAATCATCATGATAAGAAGGAAGAGGAGTATTTTCGGGGGTGCATGCAAAAGCCCCGGTTATCACCCTCATCTTCAGGCCAGATTTCGTGACCTGGAATATTCTGGTCCGTAGAATCAACCTGGGATGGAGGTTGACAATCTGTGGTCCCCGCCGTGGAAAGAACGGGTGGCACGATACGAGTACGCACTCTGCGGCGTATCTGAATAGGTATTGTTGCTCCAATGGACGTGGAGCAGCAGTACCACCACATGTAAGTGAAACCTCGACCTAGGTCAAGGAAGAAAGGATTTGCGTTAGTGTCCGTATTGGGCACTGTAGTCGGAGCTTCGTTTACCGCGGCAGCAGTAGGGGGATGGATGAGGGAGGCGTCCGCATTTACATTTACACATCTACCGTCGTATCAGGAATCGATTCCTGATCGGATGGAAGGTCGAGTAGCTGGCTTGTCGTCTTCATGGCTAAAATGAAGGAGCCGTTTTGTCCCTTTTGGCGCCATGTCCTCCAGTGAAACCTTAGTGGAGGAATTGCATGGAAGATTGGTCGCTATAGTGACCAAAAGGATGTCATCCTCTACCCTGGAGGTCCGATCTACTGAGGGTTCCTCACAGAACAAGGAAAGTAAATCTTCACCACTCCAAGATGGTGTGGTGGTGGGGGAGGAGGCGGCGGCGGCGGTGGCCTCGTGTCCGACCTAGCATCAGGATGAAGGTCAACAGCAGGAGCAGGAGATGGAGGCATATGTCCGCCCAGGAGCTGCTGAGCAGCAGCAGGAGCTGCGATGGAGGCATATGTCCGCCCACGACAGCGTTTAACAGTGTGGCCTCATTTGCCACACCCAAAGCAGGTGGTCGGCTGATCTTTGTACTTGATCCGACAACGATAGCCTGCTATTTTGGTCGGGATGGATTGCGCAATGTGCATGGTGATCATGTGGGTACCCGATTGAATGTTTGGGTAGCCCTTTACAGGCAGGTGCTTAACAGATGCAACTCTGCCGAACGGCGAAAGGGCTTCCTTAAAAGCATTATTTGGGAACTACAGGAGAGCAAGTTCCACAAACACCAGCGTTAGATGTTCGTATGCAGCTTCTGGGGTTAGATGGACACCCCGAAAATCATATCCTTGGACGTTAAAAGCCCTACACAGTTCCTCAGATTTAAATTGGACACGGGGCTGCATTTTGGGCAGGATCTGGATGCCCAGGATCTTTTCCGGGCCAAGCCGGGCCAAGTGCTTTGAGAAACTCAATACGCACGTTTTTGAGTAGAATATTCGTACGTTCCGAGGACGTAGGTGCAATGAATATTCTAAACAGAGGGAGCCTACATAGCTGCTAAACATGCTGAGAGTTCGACTCCCACCCTCAAAAAGTGATCGTGGTTTACTTCACCCAGTTCAGACCAATTAAGGAGAGACCAGGGAAGGGGTTAAATTTATCCTACATTAACTATTTTATCCCAAAGCCGAGGCTAAGGGAGGTTTAGGTTAAAAAGGATAAAAGGTTAAAAAGAGAAGACCAGCTTCTCGTTGCTAAAATACCCTAGGGATCCCCCAGCGAGCCACTCTTCTAAAAGAGTTCGCGCTGTTCTGGCCATCTGCACTTGGCGGCCGTACCCAAGTACGGGCCGTACGAGCGTCTTGTACCCAAAAGAATGTACTAGTCGGGACGCGGTGTACAGAATGCCGTGCGCGATTTTCCAGTTAAGGTCGATTACAAACCGATCTAACTGGACCGTATGCAGTTGTAGCCATTGTAGCCATTGTAGCCATGTGGATGGCCAATAGAGCTCCCCGTAAACTGGTCGGAACTTGTCCATGCAGTGCGGTGGCTGACTGCGACACGAAAGGCAAGTGTGATAGGCCTTCTCTGTGGTCATGGTGGTGATGTCCAAAGGGACCGCTTTACGAAGGCCAAGGACTAATTGGCCCTCATGAAACCCACCATCCAATTGTCTCCAGGCGGTTAGGAGTTGTCGATATAAAAACCTGGAAGTGTATTTTTAAAAGACTGTCGAAATGATCTTTGAGTCAGCAAATTGGTGACAGAAACTGAAAATGCATGGAAAAACATGTAACGGAACATGTGCTTCCATTTTGCCTGAGAATCGGACAAGAAGCGCCGAGACCACTGCAGACGTAGTGTATCGGCCTTCGTTCGGAAGTCTACAATACCGAAACCACCTGCTGACTTCGTACCAAAAACTATACGACGGGCAACAAGGTCTCGTTTACCCCCCAGAAGAAGGGCCAGATTGCTTTGTCCAATCTGGATGCGACCCATCCCGGCATAGTGAAAACAGCACACAAGTGCCATATCTGGGAAAGTGCCAGAGCATTAATGATGGTATGAAAGGGTACGCCCTTTCCAAGCTGCCAGCCTCTTTTCTACCTTAGCGACACGCGGCTCCCACGTCTACGTATCGTAGTCAGAGGCGCTGAGAACTGCACCGGGCACAGGTAGATGTTTCACCCAAGCTAGGTCGAGCGCGGCGATTCTTACATGCCCCCAGCCACAAACCTTTCGATTTGCTGCGATTTAGCTTGGCGCTTGAGTCTAGCTCAAACTGATGGTAGACTCGCAGGACTGAGGAAAGCGAGGCGTCGGTGGTAATGACAATCGTGCTGTCGTCCGCATACCCAGAACACCGTAACTCCTGTGAGGAACTGGGTAGTTTGATGCCGGTGATACCAGGGGCAGCCAAGGGCTGAAAGAATGGTGAAGACCAACCATTAATAATCACGGCGGACTCGATATCCGTGTAAAATAAGGAGATCCATTGCCGAAAGATCGCGCCGAATCCCATTGCTTCGTCATCACGCCAAACCTTTTGGAGCTGATGGTGTGAGGCGACAAGGATGGCAGTACCTACTCTCTTATTGGAGATGGACAAAGACGCATACCCAGAATCTAGAAACCAGGAGCGGAGGGTTGTGTGAGAAGCGGCATGTGTCTCCTGTAAACAAACAATATCCGCCTTCAGACATATCAACCAATGAAGAAATGTTATGCGTTTTGTACGGTCATTCAGACCGTTAATATTCAATGTAATTACCGTGAACGTTAAATATGTTGAGGTAAAATTATCTATGAGGATGCAGACGTTTCCGCCTGTGCCATTGAAAGCGTTGATTCCAGATGGGCTGAAATCTCTGCAGGAGTTGCCCCATCCTCATCACTTGAAGAATCAGTGGAGCTACTATCAGAGTTCGAAACCAGCTGCAGAGGTGTGATGAGTGGCAGAGAGGAGTTATTTCCATCATTGAGTTCCAACTCAAACTCATGATGGCTGCTACAGCCATCCTCAGTCCACACCTCATGACCAGGAGTCTCCTCGTCACTACAGTCAAGGATGATTGGGTATCCCTTACTATCCCCGACGGATGGAAAAATAGGGGGAGTAGAAGTGGACTCTGACTTAACATGGACGTGCAATGCGGGTGGCCCAAGGGACGCGATAGACGGCGTTGGAGGAATAACTCCGCTTTCAACCGGGTCCTGCAGCGCATCGGGTGATGTCGCAACAGAACAGACATTCGTCATGTCATAAGATAATACTTGGGGACTCTGGCAATTCCGCAGCAACAATTTCACCTACCGATGGAGGCGCAGAGTCCTTCTGGGTTGCTGGGATTGGGGAAACATCTGGGTTTATGATGACAGGAACTGTGGTGTCAGGAATGTCATCAGCCGACAGAGAAGATCGATCACCATCAGATTTCTGCCCATACGAAAAAGCGAGAAGAGGCTTTGTGGCCGTCTCGATGTCGCTATCTCGGTTCATAGAACGTTTCTGTCCTTTTGGGGCCATCTCTTCTAAATTGTGGACTTCCGATGGAGGTGGAAGATCCAATTTTGGCAAAGGGTCGGACGTCTGGAGAACCCGACCCGATGTGGGTGTATTAAGGGGATGGGGCATGTGCCCCGGCTCAGATGTAGGTGAGCTTGCTACATGGGAACTCCGAACATGGGAGTCCACCGCGATGGCTGTGGTGGATATTGTCATGATAATAAGGCCCCGTTGGGACCAGGTAGGACACTACGATTCCCCCACTCAGAGGTGACATCCGTGCTACCTGCTGTCGCGAAGAGTAGACAGAGTTGTAGTGTCTACAGCAGCATTTTTCGTAGAGGAAGGCTTCTTTGCTTGACTGCTTTGGTCAAAGCAGCTGGTCCACGGGCGAAGACCTCGTCAAGAAGATCAGGCGAGCTAGCTGAAGAGGAAGTGTCTTCCGCCGTGGATGGGACGGGCGAAACTGCGGCCCTAGTGGGCTCGCGGTTAGTCGGTATTACGTTTGCTACTGCATTCGAACATGACCGACGGACACTTCGCTTGGGGCAATCAGACAACGGAAACCGGCAATGTTAATAAAAACTGGGATCGGTGTCTGTACAATCATGGATACCAGGCGAGTGCCAGATTGGATATGGGGGTAGCCTTTCACAGGGAGATGTTTCACATGGGTTACGCGGCCATATTTAGCTAACGCCTCTCTAAATAGGTCGTTAGGGAATTGGAACGGCGCTGCCTCTACAAAAACCTGCGAAAGGGACTCATATGCGGAGCGGGGGACAAGTTGGACTCCCCGGAAAGCAATGCCAGTTAAATCAAAGGAACGCCTCGAGTGTCGCGATTTGAATTCAACTCGCCCATGAAGATCAGGAAGAATTTGACAGCCAAGGACGTGTTCCGGACCGATAGCATCAATCAGATCCTTATGATAAATGGCAGGTTTATCCGTACCTACTAATCTTTTTGGCAGGGTAACCACCGATGTAGTGCTGTTCCACACAGCGAAATCATCTATAGTAAATGTACCGAAAGGCATGGTACTATTTAGATGATATGTTATTTATTTAGGAATTTTAGAAATTTGTATTAAATTATATATATATATATATATATATATATTAATTTAATTTACAATAGTGTACAATATTTCCCTAAAGCAAGCGGGAAGAATAGACACAAACACACTAGGTCTGCAATAACTAGAAAATCTAGTGAAGACAATTAAGAAAATTCGTCAAAGACGAATAATCCCCAAGCCACACAGCAGGAAAACGGCACCTGCACACCAAATAAGCAGGGAATCCCAGCAGGAAACCGACGCCTGCTCGCCATGGAAAAGGACCCCCACCCTGCAGGAAATAAGCGCCTGCTCACCCAAAAGAAAGATCAGAAGAAAGGGCGTCACACAGGCGCCCTTGCGAAAGGAAAATGGAAAGTGGAAACCAAAAAGCGGTCAACAGTGACAGCTAACAACCACCAAGCATTTAAAAAAAATACTTGCGTCAGGTAAGTATGAGTTTTCCCGGCGACAGCTGTTTGAGTTTCATTTATTAATATGATTATCGGGCATGTGGGCAAACGGTGAATTCTAGCATGGAGATGTGGTTGGTGAAAGCTGGATGTTTTGATGGTACTTGATGTGCTGATTGCACGAGATTGCGATGTGGTCATTCTTAAGCTACTTACTCTGATCGTCGGTCGTAGAATCCACCCCGAACAGTTGATTATGTGTTTGTTTTGGATTTGCATCTGAGTTTGGTGTTGGAACCGGGTAAAACAGGCTTGGTGATGCTGCATCTGTTGGAAGGAATAATAATTAGTGGAATCATTTCGTTATTTTTTATTTTCATTGTGATGTGTGGGCCGTACTCGGAGGTAGTGCGATACCGAGACAACCCGTGGCCAAGGCGAAGCAAGCTTCACAATCCCATGGCCGAGGTTCAAAAATCAGTTTAATATATGAGCTAGGCCTAGCATACCAGATATTAAGCTGATAAGAACAGATACTACACTTGATCTTGTTTTGTGTGTCTCACCCATGGCAGAATGGCCGCGTGTGATGGGCGAACCGGTCGCAGTGTGTGCACTCATGTCCCTCACTAGGCTTGCGAGCCTGGCAAGCCCGAATTGGAGGGGGGCCTACAGTTAAACGTCCTTTCCGAAAATTTAACGTCAGTCATGACGCCTGTTTAAAGTCCAGGGGACAACTGGGCATTTTCACGCCAATGCGGGGACACCTGCATCCTTTACTGAATGGATCCGCAATGACGCTACTAAGTACCGAAAACGTTTAACGTCCAGGGGATGCCGTTTTGCGTCCGTAGACGGATCACTCCCCGACCAGTGGCTCACATTCATCTCCAGACGCAGGAGACTTAACGGGTCTTAGACCAAAACGGGTCTTAGCCAAAACGCCGAGAAGCGATGCAGACCCTTATTTTGAAAGCCTAAAAACGAAAAACGGTGTGCAAAAACAAGCGGTTCCGCTGGCCGTCACCTGCCGAGCGCGGACGCTATTTGAGCGCGTTCAAACCAAAAGGCGGTTCCCATCCAAGTACTAACTAACTAACTAATAACTAATGAACTTTATTCAAAGAAGGTAAATACATCTATTACAATAGTATTCTGCCTGATGGCCTTCACTGAAAGAAAATAGTAATATTAATTAAAAATACATAAAGTAGGATTATTGACTACAGTTACAGGTTAGTTGATATTTACATTTTGTACAAGAAAACTATTCTAAATGGATTGCATTTTCGTTTTGTTCAAGAAAAACGTTTTTTAGAGCTTTTTTGAAGTTAGAAATGGTCATATTATATCAATGTCTTTTAAATAATTTGGTAGAGAATTAAACAACATAGCTCCACTGTATGAGATTTTTGTTTTTCCAAATTCGCTTAATATGTTCCGAACTTTCAGATCTGTTAGTGAAGATCTTGTGCTTACACTATGCGCTTCATTAACGAATTGGAAAAGATTATACAAATTAGTTGGAGCTTTGTTCTTTAAAAGACTGAACACCAAAATGAGTTTTCTCATTTTAATTAAGTTTGGTATTGGAATCCATTCAAGTTTTATAAATAACTTAACTGAAGGGTCGTAAGTAGTTGCTTGCAGTATAATGCGAGCTGACCTTTTTTGTAATTTCAAAAGATCGTTGAGTCTCTCATTAGAAGCATTGCCCCAGACAGTACAACAGTATAGAAGGTAAGGATAGATAGATTAATGATTCATAGAACATAATACGAGAATGATAAGGTAGATTTTGGCGTATTCGTTTAAGTAAAAAAGCCTTTTATTTATAGTTTGATATATATTTGTTATATGATCATTCCATTGAAGTAAACTATCAAGGTAGACTCCAAGGAGTTTAGATGATTCTACCTCTTCAATCATTTCATTGTTTATTTTAACATTGAGCTTTTCCATCTTATCAAATTTTCGTTTTGAGAATATCTTTATACTTTTGTTTTTTTTACCAATTAGAGACATTAGATTTGTATTTACCCAATTTGATACTTCTTTGATATCATTATTCAAGTAAATATTTAGATTCGTTACTGATAGACTGGAAGCTACCAGTGTAGAATCGTCTGCAAAAATTAATGGTGTTGTATCACTTTGTTGAAGAGGAAGATCGTTAATAAAGATAAGAAATAATAGTGGTCCTAAGATTGACCCTTGGGGGACACTGCAATTTACCGGCAATGAATATAATAAGATGTCTTAAATTTAACTTTTTGGCTTCGATTTGATAGATATGACCTGAACCAGTTTATTGCAAATGTTAAATTATATCAAAATGCTTTCGAAAAATCAAGTAAGATTAATCTGCAGATTTTGCCCTTTTCGATCGACTTTAATAGGATTTCATATAGTGATTCGCTCTGAAACCATGTTGATATTTAGTCAAAAGTCCATGACGTTGTAGAAAATTATATGAGTTATTATAAACATGTCTTTCTAGTATCTTAGAGACAATTAAAATGGATAGTCGTCTAAAGTTTGATCTATCGGATGCTGAGTCTATGTTTTGGTGTAACTCTAGCTTCTTTCCACAACGAAGGAAAAATACTGCTGCTGATATTACATAATTTAGTGAGTGATTTAGCAATGGAAGGAGCTGCTTCTTTCACGAAAAATGCGTCAATACCATCCAACCCAGTAGCTTTGTTAACATTTAGATTATTTAAAAGTGTAAGGACTGTTTCTTCAGTTATAAGAGGTATACTAAAGTTAATATTTTCAGGAATATGCGTATTAATAAATATTTTTAACTTTGTCAAGTCTATTTGAATATTAGAGGGTATTTTTTCCCTTGTTTCTTGAACTATATTAACAAAGTATGTGTTAATAATCTCATGATCAGAGTATTTTACATTATTTACAATAAGAAATTCAGTAGACGTGTCTTTATTGATGCAGTTTCCTTGAATATTTTCCAAAGCACCTTAGGATTTGTGATGTTATCATTCATTTAAGAGTTTGGTATAATAATTTCCCTTAGATATACGAATTTCTGTGACAACTTTGTTTCTATGTTGCTTATATAATAGCCAGTCTCCCTGATGATTGGTTTTCTTAGCTTGTTTTAGATATCTATCACACAGTTTTATATTTGTTCGTATGTCTTTGGTAAGCCAACCTGGCAGGCGCTTTGATTTTACTCTTTTCACTAACTCCGCCCAACCAGACTTGACTGTGGTGATCGGACGAGAACCGGTGTTTTCCTGGTGGTGTGGTCGTAGACATTTTCTACGTCGAAATGCGAAGTGTTGTGGGAGTCGAATTAGTGGCGCTGAGTTGGTATATGTAAATCAATCGGACGTGGGAGTGCAGTATTCATGAATTCGTCAGTGAAGATATGTAAGCGAATGTTGTTTTCGAACGTGCCGCATAAAGGATGGGTGTGAGAGTTGGATGGATGGCGGAAGTGACAGCTCGAAGTTGGCGGTAGTTGTTGCGATCGCTGCCGACGAATTGAACGACGGGATGTGACATTCGATAGACTGAGGTGTTGTTGATGATCGGTGTCTGTGTTCGTGATTGTAGCTTTTTTGTCGTCGTTGTAGTTTTCGGATTCTTGTGAAATGAGTTGGACAAAGGATGGGATGGATTCTGTTCGACGTATGCATTTGTTGCTCTGTCGATCGAATGTTGATTCAGCGGCACTGTGAGCTTCACGTAGTTTGTTGGATTTGGTCTAAGTGATTTGTTTTGGGAATGAAGGGGATGAGCACGAACGCAGGTCCCCACTACCAGAAATTATACGCTCGAGTTGCCCACATTTAGGGAAATCGCAGCTATGAGAGGGCCTCATCCTGAGAGGACTCCCTATGTGATCAGAGTGCCTCTTGCATCAGGTAAATTTTTATTTTGAGTAGAATATTCGTACGTTCCGAGGACGTAGGTGCAATGAATATTCTAAACTTTCTTTACTATTACTTTCTTTCCCTTTCGAAGAGAGGAAGAAACATAGTCATTCCCGCAAAAGGCATGCATTCCCAATAGTGCTTTATTTTTCTGCATTTCCCCAGCATTGCCATTGTCAATCAAAATCTGCACATCAAGGAAGTCGTGTCCCAGAAACAAGGCAACAATGTCGATGTCACCAGGACCATGACAGATTGACCAGGTTGCAGTGGACTTGCACGAACAAATGCAATGAGTTTGGTGTCAGCTTCCTCATGATCACTCTTCAGCTGACGCGATACAACTGCGTCATGTTGGGTAATCTTCTTACATTCGATCTTGTTCTGACGGTCAAACTCGTTGCGTTTGTTTGTGCAAGTCCACTGCAACCTGGTCAATCTGTCATGGTACGGTCACCATCTGGTGACATCGATATTATTGCCTTGTTTCTCGGACACGACTAACTCGATGTGCAGATTTTGATGGACAATGGCAATGGGAAAAGCAGAAAAATTATCGATGTAACATCTTCCGAGTTGAAGAATGACGCGTTTGTCAATCTATTTGCTTCTCTCGCTGACGAAGTCGCATGACCACACAGTGAATTAGTGCAAGGATTAGAAAGGTTTGTCTGCTCTCTTTATGGCCATCCACGCAACCAGGATTTGTGAAAGGGGGGTCGTTTTCACCAGATTAACGACGATTCTCTAGGGGGTTCTGGGGCATGCACCCCCGGAAATTTTTTGAAATTTGGGTCTCTAAAACGGCATTTCCTACATTTTGAGGACACTTTTGAGCAAAAACGAAAGTCTTATTTTTAAGAAACATTTGGCCCAAATGAGATTAGACTTGCATTTTAATATTGTTTGAGAAAACGTTTGGTAATTTGGAAGTGTAAATTAGGTGGGCACAGTTTTCTTTCAGGTTTTAAACGTTTAATTGTGCTTGACCTGACTGACAAATATGTGAATCCTGGCAATTTCATTGCACTACTGAAAGAATTTGCAGAACATGATCCTATACTCAAAGAACACTTGGAAAATCCACTACAAAAAAACGCCCAATATACGCATTGGAAAAGTCAAAATGAGCTTATCGAGATAATTGGAAAGCGGATTATCCAAGCATCGATCATTGAAGAAATCAACAAATCTGGCTTTCATGCAGTACAGGCTGATGAGGTCACAGCATCTAACAATGAAATACTTTCCATCTGTGTTCGCTTTGTTGACAATAACAACAACATTCGGGAAGAATTTTTAGAATTTATTGATCTTGACAGGATCACTGGTGAAGTAATAGGAAACACAATGATTAAGTTCTACCAAGAAGCAGGACTTGAGGTTAGTGACCTGCGAGGCCAGTGCTATGATGGAGCCGCCAATATGCAGTCGGAAAAGAAGGGGGTCGCATCGGTAATTTTGAAAGTTGCTCCACGTTCTCCTGTTATGCACTGTAATAGCCACAATCTCAATCTTGTTCTGGCTTCAAGTTGTCAACTAACTACCATACAGAATATTGTTGCAGAGTTCAAAACTGTGATCAATTTCTTCAACACAGCACCAAAGCGAGAGAGCCTTTTAGAACACATAGTGCCGAAAAATTGCCACCGTGTCAATACTCGGAAAGTTCTAATTTCATTGTGCAAAACACGTTGGAGCCAGAGAGATATTTCATATGAACATTTTTATCTAGCTCTACCGTTCATTGTGACAGCTTTTGAAGTTGTCAATGGCTCATATGGCAACATGGAAGAATTTCCAAGGGCAAAGCAACATCGTTTCTGAAAGCGGTAACTGATTTTGGCTTTATTATCGGTACTGTTGCTCTCTACAGGCTTCTCCATCCACTTGCAGGTATCACAAACAAGTTGCAGGGTCGGTCCATTGACATTGTCAAGGCTTACTTGGAGATTGATGGATGTATTGCTGATCTGAAAGCTGTCAGGGACACCATTAACACTGAAGTTTATCTACAGTCAGGCTGAGAGAGTGGCTGCAACACTCAGAGTAGAACCACAGCTTCCTCGGCTAGCCAAACGCCAGATGCATCGCGATAACCAGCCAGCTGACACACCAGAGGAATACTATAGAAGATCGTTAGCTATTCCTCTTGTAGACCATCTGATTTCACACATGGAGACAAATTTCAACAAACTGACGATGAAAGCTACAAAGTTGTTGTTTCTTGTCCCTTCTCTCATTTGTGACATTAACGTTGACGCTGACATAACTGTCTTTGAAGATGCTGTAAATCTTTACCGTGATGACCTGCCCAATGAAAATGTTGTTGATATTGAGATTAGAATGTACTCTAAAATATTGGCATATTTCTCATCTCGATCATTTGTATTTTTGTCAACGATATTCGGAAGGGTTTGCTTGGGATTCTCAAATCTTGTTTTAAATGTTTCTGCATCAAGGAATGCTTTCTGGTGGTATCTAGTTTCAATATGACGATCTTTTTTCTCCTTTATTTGGTGCCACTGCTTACAACTAACATTTACAAAACTGTTCATATTTGCATTCCTTTTGTCAGCAGGGACAAATAGAGCACAAGCGATACAATACACAGAATCTTCGCTCTTACTGTAAACAAAGCTCTTGCTGTCGAGATACATTTTGTTGCATGACCTACTGCATCCATGGAGTTGGGTTTTTGGAAATTGGAATTTTTCTGGTGGTTGATAGTGATTCGTCAGAACGGCATATTTGTGCTCTGCTGTCATGTTTTTTTAGAGTTTTTGTCAATGAACTCTCTTTCTTCAAAACTTGACCAATGTCAAAACATGATGATGATGAAACAATATTGGGATCATTGACAGTGTTTGTAACTTCCATGGGTTCCACTTGATTTGCCTGGTCCCCTTCATGAGTGACATCAGACTCAGTGCTCCCTGACTCATCCACCGGCTCTACAAGTTCACTCGAACAATGAGATTCTTCCGTATCATCTACTGACTTGCTTTTCTTCGAAGTTGAATCAACTCCGGATTCTTCGTCAGCGCTGCGCTTTAAAAAGTTCCTTATATCCATATTAACCTCAAGTATTCCACCCAATCTAGCGAAATATCGAATCGTGGCATCGTGCTCGAAAAATTCGTATAAAACAAGATGGCCGTGCACCAATCTCGTCGTTCCCAGAGCCTTCCGGTCGCGCACGGAAATTTGTCAGTCCCGAGCCCTCGGCCACATCGGCATGAAATTGAAACAAGATCGTGAACAACGTAACAAGATCGTGACAAACCCTTTTGCAAATTTTATAAATTTGGAGCTTTATATAATTCAAGTTAACAAAATCAAAATAGTGCTGTACCCCCAAAATTTTCCCTCGTGCCTCCAAAAGGGGGCGGTCGCACCCCGCCCGGCCCCCCTCGTTGCGCCCTTGATCCACGCCTGACATCAGTCAACGATGCTCGACGGAAAGTCTTCTGGCAGAAATTCAACAAGGATCATAAAATCGTAGACCTTAGCCAGCTGATGCCTCCATGTGAAAGCAACCTGCATTACCACATCACGAGAACAACTTATGTTGCCTTGCTCTTTCGACAGGCAGACCACCTGGTAATTAATTTAGAGAGCCCCGAGAGACATGGATGGGACGCAGATGGAAAAGTGGTTTGGAATGACGTCTCTTATCCAGATGACATGAACGAGCTGCTCTCTTAATGAAGAAAGTGAGGAGTTTGAATGTGATGAATTCGAATTTGAAGATATGGATGTCGAGATCGAAGACATCAGTGAATTTTGAAAAACGATATGACAAACTTACCATAGTTATTCTAAATAACGTTTATTTTATTTGCGTTTTTTTTTCAAGATGCCGGTACCGCAGCCATCATGAAAATATCGGGCAGGTAGGCCATGGATACGAAGTTATGACGTTAGCTGGACCCAAATGAGATAATAAGCGCTCTCAGAACGTCGTTGAGTGTTTTAACAATTATTTATGCTGAATCTCAGATCCAAACGTAGGTTACGAGGGCGCTACTTAACACCAAAACGAGGTTTAAAATGCCCAAATTTGCCACCTGATTTTCAATTTGGATTCAATGTCCTATAATTTATTGCAATTGGTAACTTTTATCACATTTACCATGTAGTAACAATGCTGTTTTCTCAATTTGCACCAAAACGAGGCTGAAGGCCCTGTTAATTCCCCGTATAACATCGATTTTTGAAATCAGGGCACCAAACTTGACCAAAAACACTAACTCCCATAAATTCCCTCCTCGGGTGACGACACCCCCCATCTCTTCCTGGACTACAAGGCGAAGGGAGGTTTAAGCTAAAAAGGATAAAAGGTTAAAAAGAGAAGTCAAGCTTCTCGCCATTAAAATCATATAATCGGCGTTTAGAAGACTGATTGGCCGCCACCCTTTTTGCAGAGAATGACGATAAGACCACAGCGTTGTTTTGTGGATAAGCGCCCATTGGAATGAGCGAAATTTAGCACATTGACCAGGTCTGAGCCGAGGATATCCCAGAAAGTCCGATATAATTCAATGGGAAACCCATCCAGACCTGGTGTCTTGCCATTGGCCATGCCGAGGGCAGCTGGCTCACATTCGTCAGGAGTAAGAAATCCTTCACATCGGGCCTGGTCATGTACGGAAAGCTTCTTTACCAATTTCGAGAGAAGCCTATCTTGTACAGCTGGATCACATCGATCTGCAGTAAACAGGTTAGCGTAGTATAGGTAATATTTGGCATTTCACTCGATCAAACTACATGTTGAAAGGATTTATGGTGAAGGAAAATTTCGAGTGTTGGAATACATACATTTTAAGACCAAACCGGGACCAGTTGCGAAAAATGCAACTTATTGGCCTTCCGGTAGGAATTGAACCCGCGATCCTGCGTAGTATGCCTGCCAGATCTACCCCTTGACTAACTTTCCACTAATGACTATGGAATGCCTCACTATCTAATGCCTATTGGACACTTCAATGTAATACCTGATGACAATGATGGCTTTGATGACATTTCATCCAATGCTAAAAATTAAAACACAAAGTTAGATAACTTGTACCTATGAATGGTTTTAGAAGTATTGCATTATTGCTGATAAGTCTTACAAACCCTCATCAACCTTCTTTTCTGACACATAACATCTTTTTAACAATTCCCGTATCTTTGTTGGATAGTTCAAGGCTTTGGCTTTTTTACAATGGCAATGACAGAAAGCATGACCCTGGAGGAGATAGGGGACAAATATTTGGATAGTTGATTTTTCCAAACATTTTCAATACAACAGGCACTTTCCACATACAAGAGTGTATCTTAATTTCCCATGAATGACATAATTGTCCACATCCTGCAGAGAAAATGAAAAATTGTATCTTCCTGATTATCATACCTACCACATTCAATTTACCAGGCTTTAATTTTATACTAGAAATACTTTCTGATTTAGATTACATAACTGTCCAAAGGCTGTCTTCTACAGTGGAAGAAAAGTGTCAAAAATATTCACGAATTGGGGCATTAACGGTGGTTCTACTGGTTGTGAGCCAACGTTAATCAACATCAAAACTGCCTGCAAAAATTACTTTAATTTGCAAGAAATGGAGTGCAATATATTTACCGGAGAAAGCCTGGCTATCGTACACCAACATCAACCAGATAACTAACTGGAAAGTTCTCCATATACGCTTCATTGCTCAGTCGAACGAAAGTGCGATCCTACGCTCAAGAAGTCCAAAATTGAAGTTTCATTGGGCCCTATACGTCCATCGCCATTGCCTTAAAAAATCGCCGCATCTGTGCCACTTAGTGCCCTGCTTTAAATTGGGAAGCTCGTTCGCCAGAAACGAGGGGTCCTATGGTTGTTGCATACTGTTGTTCAGAACACCTAGATAGAAAAAGCAAGAACTTTATCAAAATAGAAAAAACCGCTCCATTGCATACCATGAATTTCCCAGTTATCTGGGTGCACTGGAACATTTCTGAAAACTGAACGGATATCGGTTTTAGCAATAAACGTGCCTTTGCCAAGTTTAACTAACAGGTTAATTGCGTCATCAATTCTGACATATTGAAGTGAATAATCCGCTTTCGGAATGTTGGCGTTAACGCTATGAAAAATTGTACGCCATTCATTTTGGGACAACGCCAATCGTATAGATTTGTAAGTGTGGAAATTTTGGAGAACTAAATGGGCCAACTGTTCGGCCAAGTAAAACTTCTTTTGAAAGATTACTTTCAATAATGTCGGGTAATGACATTGCGGATTTTAGATTGTGCGAAAACCGAAACGAAACCCCTGAAGTAAGTGCGTGACAAAAGCTTTATTTGGGTGATTAAAAAGTTCAGTCTGCCAACGATCAACATTCACGTGTCTTTATTCTACAAGTATTCATCGACGTTGTCGTCGTTTATCAGATGCATTAGTAAGCTTGGCGTCGTGTACGATCATGGAGTGTGTTCTGTTGCAGCTGGCTTTGTTACATTGGTGCTTATAGTTGCAAGGTTCGGTTGCACAGCAATAGTTGCCGTTCAAATTCCGGCGTAAGGAATGTGTGACTAAACCTCACAACGGAGAAATATGGCCCGTTTTTACGAAACATGAAGGAACAATTGAAACAATCCGAAACTTTAGTATTATTACTAAGTTTTGGAATCAGAAAGATGAGCGAAATTTCAGAAAAAATTATTAAATCTTAGTTGGTTAAATTACAATTTAGCTTGTGATATGGGGTTCAGCTTCTGTGACTGGCAACCAGTCGTTTCGCCACGAGTCATTTCGCCAACGTCCTGGGTCGATTCGCCGACGTGACATGGCGTCATACGAAGCATGGATATTAAGCTACCAATGTTTGTAGAAAATTACTGCAGTAGCCCAGTAGCACAAAAAGAAAAAATCTTGTGATATTTGACTGTTGAGGAAATTCTACTTGAGTCATTGCTTGTTTACTAGTGAAAGATGGAGAGCTAGCTTGCGGGTTCACTCTATGAATCATCACTTATTGTTTTCAAGTGCTCGACCGAAGTTCATGTAAATCCCAGTGGTATTACTAACAAAGTGCTAGAAATATGATTGATAACTTGTTGTGTATACAAGCCTTTATGGAAAGACAGTTTTTTGTATTTCCAATCGGCAATGCTAAATCGTATGAAATGCACAATTATGAATTCCTAATGGACGATGTATGTTTTGTCAATACAATAATGACCTTAAGATGCGGCCGTCTGTAACGCAACGTACATGTATGACGTGAGCGAGCAAGGAATCGGGAGTGAACGGCGTATTAAATGTGGGAAATTCAACATTAAGATCTGTCTCTCTGCAAAGTAGACAAATTTATATTCGTACATGTTTATAATTATGTATAGTTCAGTTTATATCAAATGGTATCGTTAAATGCGGTTCAAGAACTACTGCTTTTAGAATATGATCAAGGTTTATTAAGTGTTGAGGAATTTCTTGTGCTTTATGATCTCAATACATCAAAAAACTTGACGTATCCTTACTGGGAATACAAGGAGTTTTCTTTGGCAGATAAAGACGAAAATGAATGCAAAAGCCAGTTTCGTTTTCAGAAAAATGATATTCCACTATTGGCTGAAGCTCTTGGAATACCAGCATTTTTTTTTAAGTGTGCCCAGGGTACAGTGTGTGGTGGTATATAGAGATAGTGCTCAAGAGATTTGCCTACACATGTCGATACAGTGATATGATCCCCCACTTCGCTCAACCAGTGCCAGAACTTTCGATGATTAGTAATCAAGTCCTGGAATTTATTTATGAAGAGCATCACCAAAGGATTGATCAATGGAATCAGACCATTTTAAGTGCACACCAGCAACAAACATGCAAATGTAGTGGCCAATAAGGGAGAAGCACTTCAAAACTGTTTTGGTTTCATTGATGGGACTGCTTGTCCTATTTCCAGACCAAACAGAAATCAATGCATTGTATATAATGGGCACAAGAAGGAAGTCTGAAGTTTCAATCGGTTGTTTTACCAAATGGGTTAATTGCTAACCTTTTTGGCCCCATTGGTATGTAATGAAAATTAATTGCAAATTTTTTAAGTGTGTATGTAACAAATATATTTACATATTTTATATTTTAGAAGGAAAAAAGCATGATGCTGGCATGCTTCATGACTCACTTCTGTATGACAATATTCAGAGATTTGCTTTTTTCCCAACGGTGCTCCATTTTGCATTTATGGTGATCCTGCCTACCCTGTGCATATACACCTGCAAGCACCTTTTAGGGAAGTATTAATTACTTCGCAAATGAAAGCGTTCTACAAATCAATTTGTGTCTCTGTGGAATGGCTTTTTGGAGACATCATTGGTTATTTCAAGTTCTTGGATTTTAAAAATAGGGCCCAGTCAAATTGGGAAAACGTATGTAGTTCATGGCATTTCAAGGAATGCTTTAACATGCCTATATGGAAATTCCACTTCTAAATATTTTAGCTTGGACCCACCAACCCTCAGGGAATATTTTTCATGAGATACAATTTGACATTACTCAACATACAACTGTTTTATTGCTAAATATAAATGTATAGTTTTGCTTTATAACTTTGTCAATAACTCTCCAAAGCAATTAAAATCTTGTTCAAAACAGCATAAGCATGCTTCTATGTAAACAAATAAAAATTAGAAAGTAGTTAAAAATTCTAAACA
Source organism: Chrysogorgia sp. JL179-B06 (assembly GCA_035772405.1). Lineage (NCBI taxonomy): Eukaryota > Metazoa > Cnidaria > Anthozoa > Scleralcyonacea > Chrysogorgiidae > Chrysogorgia > Chrysogorgia sp. JL179-B06. The sequence continues at coordinate 65,049 of JAYKKM010000217.1, forward strand.
AATGAGCAGTTTTAGAACCAGTGAATGAGATGAACAACTAAAACAAGTCATAAAAAGTTACATTGGAATCAGTTTTTCTAGCAACATCATGAAGGCATTTGTCTGCTGCTGTTGTAGTATTGCAACTTGTACATTTTTGACTTTGCTGCTGAAGTTGATGCTCATTCGTTTTTTCAAGCATCTCTTTCTGTTGAGCTTGGAGAGCAGTTTGCTGTGTAACAACAGACTTGTGCTTTTCTCCCTTTTCACGTAAGTATTCAGCTGCCTCGCTCTAACCTTTCTCATCTGCCAACCGCTTTGTAGTATTCCATTGCAATTTTTCTTGTGGACTTAGCCTTTTCTTTATCACTTTCTATCTTCTCTCTCTTAACATCATTATTAATTTTATGCTCTATCAGCAGACTCTTCCATTTCTATTATTTCGTCAACAGCTTTGTCGATTTCTGTTGAATGGTTCTTGTGTTGCATTTAAATTGTTTTGGATCATGTCAATCTACCACGGTCAATTAATTCTGTTTTTTCTGTATGAAAAGGGATTGAGAGCCGCCAACACTTCCTTACAGAGCGCAGAATATCATGCTGCTTTGTCCATACTTGAGTTCTATTGGAACAGACCAAAATTACACATCACAAAATCACATAAAAAATACAAAAATACATACAAATCACAAATTTGGTTGATAACCAAACTAATAGATCAAAATATGGAAGTGTTTACTGGAATTACCAATTCGTAGTAAAAAAATTATATTCTAATTCGAGCAATAAATTTGAAGAAATTAAAATGTTTTGATCTGTCAAAACAATACTCGATGGGGTAAGTTTGTTTGTTTTCACGTTTGATATTCAAGATGTTGAAGCTCTTCTTCTCAAGATCTTCGTTTGCTATGCAGTACAAGGTGTTCTTATCTGTTCTTCAATTCGATCCCTGACTGGGACTCAAGATTTTTCCCAATAAGAACAGATTGTACAGTAAACGTGAAAACATTTACAAACATCAAGCTACAATTTCTTATTACACAAATTAACATAATTTACAGAACCTAAATAAATCCTTGTTTTGATAAAACATGCACAATTTTACTCTTGAAATTAAAATCAAGTTGAAAACTGATTTTGATCAGTAAACTGATGCACAACAAATAAGGGATTCTGGTCATCCTTGATTAAATTTTCTCCAATTATGTTTACTTTTTCATTAAGCAAGTAATAACTTGCTTCCGTACTACCAGTATTTGAAATACAATCCAACCAGCGCCCAACCAACTTGGGCCCTTGGCTTGTAAATTACTTAGAGTGCCAGGGAAATAGAATAGCCAAAAGTAATTGTCCTCTTCGTCATTGTAATAGACTGGGAACATTAATCCATTAGCCTTGGCAATGAAGTTGTCCAATTGAACAAGCGTTTGCCAGATTTCCTGGTGGGATGCTGCAAACACGATCTTTGGAAATCTTATTGCTATCAGGAAAATCACAAGTTCCAAAGACTTGAAGCAACAACTGGTTGCATTCTTCAGTTGCAGATGAGGATTGCTCTTCTTTTGTATCAATCACAAACTTAATGAGATCTTTCAGACTCATGATCGTTTTGATTTCATTTGAGCCATATTTCCAGGTCTTTTTTAGTCAAATATTCTCAGGAAAGCCCTCAACATGAAAGCCTCCAACCAGATATGGAACTTTAGCTCCGACCACCACTCCTCTTGCTTCACCTTAAATTACAGTGTTGTAAATGTAAATTATTAAAGAATATTATTTCTCTAGTTTATATTTGTGATGCATAAATATTAGACAATGATGGTGCTGAAAAAGATGGTGCCTGCACATTTAACCATACTTCGCAACTTTAAATCAGTTCAAACAGCAGCTAAATAATAAATCTTAAAATATATATTGCACTTATTATTGTGTGAAAGTATATATATTTGTAGTCACAGTATGGGTTTACATATACTGCATATAAGTAATGTAAGTTTACTAATCTCTATATAAATTTTGGTTATATAAAACGATATTTTTTCGATACTTTTGTCAAAAAATCTTTGACGCTTTATCGTTATAAAGCATCAAAGAAGCTTTTTTGACAAAAATATCGTTTTATATAACCAAAATTTAATCCAGCAAATAAAAATAAAAAATCCAAGCCAAAATATTGGAGAATAAGCAACCGCTGCATTTGCAGGATCTGCAAATCCATAAATTCAAATCCAACAACCCGAAAACTCACTCACAACCTTAGATGATTTTTTTTAAGACATACAAGTGTTGCGTTCACTAAAAGTCATCCAAACAAAACCCTAAATAGACTTGTATTTGGCAGTCCAGTAAAGCATCGGACATCGGATTCTCTGGTTATTTGGGCGAATTGAAATGAGGGGTAAACAGTATTGTCCTCTTAGATTTTGGCATCATTTTCAGGAACGGTGACAGTTTTCAAGTTTCTGTCGCTTCGGTAATGTAGTGCATTGCCCTGATACATTCATAAATAGTGTTGGCACTGGATTATCCTTCTTTGTACGTTCTGCATCCAAAAAGTGATTTGAACACACCATCATGTATGACCCAGGTTTAAAATCTTTTAGGCCTTTTGCAACACTTTTCATCCAAAGTTCCGGCAAGCCTTGGTCTTCCGGCCATTTATGCCAAATTATCTTTGATACATGCGATCGTTTTACAATCAAATGTGGATATCTTTGGTCATTATCACAGCCACCAACGCAACAACGGTTCTTTTTCCCCATCATACAATACCGCTTGTGCAAAAAAAATTCAATACTCCAAGTACAATCTTAAATAATTTGCATATGGGCATGCTCACCCCAAGCTCTTTTCCCCCAGCAATATGGCGCCATTAACTGTGAACTTGTCTATTCTTACCTTTATTCACAGGTAACAAGGTTTTGTCGACTTCATACCTTCCTTGTGATATTTAGTGAGAATTGCAATTTGTTCGCTTGTAAGTTTTGCCGGTCTGATGCTCATGATTTACTCTCGATATTAAATAAAATATTTGGCAACAAATAGGATTTTTATGCTTTACCTTCCAGTGTGACTAGTTTGGGTATGACCAGGGGCTCCATTGGGAGTTGGTTACTTCATGGAAGCCCGTCCCCAACACAACTATAATCATAACCAAAATTTTGTGTTGGGACACAAAAATCAGCATACATGAAGTAATCCCGCCATTGGGCGCCCCTGCACATGTGTTAGCAGACCTATCCAACATGGCTTTCTGAGACGAAACTGCTCCAGTTTGTCTAAGAGGGATTATTAAATTAAGGGTACGAACATTTTTATCTGTTTACTAAGATTTATTACCTCCGCCAGGAGGTTATGTATTCATCTCGGTTTGTTTGTGTGTCTGTCTGTCAGCAGGATAACTAAAAAATATCTAACATATAAACACGAAAATTTGTAGAGAACATGGGCATAAGCCAAGGACAAATCGATTAAATTTTGGCACAATTTGGATGAGAAATTTAAAAAAGTTTGTCTTGCTTTCTCGGGCTTAAGAAAACTGAATGCGTAATTAGTGCATAATTTTTTATGCTTGAACACTTCAATTTTGTCATCAAGATATGTCATTCATTATTCATGAATTTGATAGTAATAAAAAACAAAACAAAAAATAACTGAAAGACCGATGTCAGTTTTATTGTTATTGTGAGTAATGTGTTAAAGAACAAACGTTAAATCAAATGCAACGAAGCATTTACTGTGCTGCGGAGGCGTTGGGTTACCACATAGCTGGTTTACAAACTCGATTACCGCAACCCTTAATTGCCTTAATGAAGAAGGTAGATGTCCTAAATGAGCATCTGTCCGAATTGAACCACATTAAAGCAGAACTGCATGTATAACGACCTAAAGTCAAGCAAGAAAAAGCTAGAGGAGAACAACAAAGTTCATGAAACTCTGGTTATGGAAAACACCAAATTAAAAGACCAAGTTGAAGAGCTGGAGAAAAGCTTCATTGATGATGTAGACGGACTGGCCGATCAATATATTCAAGAAAATGAATGAACTATAATAATAAGTCAATAAACTAATATTTTTACACCACGAGGTTATTTTTATACCTCGGTTTGTTTGCGTGTGCTCTTACGACCGCCGAGAGGTTGTTTTCAACTCTCTTTGTTTATTTGTGTGTGTGTGTTTGCATTTGCTTGTCAGCAGGATAACGCTATAAAATTATCGAACAGTCAATTGCGAAATTTTGTGGAACTAATGGCCGTAAGCCAAAGTCAAATCAACAAATTGTACTTGAATTTGGCCTAAAATTGAATGAGATATTTACAAAAGTTTGACTTGTATTGCTTGTCCATGCTGAAGCGAACTGAATGCGTAATAGTCTTATGCATAATGACCTCACAAGGCGTGATGTGCGTGGGGAATTCTGATCTAAAGGCTGATTTCATTCAGTGGAATTTTGCGAGCAGACGGATTTTTTCTTTGTTCTGTGACTGCTCAAGCGAAACGAATCTAATTATGAGCAAAGAAAAGAGAAAAAATCCGTCTGCTTGCAAAATATCACTGAATGAGTAATCAGGCTTTAGTTGATAGTCACGACGTGAAAAATTAACCTGGTAAATGACTACCAAGATCAGAATTCCCCATGTGCATCACGCCTTGTGACGTCATTATACATAAGGTCTATTAATGCACGTTTAATTTATACATACATTGAATACTGCAATTTCCTAGGCGGAGGTATGCAATCTCTGAGTGCCTTCTAGTTATATTGTGTGTTTGACTTGTAATCTTGTTTGAATGATTTATCTGCAACATCCTATATTTATTTTGTCTATCAAAATAGTTATTAGTTGTCCTCACTCTGTCGGCTGGAAAAATTTGCAGGTTGCAGGTTGGGCTGTGTCACCCAAGAAATAGATTTGTGCATGAAATCTCTGAATGACAAAACAACCCCAAAACAACAGATCCTAACCTCTGCATTACGAGTGTTCCCTGCAATCTTTATTCTGAAAATCACCCCTACCTTTCCAGTCACGTCCTGGGTCACATCCTGCTCTTTCACAACTCTTCATCAGCTCACATGACTATATATTAAATACGTCTCTAAAGATAACTGTAAAGTACTTCAGGAAAACGTGCAAAACGCCTAAATCTATTTTCGGTTTAGCTTGAGTGACTGTGTCCAACAACGGCTGCTACTCATGCTCAGAACCGGGCAACCTGTTGCCTGCACTTTTTTCTCAACAAAACTTGATCAGGTAATAAGGCATTGTGGACTTGACACAACCAAGTATAAAGGTTATAGTTTTAGAATCGAAGTGCATCTCATGCAGCTGCTTCAGGCATGTCAGATTCAAATTCGAACTTTAGGTCGATGGAAATCAAATGCATTTTTAAAATATATTCGAATTACAAATCTTTGAGTTTGGAATAGAAACCTTTTGCTTGAGTACTTTTTCCAGATATCCTACAGCTTGCATGTGCGGTTGTTGAGCTCTGGTTCAACAACGTCTTAAAATCCAATGCTATTAAGCAATTATTAAATAAACAATTTTCATAAAACATCTACCAGATCCTCATACAACTAGCAGGGATGGTTGTTGGGGTATGGTCTAATGTTTTCATATATTTCCTTGGTCTATTGTTCAGCTACATATTAAGGATGCTGGTGCAGCCGCTTTCGCATGTACCAGATCCTCACACAACTAGCATGAGCGGTTGTTAAGGTATTGTCACATCCGTTTGCATGTTAGAACTTGTTATTTATTTTATTTATTTATTAAGCTTCCATTGTACAATAACTAAAAAAAATTCGAACAAAACGATCGCGTCAATCTTTCTTAAGCCCACGCCAGTCAAGCGACTACTACCGTTAGAAAGACCATTAAATTCTGTGCAACATATGTAAATTTGAAAAATTGTATAGAATAGCGTGCGAGAAAATAGTAATTTTATATGAGTTGGTCGGAAATAACAAATTCCGCCCTACAGACAAAAAGCCGGTCATGTTTAACGATCGCGTCAAGTTTCTTAAGCCCGCGCCAGTCAAGCGACTCAACATTGTAAATTTTAAAAATCGTATAGAATAGCGAGAGAAAATAGTAATTTTATGTGAGTTAGTCGAAATAACAAATTTCGGCCTACCAATTAGCGCTGTTGCCCGAGACCAAAAGGGCGTCATGTTTAACGTTCGCGTGAATCTTTCTTAGGCCCGCACCAGTCAAGCGACTGCTACCGTTAGAAAGACCATTAAATTCTGTGCAACATATGTAAATTAAAAAAAATCGTATAGAATAGCAGGGGGGAAAAAAGTAATTTTATATGAGTTGGTTGGAAATAACAAATTCCACTATCAATTATAGCGCCCTTGCTCGATAGTTGAAGAGACGTTCATGTTTAACGTTCGTGTGAATCTTCCTTAGGCACGATCGAGTCAAGCGACTACTACCGTTATGAACTATGAAGAGCATTAAATTCTCTACAACATATTTAAATTTAAATAAATCGTATAGAATAGCGCCATAGAAAATAGTACTTTTATAAAGTCGAAGCGTATCGTCTGCCCAAACCGCAGTCAGGTTCACACGGATGGCTACCGGCTGAATCGATGGCGTACTTCACAGTGGTCAATATTTCATCATCAGATGGTAAGGATCAAGAAATCCCAAACCAAGCGCAGAAACACACCATTGCTGTCCCCGGATCCACAGCCGTTCTGTATTTGATTAGTCTAATATTAAGAACAAGTGATGGTATGGGTAATGCTATGAGACGAATTACACTTCAAGCAGATAGTTTTTAGCTTGGTCTTGGGAATATGGGAGTCAATAATGTTTATTAGCTTGTGATTCCAGTGGCTATAGATGTCTTCAATGGTAGAATATTCATCAATTATATCATCAAGTCTAGCTTGTACAAGGCTTTCCTTTAATGCAACAAAATCAGCGTTTTTGAAGTTATAAACAGTGCGTGGTTTATTGTGTAAATGAGGCAGTTGTGTAATGAAGTCAAATGTGACAGCAAAATGGTCCGATGGGAATGGCAGTTGTTGTCTTACTTCTGCGTTAGTAATACATTGATGCTTGTGGCCGAACTTAGGCCCTCGCCTTTAGTGGGGACCTTAAATTGTTACAATACACGGATCGCGAATCTCAAAAAATGTACCCGTGCTTTATATTGTGGGATACTAGAGGAGAGTAAAAGTCATGGTTTTAGATAGATAGATAACTTTATTTAAACACGCTTACAACGTCAACAAAAGCTGATTTCCACGATGGGCGTGTACCAATGACCTATGTATAACAGTTACATAACCGACACTTACATGTAACGGTTATACAATGGTTATACATAGGTCAGTGGAGTGCACACTAAGTAAAGAACAAATTTATAAGCTATAGTACAAAGTAAGTAGCGGGTGCACACCACTAACCCACATATAACAGTTTCAATCAGACAATTCACAGTTATATATAGGTCAGCGGAGCGCACACTGAGTAAAGAACGGATCATTTATATGCTACACTGAGTATAGTAAAAAGTAAGTATAACGGGTGCACACCACTAACCTACACAACAGTTTTAAACATTCACAGCTATATATAGGTCAGTGGAGTGAGTGCACATTAAGGTTACAGAATACCCTAGAATGGTAATTTTCTTTGAAAATGGTGTTTTGATATGTTTGTAAAGGTTACCATTAGATCTATCAGCTGCAAAAATTTGAATTGAAAATATTGAAAATTGAGCGAGTTATCGTGTTAAAACGGTTTACGGTTATTATCCGTGGCGGGAAAGTCAACTATTAATTAACAGGATGAATGACAGCTAACTTGTATCAAATTACGAAAGAAATTGGAAAAATAAACACAACTTCAAGTCGTCTCTCTAGCTCTATGTCTGACAGTAAACGGAATAAAAATCCATTCTGTGGTAGTCGTAAAAAACGGGCCAAACACAAGAAAGCTGACAAAGACGTCTTTTTGGATGAAAAAAGGAACATTTATCTGCCAGCGACAAGGGTTCATACTTTGAACAAGAGACACAATGACCAGACGTGATTACGAACAGCGATAAACGTTCTCAAAGGTCTTCTAGAATCGAGCAGAAACTGAAGACTAGTATGGAAAGTTTCCAGAAGCGAAAAGCGGCATTACTGGTCAGAATCACAATCTGAATCAGATGATTTTGATTCGGATTTTAACTCAAGTGAAAATGAGGATGACAGTTCTGCTTGTTACCAACCACCCGTTGGCAATTATATTGTTAGTCCAGAATGTTTGGAATTAATGCTAAAAAACTCTGCAGTGTGTAAGGAGTGCCAGCTTCCACTAAAAATACTTGAAAAAATGAATTCGAGACAAGGTTCAGGAGCGAAATGGATTTTCTCTTGCTCAAGTAAGACCTGTATTTCGCACCAAACATGTTTTCCTGAACCGATTTCGAAAAGAACAGGCCAGAAATACGACGTGAATTTCGGTGAATACATCCTCTGTTGTTGCTTTCAGAGCAATAGGAAAAGGCAAAGCCGCAGCAGAAAAATGTCTTAGCATGATGGATATTTCTTCTCCCGTTTACACTTGGAGTAAACATACCAAAAACATTAGAAATGAAATCTATTGCTGTGGTGCTGGGGCCATCAAGGTGTAGAATCTGACTCACTGGCATTGCGCTTTTTTTCTTTAGCCGTCGGCCGTCCGAGTACTTTTCGCGCATCTTGGAACTTTGTAGACAAGGGCTATTTCAGTGTACTTGTATAGTCTTTGTTTTGCAATTGCAACTCACCCAAAACAAACAATTAATATCGCTGTTGTTCTTATTGGTGCAAAGTAATTCAATTATTAGAGGGGGCGGAGAATTTGCAATAGCTGTTAAAACTGCGCCAAACTTTCACGGCTTATTTATTACCACATCAATTTTGAGTCACATAGGGGCACTAAAAGGTGTAACCTGATCGCGCGTTTTAACTGATTCCCACCAAACTCGCACAGGATGTCAGCGAACAGCTGGGCTACAAAAGTGTGTCGGCGTTTTTTTTTATTGTAAAAACTAACTGAGTTACGGACCTTCATTCGTCAATTGCTTCTTCCACAACATAGGTCGAGGAATAAAATATCCTAGCTGCTAAACTCCTCCAGTAATAAAAAAACCCCGACACACTTTTTTAGAACAAACATCGAGAAGTGTAAATATGGTAAATTGAGAGCTTTTTGGTAAAACCAAAGACCAGGTTAAACCGCGGCGCGAAGGTCATATGATTTTAAATTGATGAATATATCTGGAAAAATATTGTATTTTTTATTTTTTTCACAATTTGAGAGTGTTCCTCGCATACTTAACTATATTTGGTGCAAATTTGAGACAAATCGGAGACAAATTGCGCGGGCGGTAACAAATTTCGTGAATGGGCTTGCTAGGGTGTTCTGTAACCTTAAGTGATGAACAAGATAGTTTATATACTATATATATAGTCAAAACTAAATGTCAATGCTATTTAAGTGTCAATATTTACATGGTCATTTTATTTTATTTACATAAAACTTATTCAAAGGTATGAGTAGCGATTTTATGTTTGAAATATGAGAGGGTCTTGCTCTCCCTAATTTCTGTGGGCAAAGAGTTCCATATAGATGCCCCATCATATATGAAACTCTTTTTCATGTTATTTGTATGCAGTTTTGGTAAACAAACAGCATTTGAAATATTGCGAAGATTGTAATCTGATTTTTCTTTCTTATGAGTAAAATATTTTGTTAGACTCTTTGGTCCCATGTTATTTAAAACTTTAAACATGATTTTAGCTTTTGATTTTTTTCTTTGCATTTGAAGAGGCTGCCACCCTAGTGCATTCAATGCTATTTTGTGGTCTATGTCATTGCTCATATGTCCTATGATTCTAGCTGCTCTGTTATGGAGCTTCTGTAAACGCGTTGACTGAGTCGCGCCAAATACATCCCATACTTCACAACAATAGTTGAAATATGGTTGAACAAGGGCATTGTAGATGGCAAGAATAGTGTCTTTGTCAACAAATTATCTTGCACGTCGGAGAGCACCTAACCCTGATGTGATTTTCTTACAGATATGCCCAGTATTACTTTTCCATGACAAATGCTGGTCAACAATTACTCCTAGAGCTTTGCTTTCAAATACTTGTTTAATCGAGTTATTTTCTATACTGACATTTGGTTGTGAGGCATTGCTTATCATTTGTTTTGAACCAATTAACATAAATTCAGTTTTTGCTAAGTTCAGACTAGCTATATTCAGTTTGTTAGCTATTAACAATTTCCTTAGATTCTCTAAGTCAGAATTCATTGCAATCTTGACATCATTTATTGTCTCACCAGAGGCTGTTAAGTTTGTATCATCAGCAAATAATCGTGGTTTAGTTTCATTTAGGCATTCAGCTAAATCGTTTATGTATAATAAAAAGAATAGTGGCCCCAAGATCGAGCCTTGAGGAACACCACATTTAATTTTCCGCCCTGATGAAACAATGCCATTTATTTGACATTTTTGACTACGTTCTTCTAAATAAGATTTTAATAGGGAAAATGCTTTCCCTAATTTGATTCCGAATATATATATTTTTAGTAAAATTTGGTGATCAACTGTATCGAAAGCCTTTTTTAGGTCCATGAATACTACTAAATTAAACAATTTTTTGTCCATATTTATATACCAGCTGTTTGTACAGTCTAGTAATGCAGCTGAAGTAGAATGAAACTTACGAAAACCAAACTGATGTTCAGAAAGTAGCTCATTTTCTGTCAAGTAGTCATATAGTTGATTATAAAGAATCCGTTCCATAATTTTACTTATAGCTGGCAAGACCGAAATGGGCCTGTAGTTGCCAGGCAAGTTCCGATGGCCATTTTTATAAAGTGGTGTTACTCTAGCTATTTTCCATTCATTTGGAAAAGAACATAGTGTAATAGCCTTATTAAAGATGAATGTTAATGAATCTGAGATTATTGGTGCTGCAATCTTGAGAATTTTATTAGAAAGTTTATCGATGCCAGTAGCTTTAGCACTGCAAAGGCCATTAAGTAGATGACAAAGTTTATCGGTTGTTATTGGCTTGAATACATTGAATTCCGACTCTGAACTCTTAATATAGTCCTGAAAGTTGTCATTTGAAGTATCAATTTTGCTAGCTAAATCAGGCCCTATATCAGTAAAGAAATTGTTAAAGCCGTCTGCAATGTCTTTGGTATTTGTCAGTTCATTTACTATTGTTGGTTTATTTTTTCGGCCTAGTAAGCTATTTATTGTTTTCCAAGCCTCTTTAGGATTGAACTTTTGACCAGCAATTCGGTTGGAGTAATACTCTTTTTGGCATTTCTTAGTTCTATATTTGTTTTATTTCTGGCATTTTTATAGTTTATCCAATCCGTTTCAGGTTTTGCAATAATGGCTTTTCTTTTTAATTTATCCCTTGTGTTTATAAGCATTTTAACATTGCTTGTAACCCAGGGGAGTTTTTTAATTTTAGTTTTTTGTTGTTGAAGTGGTGCATGCTTATCTAAAATTTCAAAGAATAATTGTTTCCAAATTTCCCACATAGTATCTGGATCATCGCCGAAAAAGTAAACATATTCCCAATGTTGATTAAATAATTCATCAATGAATTTTTTATTATAAAATTTTTTCATGTTCCTAATCTCAACAATATTTTCCTGTTTTTTTTGAGTAACATATATTTTCCGAATTCCAAATACCATACTATGATCGCAGATTCCTGTATGGCGCATAACACCAGAATCAGAGATTTTATCTGGTTTATTTGTAATAATGTGGTCAATGAGAGTAGATGTTGTCATGGTTACTCGAGTAGGTTTATCAATCAAAGTAATGATTTTAATTTTTTGGTCGGTGCATCAGAAACTGTTTTTAACATGTCACAATTTAAATCGCCAAGAATATACATCTCCTTGTCTTCGTCATCCATAGATTTGATTAAATTTTCAAATTTATCAAAAAATTCAGATGGTGTGTTTGGCGGTCTGTAGACCGTTGTAACAAGAAATGGACGACTATGTGGTTTAGTGATTTCCAGGCGGAATTACATCTGATCTAATTTTGTAATTAATGGAACTACGTAGGTAAATACAAACACCGCCCCATTTCTTTTACGGTCGTTTCTGTATATATATATCATAACCATCCAAATCAATTTGGTTATCGGTTATGGTTTCATTTAGTCTGGTTTCACTAAGACCTATTAAATCGATGTGTTTGTTTGACATTGAAAATCTCATTTCATCCAATTTCTTAGTTAAACTGACAATGTTAAAACCTCTTTTATTCGGAATTGAATTTATAGTTTTAAACAAATCGCTACTCATATATTTCTTATTTGGTAGATCATATTCATCTTCATCAGTAGTGTCTATTACTTCAGTACTCGTGTTACAAAGTTCAGATACTGCGTCCATTCTATCGATTGTTGTCTTACTCGAAAAAAAGGTTCACCTGGGGATGCAACATTCTGCCTGAGAGATTTTAGGTAATCACATACTGATTTGCCCAAAGCTCTATCCCCGTTGCAATTTAAATGTAAATTAGATCGATTTACTAAAGGTTTATCTATAGTGCTATTGTCTAATGTAATATTATGTTTTAAACACATATCATTATACGCAGCTATTTTATCATTAGATATTAAACCATCATACCGTTTGATTACGCTTGACACAGCTACTGTTTTAGCGCGATAGTTTAGCTCCATGATAAGCTCATCCTTCCTGGTTGCTACTTCTTCCGGTTCTTCATTCACCAAGTCATTAGTTCCAACGTGGACTACGATGGTGTCATATTGCTCGTGGTTTTCCTTCATTTTCCTTTCAATATCTTTAATTTTTTCGCCGCTATATGAATGACAAGTTGTGGTTGTTCTTGCTGCTCGTCTGATCTTTTTGTTGTCAATATGTTTGACCATGGAGTCGCTGATCACAATAGTTTGTTTTTTTGTTTCCGGGTTGACTTTTACTTCAGCTTTGGTTTTCACCATTTATATGATGATCTATATCATCACTAACTTCAACTTGGCTTTGGGTGGTCAGGGAATTTCGGTTTTTATTCGATGTGTGCTTTTCTCTCTGGCTCTGTTGATACAAAGACATCTGTGATTGAAAATAAACAGATTTCTTCATACCCCCAAGGCCAATAGGAATGTCTGTATCTTCAATTTCCAATATGTCGAAACGATTTGATGTCGGTGTTGTTTCACCTCTAGTTTCAGTCTCAGTGTAGGCTATATTGTCGGACACATTGTTTGTTGGTTGCCTACTGGACTTCTTTTTGGTTTCTACATTTATCCAATCATCTTGCTTTACCCCAAGAACGACTTTAATGCATTGGTTTTCATTAGTCAAAACTGCTATTGTCGATTTTAGGGCTTTCATTTGTTTCATTTCTGTTAACAGGGTAGATAGTTTAGAAATGTCATCGTCTTCTGCGCGAGTTTGATTTATATTTATAGGCATGTTGATGTTGTCGTTCGCCACGTGTTTAGTCACCTCGACTTCTGTTTGTCGTTCGTCAATTCCATCTTCAATACTGGCATAAGTCGTGAGTGCTTTAGTCAGAAAGCTCTGCTCGGTATACTGTAGCACAACAATTTTATTTCTTGTGGGACCATGCCATTTGAATGTAAACTCTGGGCTATTAAATTGTTTTGTTTCACCGCCGTGTGATGTCCACTTCCCTGACAATTTCAAGGTATTGTCTATGAAGCTTTTTAGGTTTATCAAATCTCCTTTCCAAAAGTATTCTTCGTTGTGTACGTGCAGCCAAGTAGATCCAACAAGTTTCGGGTCAGTATCCCATAATGTACCAAATACGCACAATTTTTGAGATTCGCGATCTGTGTATTCAATTCTTTTTATTGTTGATACTAAATTATTTATATCCAAATCATTGGGTGTGTTTATTTATAAGTGTCCACTAACCAGAGCGCAGCATGTTCTGTTGTTGATTATAAGGAAGGTAAAGCATAAATAAAATATTTGGCAATGGATAGGATTTTTATGCTTGGGCCTGGGTATAACCAGGGATCAGGGGCTGCATTGGATGCCCCCAGTAACATATTTTTGCACATACTTTGCTGCACACATGTTAGCAGACCTTTTCAAGTTGGCCTTCTCAGATGAAAGTGCTCCAGTTTGTCTAGCCCGCCTCTTCCCCAAAGTTGAATTAATTTTATAAGTGTATAGATATGTGTATGTTTATTTAAATTTCTTGTTATGAAAGTAGTAGTTTGGGTAATTCTATATTTTATATTATGTTATGGACAATGATTAATTATGAACTATTTAGCTGGTCAAACTTAGGGCCTCACCTTTACTGGACAACTTAAATTGTTACAATGATCAATTCTTATTGTTGGTACTAAATTATTACATCGGCTATGAGGAATTCGTACTACCGAGTTCAACCTAATAGTCCCCTATTAGATAGCTGAGATATCAATCTGACATGGCTATCTCCCACATTATAAAATTTAGAACTATGGGTAATGGTAACCCATTTAGATGAAACGAAACGGATGGCTTTTAACAGCTGGGTCGAATTGTGAGCAATCAAATTCGACGTTAGTGCAACGTACATCTAAAACCAAGTTTCAATTAAATATGTCTTCAACAGTCTAAGCTAGCTGATACCGCTATTAGCTATGTCTCTACATCTTCTGTGAGTGTGAAACCACACGGCATTTACCCAGAGATGTTTTGAGTTTGCAACACGCTTGGTCGGAGTCAGTTGTTTGAGCAGTTTGACAAAGCGTTCAAAACTTCAAACAATTGCAGTTTAGATGTTCAATTGGATTGAGAAAACCATTCGAACGCTTTGGAACAAGCTTTATGACTATGGAACGCATACAAGTCGTACGAGTGGTCAGGTTATTTTACAAGTTGTGAAATAGAAAAGATGACTCATCGAAGTCATTATGGATGCTATACGGCGGCAAGTCGTGAAAATGTTATTGACCCTATATAATTCATAAGATAGAAATGATGACTAGTCAAAATTCATTATCTATGCTGTAAGGCTTAGCATGTCATAAAAATGTTGTCAATCTATCATGAAATAGAAATGACGACTCTTCAAAGGTCATTATGTATACTATATGGCTGATGCAGGTAGTGAAAATGTTCTTGATCCGTATGAGTGGTACAAGTCATAAGGTTGTTTCAGTAAATACGTACCTAAAATAAACAGGTTTTGTGATTGGCCATATGGAACAAAAGTGGTTAGGGTTAGGACATTGGTTTCTTTGTGGTTGATTCCATTGTTTTAATCAACCAATCACAAAACTTGTTCATATAGGTAGGTGACGACCTGGTTGTTTTACAAGTCATACTAGAAATACGTATACGCAACAACTCCTCGCCCAATTGCTGTTTGAAACTTACAGTACAGTACTTATTTTAGTTCTAAATTACTTGAATTAGATAATAGCCACTTCATTTGCCAAACAAAGGAAATACATTTTCAGTGGACAATATCTCTCAGAGCTTTGTATTGTCTGAATTTAATTGTTTCATAAATACATGCAGCCCAATTAAACTTTTTAATTTTTGAGTGCAGCAACAGAATAGTGGGGGGTCTACTGCTGTTTCTACCATCAATCACTAAGAAAGAAATTACTTTTATCACAATATTGATGACTCACGAAATAATCAATGCAGTATTTTGTATATAGACACCAAAGGCTGTTGAAGGAAGAAAGTGCATCTCTATCATACAATGAGTGTCCTTTAAAAAAATCAAATTCGTTCAAATGTCTACGGATGGCATGCATATAGTGCAAATGTATAGGGGTCCATTCAAATTAGATTTACTAAGACGTATTAGGGATTCTACTCCAATTGTTAAGTTGATAATTCTACCCACATTGGACTACTGTGATGTGGAGCTGGCAGGAATATGGATAACTAAATATTGTCAGGGAAACTGATTGGTTAATAGAAATCCCAAGTTTTGTACCTCTTGTATTAGAAGCAAGTTACATTGTGTAATGCTAGTTAGGAAATTCCATGGCATTTTAACATCATATCTACCAGTAAAGAGCTATTTTCCATGTTTCAATTAATCTGTTCATACATGTTATAGCACCATTATCTATTGCCTTAATTGACAATATGTGAAGGATATACAACTTTTGAGTTAAAATTAGTTTTTGTAACATTGTACTGTACATTTGTGATGAAATTTGTAACAACTGTAATTTGTTAGAAAACAAGACCCCCATATATTGATACCAGTGTTGGCATTGAAGGGGCTATCCTGTATAAATATTATTGTATTATTATTATTATTATTAATACTAATACTAATAATAATAATGCCTAATGCAGATTGCAGATACCATATCTGCCATGTAACAAAGCATATATATGGCATTGTGTACTGTAGTATCTAAATTGTATCACCGTGCACATATATATTATAACCTATATTCAGAATGCCATGCCTAGTCTGCTTGTCGACAATGATCTAGCTAACACACATAGTAGTGACAGTGTCAACATAACCAATGTGAACATAATTATAAGTAATATCATGAAATGAGGCGTATTAGCTATTAAACCGCCCGCTCGATGAGGGTCATTTAGTAAAATTCCAAAGGGCCTTCGGCCCTCGGGAATTTTACTAAATGACCCGAATCGAGTGGGCGCGGTTTAATAGCTAATACGCCTCATTTCATGATATTACTTTGTAATATCACGTTTGCGAGTTTTCCCGAAAGGGTGCGGCAGTCTTTGCATACTTCGAGATGGGTTAATAAAAATGATGTAATACTGCAATGTTTCGTGTGTGATTTGATAATTCTACTGGGGTTCATCCTACCTTAGGTCGTATTAGTGTAATACTACCTGTCGTCACGGTTTGCCGCGGTCGTATTAGTTCTAATACAACTTCAATCGGGGCGTATTAGTGATTAAATCAACCCGTTAAGACAAAGGGAAAACTCGCAAACGTGATATTATAATAATAATAAGCTGTATTTTACATTGACAGAATAAGTTGTGACCCACTAGGCCAGCTAAGTGTACTGTAGGTCTAACATGTTCCATAATGGATGGAGTACTGTAAACATAGATTATATATGGAATACATGCCAGTATACAAAACATGGACGTCAAGATCATATCGTCAGAAACATAATATTCCTGGTTGAAAAATTATAACCTTATTGCCAGTGACGGCCTCTAACCATTGAGCCATCGAGATTCAGATGGAGAGAGGTTACAATTATGCACTGGTTCTAATGATATGTGTACTGCCTATGCACAGCAGTTACTATATATTTCAGTAATGACTAATGATTGGGTGCGTTAATATATACACTGCTGTTATATCAATAGAATCAGTACATCAATGTAACGTCCACTCACCATCTGGGTCTTATCAGAAAGTTATCCCTGTCCGGGACACAGAATAATTTTTCTGAGGATATGAGCTTGCTTGACAATCATCCATGTACTGTATCGTCTGTTTCCCCCCGAGCTCTCCCTTATTCACTACAGCAGTGTATATATTAAGTATTAACACTGACAAGTATACATAGTAATGCTTGTTTATTGCTACAAAATTGTAGGCCAGGCCCAGGTCATATAAACACAGCAATAGTATGCATGTTTTTTCACCCCAAACTACTGTATATATAGGCCAATTATCAAGCATATAGTATTTATAATTTTAATCAAATAATAAACATACTGTACATGCATTTCCAAAATTTGTACTACACTTAATATTCAGCAGTATTATAAAGAACAAATGGTATATATTTTAAACAGGCTAGGACTGGCCATTGTGCCATCAAGTGCCATTGTTCTGGCACAAGATGGCAGTGTAAAATCAGGCTTGGACTGGCCATTGCGCATGGATTTAATTCCAACTATCAAAATATTACACATATATGTTTTGAAAATTCAAAACATTACACACCTTAAAATTTTCCCAAATCTCTCTGTTAAGTATTTCAAAATGTGTCTATTAGATTTCGGAGCTTGGAGCAAATACACAATACAGTGTACAATTATTTAAATCACATTAAAATTAGCAAGTCAAGTCAAAAAGCACTGAACTGAACTGAAGGTAATGGCCATTCGTACGGTAGCCATACGACGCTATAGTCTCTTAGAATTCAACGAAATGTGGGTAAATATCACCAAAATCCTAAACCGAACCCTAATCCTAACCAAAAAAACTATGCAGAAAAGGCAAATTAATTGCTCAACACAGACTGGTGAGTCGGTGACAATCACAATGTACATAATTATAATAGTCCTTTTACCTTTTGTGTCTGTCTTTGATTATCTTGTCCTTCAACACTACAGTTTCGGCTTGAAATCAGCTGATAATTACTACATCCGATGATTTTGTGAGGAAATGGCTGGTTTTTATGGCAATATAAATTTCGCCGTCGGCGAATGGCGGTTCTTACGGAAAGCGGTTTGTCGCGCTGGCGTCAATTTAAATTTAAATTACGCCAAATTTAACACACCAAAAAACCGTTTCAATTTTTGCATTCGCAATCATGAGACGGTTGCAATTTAAATATTAATTCCAATGCAGAGGTCTATCAATCAGCTTCTGTCTATATATATATGTTACCAGGGCCAAATTTTCCGATGCCGCGCATGAGGACGGTTGATCATATATATATATATATATACCCATAAACCGATCCGAAATCAGGAACCGCTTGCATCTCGCGTGATAAGGGACTAAACGCCGGTCGATATTAGCACCCTCGCCCTCAGGCCCGCCGGGCGAGGGGAAAATAGAAACAATGCCTTGTCAAAGCTCATTATGTCTGTTGTAAGGTTGAGGTAGGTGATGAAAATGTTGTCAATCCGTAGGAGTGGAACAATTCCTAAGGTTGTTTTACAAGTTGCAAAATAGAAACGATGACTCATCAAAGCTCATTATGTATGCTATAAGGTGATCCAGATCGAGAAAATGTGGTTGTAATACTATTTTACGAGTCATAACATAGAAACGACTCCTCAAAGCACTATGTATGCTATATGGCTAAGGCAGGTTGTGAAAACGATGTCGATCTGTACGAGTGGTACAAGTCGTAAAATAGAAATGACTCCTCAAAGCTAAGGTACGCTGTAATCAATGGTTGCTGGAACAGCAGAATCTTTCAACCAGCGTGTTTTAAAGTCTGTATCCCTTCTTGATGTTCATGTGATGGTGCTGATTTGTACCATATGGGGATAATACAATACAAAGACTTTATTTAACGGGGTAAATCACATAATGGTGTAATACACTAATAAACTTGTGGCCCTCAAATAGCAAGCTACTTTTAGATATATGAATATTAAAATCTATGTTAAAAACTACAATATACTACAATCAATGATAAACTGAAAATTGAATTAAAACAAAACATTATATATATAGCTATGGATTAAAATGATAAAGGATAATTGGTCATCAAAGATTTGTTTACGATAGGATCGTTTAAATGCCTTAAAAAGAGGGTTTCTTTTTCAAGTGTAATGATAAGCTGTTCCATAGTTGCACTGCTGTCACATTGAACGTCCTACAGCCCTTGTTTATGCGTTTATACTTCGAGCAAATAAAATTATAATTAGAGTAACGAGTGTTTCTGTTATGAGTTTCACAATTTCTTTTTAAACTGTTCATTAAGGGAACACATTTCTGGATGCGTTTACAAGCTACTGAACATTTGGCCACCTTTGCTTCTTTGTAAAATGGTATCCATTGTAGTTTGTTGAATAACAGTACAGGCGAAGTTCTTGGCTCTGCAATAATGGTTATAACCCTGGCTGCTCTGTTCTGTCATAGTTAATAGAAAGTATACCTGGTTCGGAAGGCTTGTGAAGGCTTTCCTTCTATGTTTTTGTTCACTTTTATGTAAATGTGTGCACTTTCACACTTACTGAACACATTGTATTTTCTGTATAATGAAGCAAGCAGCCAATAGCAGCGTTTGGGTTTAATCACTCAACCGTGCTGTATAAATATTAATGAACATAAAACAAAAGATTTGTGCACTTTCAGGGCATCTTCAACATAACTTGTTAGTCGCTTTGAAGTTTACCGGCCTTCCTAACCATGTTTATTCTATTAACTATGGTTCTGTAAATGCAAAACGTTCAGAAGATTTTCTTTAATACAAATGTGCCACACCACATTTACATAGTTCATTACAGACAAGTGAATTATAATAGAAAATTATTTGTTTAAAAGGTAGACAGCATTTAATTCTGTTAAGAACGCCAATCCTCTGATTGTCTACATGATATGTAAAGGTCATTTCACTGTCAAGTTCCAGACCGAGTAATTTTACCATTTCCACCTGCTCAAGCATACATCCATTCGATGTAACTAAAACCAGTTGTGTTAATATACACAATGTTGTAGTGAATGTGGGAGAGCTTGGAGTAGACAGATGATACGTGGACGATCGTCAAGCTCATATCCTCAGAAAAATTATTCTGAGTCCTGTACAGGAATCGAACCTGTAACTGCCAATCAGAAGATTACAGCTTCGATTCCCGTATTTGCTTTGCGCAAGCCGAACTTTTCGAGGATTTGATCAAGGTCATTACTACCTTCAACCGCACCTGCAAAAAGTTCTTGTTGAACCTTCATTTCAGCTGTACTTTCATGGCTGGATTGCGTCACGATGTTGATTGGCCATATCTCTGGATCTGCAAGCCACTGAGGTCCTTTCCACCACATCTCTACTTTTGTCACGCTCAACCCCGACTCCCCAGATCGGCAGGATTTTCATCAGTAGGTACATGGCGGCACAAGGTGTTTGGATGGCTTTGCATTTTCTTTAGACAATTGGCTACAAATTGTCAATACTCCCCATGATCACTTAACCAATGTAAGGCCACTGTGCTGTCTAACCAACACTGGATGTTTGAGGCAAGCCATCTAAAGCATCATGAACATTCACCGCAAGATTTACTGCCATCTGCCCTGCTACTGTTATACTTGGTTGACAAACATACACGAGTAGGCAGAGCATGCATGCTTGGGAGTCTGGGTACGAATACATAGGTACCCCATAACATCTCCCTCACTTTGAATGTTAAATGGAACCACTGAAAACAGAAAAAATAACCGAACGAATGATCAGATGTTAAATTCTGACCGTCATGCAAGTCTAATGGTAACGAAGTGTTTTTATATAGCGATACAGTATCTTGAAAGGAGTTCCAAGTCTTTGACTAACTTGTCATAGTGAAGTCCTTGAATTTGGTGGGAGTCCTAATGACTCGTCCAGATCTGCTGACATTCTGTTGACTAGAATGTGTAGTTTCTGGAATGCCATCTTCTTTGTTGTTGTTGCATTCCATACAAGGCTCGGTAGCTTGTAGTGACTGTTGGGCTTCCGGATGAATTCTCATTGCGTTTGTAGACTTCTTTACGTCTCCTGTGGTGGACTTTTTTGTCTTCAACGATGGCACCAACGAGTCTCTTAGGTGTATTCTGTTTCTCTGATATTTTCGCCCATTTACTTCTACCACGTAGCTTCTCGGTGTTGGTTTGTCTGAAACTACGTTGCCTTCTCTCCAATCACTATGTGGCTGCTGTGGGTGTGTCTTCACTCTCACGGGCTGTCCTATCTGTAACTTCGGAAGGGCTTTCGCGTTGCGGTCGTGATAATGCTTTGCTATCTGGCGTTTGGATATGAGCTTTTCCGTTACACAGGCTTGTACGTCAGGCTTCAGCATGTTGTCGCTGCACGGTAGAAAGGATCTGGTTCGACGTGACATGAGCCTTTGTGCTGGCGAAGATGTTGTTCCAGGTGTTGGTGCGTTTCGCCATTCTAAAATGGCTTTCCACATGTCTTTCTTTTCTCTTTGTACTTTCCGCATGATGTTCTTAATGATCTTTACTGCGGATTCTGCTTTCCCGTTGGATTTGTGGTGGTGCGGACTGGACATGACGTGGTTGATGTCCCACGCTCTGGTGAAGTCGCTGAATTCTTTGGAGATGTAATTGCTGCCGTTGTCGGTTATGAGGACTGCGGGCGTACCATGCGTTGCGAAAACGGGTTTCATTCCTTTGATTAAGGACTGCGTGGTTAAGTCAGGAAGGTTGACAACTTCGATATAGTCAGAGTATAAGTCTACCAGAACAGCATAGTGTTTCCTCTCCAGCTCGAAACAATCACTCGCCACTGCCTGCCATGGTAACTTTGGAATCGGATGTGAAATCATCGGTTCTTTTTGGAGAGCCGGTTGAATTTCCTGGCATGTGGTGCATCTTTGAACAGCTTCCGTTAGATCTGTGGACATCCTGGGCCAATACATCACGTCTCTGGCAGTGTTGGCGGTGTACTGGATTCCCAGATGTGACGCGTGGGCTCTGGTAGTCATCTCGTTTCTCATTGACGTAGGGATAATGATCCGTGTTCCACGGTAGGTGAGTCCGTTCTGTGTAGCTAACTCATCCCTGTAGGGCCAATACTCGCGAATGCATAATGGCACGTCTGTTTTCGTGTGTGGCCATCCATGTTGAATGACTGTCATTAGTGTTTGGAGGGACGCGTCCTTGGCTGTCTCTTGACTGATCGTGACGAGTCTTTGGTCTGTGACGAACAAGTCTTCCTCCGTGTTTGTCTCTTCAAGCTCTTGTCGGTATTCTTGCTCGTCGTTTATCTGGAATATCTGGTAGTTAGCAGTGTCAGATCCAACTTGTCTAATTGGTAGTGCTGCTCGCGATAAGGTGTCACTGATGAACATTTGGGGACCAGGTTTGTATTCCAGGTGGAGTGAGTACTTCTGGAGGCGTAATCTCATTCGTTGTAGGCGTTTGGGGCTTGTCAGGATTGGTTTCTGGAAGATCGTGACCAAGGGCTTGTGGTCAGTTAATACGCGTACATTCTCCTTTCCCAGGATGTAATGTTCAAAATGTTCAGAGGCAAATACAATAGCTAAGCACTCTTTTTCAATTTGTGCGTAATTGCGCTCTGTTTGCGTAAGTGCTCTTGACGCGTACGCGATCGGGTGTCCCTCTTGAGTGATGACGGCTCCTGTCCCTACGTCCGAGCTATCACATTCGATCGTGACCTCCTTTTTGACATCATAGAATCGAAGAACTGGCGCTTGAGTTATCAGCTTCTTAATGGTCGAAAATGCTTCGTCGTGCTGTGGCAGCCAGTCGAATTCGGACTCCTTGTCAGTAAGGCGTCGAAGAGGTTCTGCGATGGTGCTTAGCTGTGGAACGAACTTGGATAGGTAGTTGACTACGCCAAGTAGTCTCTGTACTCCCTGTACATCAATGGGCTGTGACATTTCAGAAATCGCCTGTACCTTCTCTGGGTCTGTGGAGATTCCATTTTCGCTGATAACATGACCAAGGTAAGCTACTTCATCAAGCTTATACTTGAGTTTCTTCTCGTTGAGCTTCAGCCCTTTAGTTCTGCATCGTTCTAACAGGGCCTTGAGGGCGATGTCGTGGCTTTCCACAGCTTCTTCTTTGGTGTTTCCGGTACCGTAGACTATGATGTCGTCATGAATCGCTGCTATATTGGATAAGCCTTCTATGCATTCGTCTAGTCTTTGCTGGAACTCTTCTGGAGCGGAACTGATCCCGAAGGGCATTCTTAACCATCTATAGCGACCATAGGGCGTCCAGAAGGTCGTTAGATAGCTTGAAGGTTCATCCAACTCGACTTGCAGGAACCCATCCTTTGCGTCTACGACGGAGAACACCTTTGCTTTGGTTAGTTTTGGCGCGACGTCGTCGATGGTGCGTATTGGGTAGCGGTTTCTGATGACTGCTTTGTTCAGATGCAGTGGATCGAGGCAAATTCTTAGTTTATTTGGCTTTCTGACTACCACCATGCTGCTTATCCATGGGGTTGGCTCGGTTACTTTGGCGATGACTCCCATTGCCTCTAGCTCGTCGATCTTCTTCTTCAACTCCTGCTTGACAGGTATAGGCACACGTCGTGGATTGTTCTGTACCGGTTTGACTTTCGGATTGGTTTCAATGTGGTACTGTCCTGGGAGTTTCCCTAGACCCGTGAATACATCTTTATACTCGTGTAGAATATTTTCCTTTGTAACTGGCAACGGGCTGGTTATGGTTTGTACTTGTAGCAAGCATTCTTTGTTGAACCGTATGAGCCCAAGAGTTTCACATGCTTTGCCTGAAAGCAATGATGTGGGAGCATCCTTGACGACTTGAAAGTGGACTTTTTTGTTGATCCCATTAGCTGTGCAGCATAATTTGGTTTGCCCCAAGGGTTTTATGGAGGAGTGGTCGTACAGCGTGAGCTTGGTTTGTGATGGCTGTGGTGGCTCATTTGTCAGCTTTGCATAGTCACCTGAACTTATTGTGCTACATGTTGCTCCAGTGTCTAGCTGGAATTTGATCAGATGTGGCTTTGCATCAGTTTCTGTTCTAACCAGTACCTCGGTAAAGTATTGCTTTTTTTCTCTTGTTGTCTGCATGTAAATGCTTTCATCGCTGCTGATATCTTCTGACCTGTCGCTTCCTTCCCCACATTGGTGTACGTTGTGCTTGGGTTTCCTGAGCTCTGCTTTGGGGTTTCTTTCCTTTTGGTAGTAACGTGGGCTGTGTTGTTTTCCTGTGGCACTCTTCTCTTTTGTAAATCCAGACAGACACACCTTGGCTAGATGATTCCTCTTATGACATTTCTTGCTGATTAATCCAAACGCTGGACAGTTTCCTTTCTCATGCTTGTCACCACAGTATCGGCATACTTTGGTATTTCGTAAATCTGCAGGTGGTCTTCCACTGCCCCTTGTTTTGGCAAAGTTGATGGCATCTGGCTGTTCCATTTGTTTAAGTTGCTTAGTGGCCATTTCGCTGGTACGACATATGTTAATGGCTTTGTCTAGTGTTAGTTCTTTCTCTCGAAGAAGTCTTTCTCTAGTGGTATTGCTTGTTATGCCAACTACAATTCTGTCACGAAGCATCTCACTCTCAAGCGTACCATATTTGCATGTTGCGATTAGTTCTCTCAACCGGGTCAGGTGGTGATCAAAACTATCTTTAGGGTCTTGTATGCATGAATTGAACACATACCTTTCATATATAGTGTTACGTTTGGCTTCAAATTGTTCCGTGAGCTTCTCTAATATTGTCTTGGGGCTTTTCCTTTCTTCGTCAGTGAGTGGTAGGTTCTTGTATACCTTGAAGCATTCCTTTCCCATCACTGAGAGTAAAGTGGCTACTACCACAGCGTTAGGCTTTTTGCTTAGTTCTGTGGCGGTCAAATAATTTTGCCAACTGTCGTTGAAAAACTCCCAGTTCGATGCCAAATCTCCTTGCATGTCCATCTTGTCAGGCGGTGGTATCGAAGATCTTGCCATTATGTCTGAATTTGGTTTTGTGTTGCTCTACCGTGACTGTGTTTACGTCAAAACAATGTGACCAATATGGCGGCTGAACGAGCGAAGGAAAAGAGTTCGTATCACAGCCTAAACGTGTGATGAGGACTCAACAAAAATCCAGAAGCTAGTATACGTGTTCGTTTACCTTTGGTGTGTTTCTTTCTAGCGGTTGGGACGTGCGTTCGTATTAAAAATAACTTCTGACACCATGTTATACTTGGTTGACAAACATACACGAGTAGGCAGAGCATGCATGCGTGGGAGTCTGGGTACGAATACATAGGTACCCCATAACAGCTACAAGTTCTAATCGTGGGAAGGTCAATCCTTGTTTAGCAAGCCTTGACTGGTTCCTGACTTCTGCTTTACAACAGCATACAGCAGCGCTCACACCTTGTCCACTAGCATCTCCAAATGCATGTATCTGAACCTTATCAATTGGCTCTCAATAGGTTACAAGGCTGCACTGAGTAGATCAGAGTAGAATCTGGCAAACCACTTTCTCCACCACATCACAATAGCCTCGTGTAGTGGCGCGTCCCATGCAATCTTCTCGTTACAGGCTTCTCGGTAGAATAGTTTCCCTTGCAAGGTCACTGGCGATATTAATCCAAGAGGGTCATAAACTTTGGCTAAATTTGCAAGAATCCCACGTTTGGTCGGAACGGCTGGTTTGGTTGGAAAAGTCACAATCAGGGTATCGTCGACTTTATTCCATGGAAGGCCAAGAAGTTTGCTTTCTCCTTGACTTGTTGATTGTCCAAGCTGCTGTTTGGCGAATGATGGCTCATCATCACAATTGGTTTCAAGTTCTATTACATTGGAGTTCTATTTATGCAACTTGAACTGGGCATCGTTGAAAATCTCAGTTGTTTCACCTTTCAGCTTCTTTGTACTTGCTACTGTGGATGCTCCAGAAATGAAGTCGTCGACATGCAGGCTCCTTGATGCTTCAGAAACACTTTCTGGAAGACAGTCTCTCCAGATGTTGTTGGATCACTATTTAACAGGAAATAACGGTGAAATGGTGAAACGGAATGTTTCAACTTCTTTCGAATGTATGTTCACGAACCAGTGGAATCGTAGAGCATCTCGTTCTGCTTCACGAATATGTATTTGGAGAAATGCTTTGCGTATATCTCCTGCAACAGCTACTGGATGAAAACGATAGGGCAGAAGCGTCGTACACCACACATAGTTTTGGAGTCTCCACATTTTCTCTTATGATTGCACGATGTGGAATATAAAACTCTCTCCTTCACTTGCTCAGGAGCTTTCTCGACAACACCATCCTCCAACTGCTCACGAATAACATTGTCATAATCTGATAACATGTTAGTCCGGCATAACTTGCGCACCAACGATGTTAGTCTATGAATACTTCCATAATAGTTGGTTGGGAGGGGGAAATGGTTCCCCTTCCATGGCAGGGAGGTCTCGTACCATCCTTCAGGAGAACAAACCAACTGCTCTTTGAATTCTTCATACACTTCACTTTGATCTCCAGTCGGGGAGTCTGCCAAACCAAGCATGTCTAAGGAACATAAACGTTGATAATCTGTGGTTGAGTTGATGGACATGTACACATGCGACAAATCACTCTCAGCACCCAGTTTTTTCTTTCTTTCCCATCTCTTTGATTTTGTCACAGTTGAGGGCCTTATGGGTTTTGCTCTCGCAATAAGCACAAACTCTCAACGACGCTTGTACATCACCATGGTTGGAGTTGAAGGCATTCATACTATGCTTCGTTTGCTCTCTGCTGAAAGTGGATTGTTATTTGTCCAGGTTGCCAGAAACTGCGTTTAGGTCCACTCGCTCCATTTATCATCGATTAAAGCAAGTTCGTGCTTTATTACCGTTAGTTTATCCAATGTAAATCTTACAGCTGCATCAAGTTCGTTCAGTTTCTTCAGTGTTTGCAATGACTCAACATTAAATAATAACTTCTCATAAAACCTGTGTATCTTGGCGACATCTCTCTCTTGAATGGATGGATGGAAGTTCAAGGATATTTCGAACGTATGCTCCTACAACTTCACTGGTTTGGCCATAGCGCTTTTCTAGAAGGGTCTTCACTTTATCATAACCTTGTTCGGTGAAAGGTAGTCCATCAATAAGCTTGCGCACTTTCACTTCGACTAGTTCCTTCAGGTACGAAAATTTAGTGATAGCAGATACGTTGGTCATGTCAATTGCGCATCGAACTGTCTCCAAAACCTCACCCAATCTTGAGGTGTTCCATTTAATTTAGAGATGACCAACTTCGGCATTTTGGCCATGCCGAAAATTGCAAAGACGAATCAAAGCTGGTCTCATCACTTTTGCCAGTCTTGGCTTGTTTTAATTGTTGTTGAAACTCTAGGTTAAGTTCGATCTTTTTCTCGAATCCTAGTTGCTGTGCATGTGCGATATCTGTCGTTTCTTGCTTTAATTTTTGCTCGGTTGAAAGTTTTTCGAATTCAAGCTTTAACTTTTGCTCTTGAAGAGCAATTATTACAATTCGTCTTATACATTGATCAGCTTCAGCGAGCATCGCTTCAGTTTCTATGCCCCAATCCTTGATTTCTTCTCTTAGATGGTTTCTAATTCACTGTCAACGAAATGTTGACAATCGACGTGTGTTTTCTTTCTAAGGCTTCCTTGTTGCCTTTGTTGATTATTTCTTCCGTTTTCTTGATTCGAAAACTCAGTTTTTAGTTTCCCGCTTAGCTCACCGATTGCTTTATCCATGTTTCGTATTGTTTCAGATCACAAGTACAGTTCAACACGATTACTATCGCAACAAATCACAAATCCATTTCTCCATGTTTCAGACTTTTAAGTTTGTTTAAGTTCCAGTTCATGAAGTCAAAATATAAGGCACAATCACTAGATCACGGTCTCTCACAAATCACGATTTTGATCACCAACACGATCCCGTCGGGGGTGCCATAGTGTCGAAAACGTTAGATGTTTTCTATGTTTTATTGATAAATATACTCAAAAATATATCACAGGTCTCGGCTTGTCTCGCATGCTCTCACATCAGATCACACTTTTCCAAAGATTGCTAGACAACGACCTTGACCTTGATCCTCATTGGTTGGTTTAACAGTAAACAAGTTGCTAAATTTTCCAAAAGGAATTCGACTTTGACTGGTGGGATAGAAAATGTTTTGTTATTATTATTCTTTCTCAAAGTAACAAAATTTTCCAACTTCAAAATGTCAAAAGGCACTTGTGGCAAAAGCTCTCTCAATCGATCAGCACCAGAGGAGAAGCACTCATTAAAATTGTCAGCTAAATTTCTGTTGGTATTATCATTCTTGAAGATTGATTTAGGTATTTTCTTGCTGTAAAACCGTCGCAATTAACGATTTAATCGTTTTCCACATACTCCTGGGTTTATCCTTTTTGTTTTCAAAACAATTACTATAGAATTTAAAAGGTGCATGCAAAGTCATTAATTTTGGTCTATCTCAAATGACAGAATGCTACTTACAAGAATGTGGATGTGTGTTGGCAGGGATGGTGGAGAGCTTGTATATTCTGGCTTTTTGGCATCTCGCTGCTCTGATGACATGGAGCTGATCAGTGAATTACGTAATAACCCATTCATTGGCCAAACTGAATAGATTTTCAGTTGGTCCCCTTTAAAAAAATTAATTCGCCCAATGTCCAGGGGTGTATATAGTGCAAATGTATAGCCTTCAAATTGGGTTTACTAAGATGTATTATGGATTCTACCCACATTGTTGCTGTGCATATATTATATACAATAAGTTGATAATTCTACCACATTGGACTGCTGTGATGGAGCTGGCAGAGGTGTGGATATTAACTTAATATTGATGCTCTTGGGAGGTCACAGGGAAGGCAAACTGATCTTTCCTAAGTCAGGACTTGAAACTGATTAATTGAAACTCTATAGGATTGGTACCTCTTGTAGTTAGAAAGTTACATAGTGTAATGCTAGTTAAGAAATTACTTGAAGCCATTTTACCACTATATCTAAAAAACTATTTTCATCTCAATGAATTTGTTCATACATACATGTACGAGCATTATCTATTGCCTTAATTGACAATATGTGCAGGATTTATATAACTTGAGTTAAAATTAGTTTTTGTAACATTGTACATATATGAGTGTTTTTATATTGCACTATATTCTCACTTGTCGACATTACACACAATTCCTTGAATTTATAATATTAAGATTGGGACGAAAAAGTTTTTTCGGATTAAGGCAAAGGGACTGGATATATGGTGGTACAGCTGGGGGGGAGTTGGATAGGGAAACCAAAAATCCAAAACTATTTCTTACACTGTGTTATGTATGCGTGTTATAAGCGTAAATTCTAAATCTTGCAGGTTTGAAGCTACTTTATAGCTCTATCTCTCCCTAGAGATTTTTACTAAACCCCCTAACACAATGGCAAAATATTAAAAATTCCAAGACCTTTGTGCTAATTCTCCCAGTGAGAATAGCACTATTCTCACTGGTCGACGTTACACACAATGACTTGAATTTATATATAATATTAAGATTGTACCAAATTAAATTTTACTAGCTCTTAGGCTAGGTTCTTTAATATTACAACATTACATGCATAAACTGAAAGAATACAATATGTATAAAAACAAACTGTACAATACACACTATATAGTGCCCGAAACAGCCTTGTATATAGTGCCCAAATCTACTCTGCCCGAAACAGCCTTCGTCATGGTACTTGTGCTTTCACATTCTGAGAATTGGAAAGATATAAAGCGCGAGTACCATGACGAAGACTGTTTCGGGCACATTATACAGTACCAAAGGGTTGCGGTCTTGATTGTATTCATAACCGTGGGAATTTTGTAATGATGTTTGGCAGTGCGACGGCTTTTCCAACCAACATGGCGGGCAACGTCGTTTTCAGAGGCACCTAACAATGAAAGGGTTATAGAACAACCTGACCGAAAGCTATGCAGTTTTGCCATTGTGTACATTCCGGGCGAGGAGACGATGGTAGAGTCTGTTGACAACCTCAGATCCTTGAAAAAGACGATCGGTAATCTGACCTTGATGGTCGGTGACGCGAAATAAAAACCCTCCGAAAGATTAACACCCATGTGCTTACAGAGCGAGACGTAGATTGTTAGGTTGGAAATTATTGGAGCATTGTTTTATTGCAAAGATGTTCTCCGCTTGGCCTCTCAAGGTCTTACGAAATGTGTAATGGAAAAGAAGGCCATCATTGTTAGGTAGCGAAATTACTTCTTGTGTTTTTACCTCTCCCAAATCCGAGGCTGAATCTCCAGGAACGAAATAGACAGAAAAAACGCAAGGTCTCAGGCATACAAATACCTGGTGACGAAGATACGTAGCTAACGAAGAGAATTTGTCAAATAAAAACGGTACCGCTTATTTTCGGGTGACGCGAGCCTTGGCCTGCTCTTCCCAAATAGATTGAAGGTAATTGCGAACTAATGTGTGAGAAGCTGGGTTACATGCTCCCAAAGATTGGGAGACCCAAAACATTAAGATGGACAATTGCAGGAATTGCCATAATATCCAGTTCTTGAGATATTTAGACTTATGTGATATTCAAATGAGATGATCTATGACGTCATAAGATGGGAAATACATTTTAACATATTGAAAATCGTCAATATCTTTATGATTATTAAATGAAATTACTTGAAACTTTGCATGGAGATACATACCACTAAACTGAAGATCATCGTTCAAGTTTTATGGTTGCCATGGTAACAGATTATTTTACAGACCTCTTGATTTCGAAAACAAAATTTGTTTTCTCTTCAGTGCCGAACCTTATTGGGTAGCCAATTCGAAACAGATTTGAAGTTGGTACAAAGTCTACACAGTTAAAAGTCCGGGGGTGCGTGACCCACATGTGCATAACGAATAGCTAAATGTGCGTGACGCGCAGCTAAAAGTCCGGGTGTTCGTGACGCACATATGCGTAACGCACTGCTAAATGTGCGTTACCCACATGTGCGTAACGCGTAACGCACAGTTAAAAGTCCGGGGTGTGTGACGCACATGTGTGTAACGCGCAGGTAAATTAGCGTGACGCATATGTACGTAACGCACAGCTAAAAGTCCTGGTGTGCGTTACGCACATATGCGTAACGCACAGCCAAATGTGCGTGACCCACATGTGATTAAACAACCAATGATGTATGGCTAAATGTGCGTGACGTACATGTGCGTGACGTACATATGCGTAACGCACAGCTAAAAGACCAGGTGTATGTGACGCACATGTGCGTCACGCGCAAATAAATGTGCGTGATGCATGCGTGCGTAACGCACGGCTAGAAGTTCTTTTCCAAACTCTATATCAAACAATAGTTGTTGAATTCTAACTTTTGCCATCTGGTTTGTTTTGTCTAAGCGATCAAGGGTGGGAATAAAGTTTTTGCAAAAAAGCTCAGTTGCAGATTTTCCAATAATATTTTGATCATTTTCTGCTTGTGTTTTTCCTTGAGATGATATATCAACAGCAGTTCTAGTGCAGTACTTATATCCCATATCTCTCTTGCACAAACTTCTTTGTTTTTAATGGTATTCCTGCCGGTACTTCTTTACATGATGGCGTCAGAGATTCGGACCGTGCTGGTGAGGAAACTAAGAGTGACAAACGACTTGATTTATCACTAGGTAACTTTCAGATGACTGACCTTCATCATTTATAGCAAGGGTGAAATGGCCTTCGGTTGCTTTTCTGGACACAAAATCACTCAATAATTGCAGTTCTTTAAAAAAACGATATTCTGGCAACCGTTTGCATCCAGAACCTGACCGTGTAGCAAGGTCTCTCTTTGAGACACTTTTTGTAAGTATCTCGGATATTTTTCCACTTTGCATGACAAATGCTCACTAAACCAGTTATACAAGACATTTATATTATTTTGGTTTTCCAGGGGCAAATCATCTCTAACCCCCTATTCATCTGTTTTTCCCTGGTGTGTCCCAGGGTTGAACCCCCAAGAATGGTCATTGATAGGTCCATAATTAATGCTGGGTTAAAATGTAATCAGTCGTTTAGGTATTTTATGTTCTCATTAACAAATTAAATTTAAACTTTCCAAATAAATAACACTTCTAACCATGTTTGAACAAAAGATTTCAAACATCTCTGCCTGTAGATTGATCATAATACTGTTTACATAACTTCCACTAATTATAGATTAAGCTAATGACTTTTTGAACAACGGTGTCTAGAAATAATTTATGAATAGTTGTAAAGAGTCAAGCGTACAAGACATGAAGACACAAGTTCAAACTTTAACACCATCATTCATTGGCAAACCAGCTACGTGTAGAGCAAATGCTAATCTAATATCCAAGTGCAGGATACGCAAATATATTATTATTAATAAACTATTTCGATACACTTACCATCGATTCCTGATTGCAGTGCAACTTGATTCCATGCTGTGATTTATTTGTTTGTTTCTTAGTATCCTCTCAGTTTAGCATTCCAAATAATTGGAAAACTTCGAATGAGTTCTATCAACAGTTTACAATCTACATTTCCATCTTCATTATCATATTCAAATTGAATACTCTTCATCTGTTGCAGCTTCTGTAGCATTAAATTCCTCAGTTATAAACGACACAGCAATATTCGCCATGTTTAAAATAAAAAAACAGCTGGAAGCTATTAACGTGATTTTTTATTGCTGTGTGATTGGTTGTTGTTTTGTGCTGTCGGTGAAATGTCAAACAGAAGTTGAAAATTTTCAGCGACTGCAGCGGCAGGACAAATTTCTCCGGCGGCAAACGAAAGTAAAAAAACATTACGTCATTGTCGAAATTTTTCGCAGAAAACGGGCCTTAATTACAGTTGTTAATTTTACACAATATCGATTTTTTAGTTTTCGGGACAAGAAAAAAAGGGGCATGGTGTAACATGTCTATGTTGTATATTTGTGACAATGAAATACGATATAGCGTGCATGTGGGATTTTCCCAGTCAGACCTGGAAAAAGTGTTCAATGTTCCTCAGATCCTGAATTTGCCTTTTTCGAATTTGCCTTTTTCAAATGTTCCTCAAAAGTGTGTAAAAACAATGGAAAATGTGACCATGCATTACGCATGCAACAATAAAGTTTATTTGACTATATTTGTTTTATATTTATTAGACTACAAACATGGATGCTTCCACTGACTATTGTTTTGACTTAGGCTCGATTTCCAGCTGGATTTCACTTCAGAGACTTGTAAGCCTATTTTCCAACGTTTTCAGGATATCTCTGCCTCCAGTATTACCAAGAGCTCTCCCCCTTCTTTGTTCATAAGCACAAAAAATGGACGAATTCAACCACTTACAGTTTCTTGATGACAATAACCTGCTTGAAAGTAAAGAAATTCTGTTGGAGAGTTTGTCATCTTTTGCTGTCACCTTTAACCAAAATATCACTGATTTTGTCTCAAACATTGCTGAAGTTTCACGTCCTCCCAAGTCCAGCAAAATCAAAGCAAATGAACAAACAACAACAAATGAAGGCCAAAACCATGCAGAAATAGATGTTTCCAGATCTCCAGTAATTGCCAACAAAGACATAGAAGAACTGAAGTCTTTTGCTGTCAATAAAAACACCTCGCGCTCAACAAAACAATGGATGGATGTCTTCAAAAGCTGGTGCACATCCTAGTTTAGTTTAGTTTTAGTTTAATTACTTTATCACCAAAATTACAATTGACAGGTGGGAAGATAGAGCATAGCCCGAATTGAATCTGCCTACCTATTCTACTTACAAATGAAAATAATATAAAATATAAAAATAATGTAAAATAAAGTGCGAGGTAAAAACTTTAACATGCAAGTACGTACATATTACAATATTAATTAATCTCTGATATTAAGGGGGGTATAACTAATCAATTTACTATTTAAATCGACTCTTAATTTCCTCTTGAAAACATTAATTTCTGAGATAGTCTTCAGTTCATGTGGCAAAGAGTTCCAGGCTCTAATTATTCTAGGGAAGTAAGAATGTCTATAAGATTATGTATTGCATCTAATCTCATTGAAATTGTTGAAATATTTAGCCGACCGTTTTTCGACAATTCTCGAGAAATCTAAGTCATATAAACCATTCTGACATTTTGCGAAAAACACCAGATCGTTCCATATTCTTCGATGTTCTAAAGGAAGCATATTTAACTTGAGAAGTCTCTCCTTATAACTAATATGTCGAGGATAATCAAGGATAAATTTAGTTGCTCTACGTTGGACATTTTCTAACATGCGCTTGTATATGGTTTGATTAGGAGACCACAATTCAGTGGCGTATTCCAATTGAGGTCTTACCAGTGAACAGCACAGAACTTCCTCTCTTTAATCTTAATCCTAAAGTTCAATTGGCCTTTAGGGTTATTTCCGAGATGTGTTGAGCCCAGCGCTAGTCATCCGTCACAGTGATTCGATTTAACTCGATCAACACTAACATCATCCATGTTATGTAATATTTGAACAACGACAGCGAGTGTTTCACCGGGGATATCCAAACACGAGAAAACAATGTATGAAAACACGAGCGCGTAGCGCGAGTGTTTTTGTTAATTGTTTTTGAGTGTTTGGATATCCCGGTGGGACATGAGCTGGAGTTGTTTAAATAGCTTCTCAAATGAACACAAGTATAGGTTATATTTGATTGTATGATATTCTCATGGGAGGGTATTGGATTGGATGATATTCTCTCATTGAACACTACAATACATTTGATCGGCATACGTAATTAGGATATTTGAGGAAGATCACTTTACGTATGCTGATAAAATGTATTCTGAGACACGGTGTTTGACTTAGTTATCCAAATGCAATCCCGTGACTAGATGGGTCTTTATTATTGGATAATTAGCTCATGAATTATTAATGAGTTTGAGAAAGTTAATATCATTAACGGTCTTCTTTCGTGAAAAACGCAAAAATTTACATTTTTTGACATTAAATTGCATTCGCCATCTCCTACTCCAGACATGGATATTTGAAAGGCCACTCTGCAATTCTTCTACATCGACTTCATTAGTTATGACTCTGAACAATTTACTATCAGCAGCATATAGGGCGATTTGTGACAGCGATGTTATTTGATTCGGCATATCATTGATATATACATTGAACAGTAAAGGTTTCTAAACCAGGACATTAATTGACCACAAACCCAAAGTCTTCCAACTTTTTTAACAGCAAAGGATGGGACACTTTATCAAAATCTATCTCCTTGCGTTTATCCAGAGCTTCCAAGAAATTGTGGTAAACCTGAACCAATTGAGTGGAAGAATTTTTGCATTGTTGGAAACGATGCTGTAGTTTATATATTCTAGATGATATGAAGTCGTAGATGTGATTATAAACACACCTTTCTAAAACTTTAGAAAGAATACATAGTAAAGAGATTGGCCTATAGTTTTCCACACAGACAGGGTTATCATTTTTGAAAACCGGTGTTACATTGGCTTCTTTAATCTTCTGTCATCTTGAAAACATAAACATTGAAACAATGGCGCTGGAAGAATTTGACAAAATCCTTTGTAAGTTCTACGTAGAGGTGAAAAAAAGGACGGTGAAGATTACAAGCCAGATTCTCTCAGGATAATGCAAAGTTCCATTGAACGTCATTTGAAGGAAGACGATTATCCAGTAAGCATCATACAAGCAAGGGAGTTTCATAATTCACAAGAAATCCTCAATGCGAAGGCAATTTTGCTGCATCAACAAGGGAAGGGAAAACGACCTAACAAGACACAGCCACTGGCACCAAACCAAGAGTCAGCTCTGTGGGAAAAATCTCAGTTTGGTGATTTCAATGCAAGAGCCCTAACAAATAAACTTTAAAAATTTAACAGAGCAACTTGGATTACGAGGCTGCCAGGAGCACTACGATTCTTAAAACACGAAGTGGGTCTAAAAATCAGACAAAGAACGACACCGCAGGTTATGTACAGCACTGATGGTGGAGAAAGAGATCCTGTGCAGCTACTCAAGCTGTGGTTGTCTAAGCAGCCCAAGAGGATGAAGGACAATGGACCACTCTATCTCAACATAATAAATCGTCCGAAATCAACTGATGTGTGGTACGCCAAAGTTTGAATGGGCCAAAATACCATTGGCACTATCATGAAATCCATGGCCTCTTGCTTGATAACAAATAAAAAGTTGACAAACCACAGCATCAGGAAAACTCTCGTGTCAAAACTGAAGAAATCTGGCCAACCGCAACATGTTATCTGTGAAATAACAGGCAATGCTCGCGAATCTTCGTTGGACGACTACGACGAAATAGACGAGAACTAAATAAAATATTTGTCTCACATCATCAGTGGATACAAATAAGTCTCCAACCAAAATATGCAGAAATCTCCAATCAATCGATCGTGCAACGAGCATCACTGGCGTCTGTCAACACCTCTTCAACTTCAAGTTCTTCTCACCTCCAACAACAAAATCCATCAGCTCACGAGTTTCAATCCTGGTTTTCAGCCTGTTGGACTTCCATTCTTTCAACGAAATTTTGCTTTCCCCAGCAGCTCTACTGTCCCAATGCAAAACTACATGGGTTGCACCATCAATTACTTCTCAAAAGATGCCAAGTCTCCTCAACCATGGAAGAAACGAAGGGTTTACATTATTGAATTGGACGACGAGGATTTATGCACTTAAGGCAACAAGTCCACATCCTGAGACTTTCTGCTTCATACCACAGTTTGTGCACTTGGTTGGGAAGCACTTTCTTCCTACAGCTATAATAGCCATATAATAGCTTAATACAGGTATAATAGTTTAATACAGGTATAATAGCCATCGAATTTGGTAACACCTACAATTTCGCCAGTAATACTGGTAGTTGTCAACGATTCATGTAGCTCTTTTGGTTTCGCTAGTGGCTCCAGAAATGGGTCACATGTAACGATCGTGCAACCTTCAACAGGGGTATTTACATACATTTCATTCTGGTATTTATTTACCCTGTTTTAAAAAATGTTTGTTAAACCATCACTAACTTCATAGATGAAATCTTCCCATAAAACTATTTTAATTGACCATGCAAATCAACAAGGATAGCCTCAGATTTCTTCTTTTGGCCATACCCAGTTAGCTGGGTCACTTTTGCCTTCAGCATTATTAACTGCTTTTCATTCACATTTGACAGTGAAGCAATGTTGAGATGTTGCTCTTGCATTGGAAACGAAACGTTGGCCTCTTCCAGTTTAGTGGTGCGATTAATCAATATAGTTGAAGGATCAGCATCTTTAACGCACACTTTTAACTTCACTGGCGATTTTCTTTCAACGAACGAGTTGAATTCACTATGCTTGGCAGATGAAAAGCAAACCCCTCTCACTATCTTAGGCTGTGTTTACACTGGAGCAAAAGTAACCGGATTCGTATTGTTTTTTTATTCCCATGAGGATGCAAAACAATGAGAATCCGTAGAGGGAGTTTGTATTATCATGTCATAATAATTTGTCTTGTTCCTGCTCCTCATGGGAGAAAGGTTATGAATATAACCTTCAATCACAGGGTCTCTCCACATTCTTGTTAATAATATTGTTAGCTTTTTCAGGCGATGGCGGCGTTGCCTTGTCCTGAATGTTGTCTCTCGCATATTTGGGAGTTCTTGGCTCAGTTCTTACGTGAAATACGTGAACGCATTTCCTTCCGACATCCATCAATGATATCACAACTCGAGTCAACAACCCACTTAAAAGACAAAGCAATAAGAACACCCACCTGTCTTTCGTTTGATTGCCTTCCATTGACAGCGACACACAAACCCAATTGCATATAAACAAACCAACAAGTACCACAACGACCACAAAGGCACACAAGTATTGACTTCGCTAAAGTGTGACGTTCACCATGCGATCGAACGTTTCCGGCATACGCCAACGAAAGTTCGCCGACATCCCTTGAATATTCTATTAGGTTATATAGCCATCTATTAGGTTTCTCAATATTTTGCATAAGAATTGGGCGATTTCTAAAGAAAGAAAGAGAAACAAATTAATACACAGTATAAATGAACTAAAAAAGAACAAAGCATGAAAAAATATAATCCAATATATAAATACCTTGGTAAAGAGCAGCTATATGCACAATGTCTTCATCTTATTTAAGATAAAGACAACATCATCCACATAATTTAATTAATCATAGGATATATGATTATTAAATATATGATTATTGATCAACCATTAGTATAGTTATGGATTAGTCTTTGTGGGAAACCATCTCACTAGTATGAATTGTGGAACTTGACCATTTTGATCTTATGTTTCAAATGAATAGAAATCTATTTTGTCTTGTATGAAGCCCTGATTGCCTTGTGATCAGTAAAATAGGTTTCTAAAATGTTTGTAAATATGTGATCAATTAATGTTTGATTATCTGTTGTAAAACTAGATAGTAGCTGCCTATAGCCATTGTCTCTTACCATAACATTGTAAAGTGGTTGCCTTTCTGTCTCATCCAATTCACATTGAAATCTCCAATTTAAATCAACAATTTTAATCAATGCAGAGCATAGATGTCTTAGAGGAACCTTTGGAGAGCAATATACCCCTATAATTGTCAAGTCTTGATTGTTGGTATTAACTTCAATTACAGTAAATTAAATGCCATTAATATTGTGACTAAGGATATCTCTCAACAAATGGTATCCTGCTGTACAGCGCTGTACCGCCGTATGGTCGTCTATTATTATCATGATGTTACATTTCGAAATAGTTGATAACCATCAATGTTGTACATTTCATCATCATCGAATGGACTGAATCTTGTTTCTGTAAATATTTCTATATCACTGCAACAAAAATAAAGTCTTTTCGAACATCGTCAATGTGTTTGTGTAATGAACGAGCATTTAAATAACACACTTTTAATTCAGATTGATTGATTTCGTAAAGTGGAGTATGACGAAGTTTCAAGCTTCTCTCTGTCCTCAGTTTTCCATTTCAGTTTTCTATTTCCACAGCGATTTTATTTTCACACAGGTCAGTAACACCTTGTAACAGTTGCCATGGTATCAGCTCACTCCCTTCTGAGAGGGCCCTAGGTCGGGTTTTGGGCTTGTTGTAGTATGCCCATGTTGGGAATTAACAGTTTATAATATCTACGTTTATATTATCTACAGTTTATGTTGTCGTTGTTATTACGAGGTTACTGATTGATATGGAAGAATGGAGAAGATGTTACGAAATGGATCCTATGAGTAGAAACGTATGCTGCTGCACGCGGTTGGAATGGCATGGCAGCAATGGCGGCAATTAGATTACCCGACGATAAAGTGGAGTTCTTGCTGACTAACTGACTATGGCAGCAGAAGATAGAAAGGATTGGGCGAAACTGAAGAACGCCATCCTTACGGAGTATAGGACCGATGCAGCATCTTCTGAACAGGCTTTTCTCGCCCGAGTACGACATTGTGGCGAATTGTTCCTTGTATATTTTACCGTATTGGAGCGTTTGAACCGCGAGGCGTTCTCCATCGAACCAGGGTCTCAACGCTCCCCCAGTCTGAGCATTCCCCCCAATTAACTATGCGCATGCGCGAGTCAGCGGTGTACGTGCAACCGCGTGTTCAACACTTCCGCATGGTCTGAGTTATCCCCTTCTTCGATCTCGCTGCAACTTCTACTCTAAAACGCGTTGAAAAGTCGAAATATCGTTAAAAGTTTTAAAATGGTGCCAGAAGAAGAGCCTGTTCTTAATAGTGAAGTTAGTGGGCCTGAGCTGAAAACAAGAAAGGAACGTATGGCTCAACACAAAGAGAAATGCGAGCGAATTTTTCACTACCTGCGCCATGGAAAGCATCAAGCTGGATAAACGAAAAATCAACAGCGAACTGTTCGTGGCCAAGCAAAGAACTACATCGTGGATGAAACAAGTAATGTGCATTATAATATATACAGTTAATTTTTAGCCTACCCCACACAAAGTATAAAACGATGGCAAATTCCAAAGTCACAGGTTAATAATTGCAAATTTAATATTTGCATGTTTTACTCACTCACTGGACTACTATTTATTAAATGTGGTTTCATATTTTCATATATCTCTGCTTTATCCCTAGATGATGAGCTATATTACACTAGTGGAAAAGAAGGAATAAAAAGAAAGGTCGTCCTTAACATAGAAGATATTGAGATATTTTGAAGCATTATCACAGTGATGCTATGCGAGGGCACAGTGGGGTGAATTTTACACTCAACAAAATTTCAAATTACTATTGTTGGAATGGAATGAAAGATGATATCCAAGAATATGTGAGTTCACAGTATACGTACCATATAGATAATTTGTAAGAGGTTTGTGTCTGTTTAAAAGTGGTGTCCGCTTAAAGATGTCCATTTAAAGTGGTCTGACCATACATGCATACTTTTACCACTTCATCTAAAGAAATGTTAATTATTATCTTTCATTGGTAGATTATGTCCTGTCATCGATGTCAAGTTTATAGTAAAATCAAAACTCAAGCACCAGAACTCATCCCTATAAAAGTCAATAAGGCACTGGAGTTCGTTGGAATTGATTTGATTGGCAAGCAGTAGACAGTCAAGGTATATGATACCTAATCTTGAGAGATCATAATGCTCTTATATTTATTATTTTGCTCATTTTAAATCCAGGCAATGTATGACGAAAAGTGTTGGACATTGATGGGTTAACCATGTCTCCGATCCTTAAACCAATTGAACCACAAAATGCCCCGATGTTACTCTGTCTAACACCAGATGATTTTATAGTCCAGGAGATTGGCCATTAATGGGTTTATAAAGTCCAGAGGAAAGTGTTGGATGTTGATGGGCGAACTATGCCTCCTGTTAACCAATTAAACCTGTTATCAAGTTGTATGATATATCTGAGGTGGGCTCCTGTGATTCAAACAACAATTTTAACAGAAAAACAATAACATACAGTAAACCCAATCTGCAAGAGAATTGGATCGAAGTAGTTAACTATACACTAGTAACATGTGTTTTTTTCCTTTGCAGGGCCACTACCAACAACTGCAGATGGGTATAAATATGTTTGTTCCTTTACTGATTATTTTACCAAGTTTGTCGATTTTTATCCCATCAAAGATAAAACAGCAAATGGTGGTACTTGAACTATTCAGTGGAATTATACTTGTTGTGTTTAGCCCCTATAGAGAGAGATATCCATCCCTTCATTTTTAGTGCAAAGTTTTTTAAACTTTGCAGTATTGTGATGAGTGGCGAAAATTCACACGATATATATATAAAAGTCATTAGATTGATGTGTATTCCTTCATGTAACCTTTTTTTAAATGCTTACGGTTGTTGCAAAATTGGATAAAATTTGAAGATATTCTAGTAAGGCAAGGAGAAAGCAATTATCTTTAACATATTTATTTGGGAAAATATTCCACTAACTATTTTTAGAGTTTTCTTTGGAACACGATCGCGCAGGTTACATAAAGGAACAACGTTGTGTAAACGCTCAATTTTTAATGATTTTTCACCAAAACAAGCAAGGCTGAAAGGTTGCAAGCAACCTTATCACTTCTGTAATACCCGTGTCTATCCCACGTGTTTTGTTAAAAAGTTATGATCTGAAATAATCTCTTGGTAGTTTTGTTATACTTCACCAAGGCTTTGTGCGCTCAAAATCGTGATGAGAAAAAAAATTAAGAAAACTTTTTCGAATAACATGTCGAGTTTTCACTCAAGTGCTCTGAAACGCGGTATATAGACGTATGTATTAGCAACAAATGTCTCTACGAAGTGTCGACGCTTCGGAGGAACCGTTCCTTTTTGTAACTAGAAAAAAAATGGCCTAGGAATTTTAATGGCCAAGTGCAAAGCCATTATTCAAGTATGAGTGGCACTCATATTCCTCAGGAAATTAAAAAATACTAAAGCTGTAGCTGGAACTCACTAATTTCGACAGCAAAGCGAGATTTTGGTTTTTGGTCTTTATATAATTTTAGGTAAGTTGACTTAATATTTTGCATACATAAATACAAACTATGTAATAATATGCATGCAATTTTCAATTCTTATTATTTTTAAACATGATTAAAATATTTTTCCATTTCAATTTCTTTTACGTTTTACTTCTAGGCAAATAATGGATGGAAGATGGGGAAGGCTAAAAGGGATTACTCAAAAGGACCTTTCTGTTTTTTTCTGTTTTTTATTTTTTGTTAGGTTATGGATAGCTACGGTTAGGGCTAGGTTTAAGATTAGGATCAAGGTTAGGATCAAGGTTAGGGTTAGGATTAGGATTGAGATTAGGGTTAGGATTAGTAGATCTAAAAAATGTAAAGGTCCTTTTGAGTCATCCCTTTTAGCCTTCACCATGGAAGATCGGGGTGAAAAAGGCAACGCTTTTGAGTGAAAGGACTGGGAACTAGTACCAGTTCACGCTTCTTCCTGCTTTTCTTTCTGTCTTCTGGAAGAAATTCTGAGGGAATTCTGAACAATCTGAAGGAATCCGTGAAAGTATTTGAGGATTATTTGATATTTTGATGCTATGAAGGCTTTTGGGTGACTTTTCATCAAGGTATGCT
Organism: Chrysogorgia sp. JL179-B06; assembly: GCA_035772405.1. Classification (NCBI taxonomy): domain Eukaryota; kingdom Metazoa; phylum Cnidaria; class Anthozoa; order Scleralcyonacea; family Chrysogorgiidae; genus Chrysogorgia; species Chrysogorgia sp. JL179-B06. The sequence continues at coordinate 107,938 of JAYKKM010000217.1, forward strand.
AAGTATTTTTGAATAAATGTTAATAATTCATGAGTTAAATGAAGACCAAAAATGGTTGGTTCATACTGTATTTGCATTATAAATAAGAGCATGATGAAATTAGCTTATTTGCATACACAGGGAAAAAATTCTAAAACCCATAAATGGTAAAAGTTATTTCCATAATGGTATATTGATAATTCCCATTGAAGAAAAAATACCATCAATGTGAAAACAAATAAGCTCAATAAAACCCATTAATGGTTTTCTATTAGAAAATGGATTTTCAAAAAAAAACATCCAAATTGTTAAAAACCATTGATGAGAAATAAATCAACAGATTTCGTTCTACTTTCCATCAACGGTTTTTGTACTATTATAAACCATCAAGGAAAAACTGATAAAATGGTAATTTCAATTCACATTAATGGTAAAACGTTTGATATTTTAGAGTGTTATTTACCATTAATGGGGGTTTCTTTCAAATACCACCAAGAAATTTAATTACCATTAATGACAAATTATTATGCATTTTATTGACAATATTCCCATCAATGGTTTTTGTACTATAAACCATCAAGGAAAAACTGATAAAATGGGAATTTCGATTAACATTAATGGTAAAATGTTTAATATTTTTATGAGCAAACACTTTTATGTAAAGAATACTAATGAACATAACCAATAACAAAACGTTTTTTAAGCCATTCAATAAACTCACATCACATGTTTTTAATTACAAAGTATTATAATACCACCAATTACAATTTAAAAGAGTACATGTATTTTACTGTTTCCAAGCATTTCCTTGCCAATGACGTTCCGCAAGTCCCTGAATGCAATCCCAACCAACTTTCTGCAATGAGTTGTGTCCAAGACTTTCCCTAACATACAAACCAGTGCCAGACTTGCGAGAATCCTCTATGTAATAGAAAAGTTTGACTGTTTTATCCCTCTCTTGGACACTTTTAATGTGTGAAATATATTCTTCACCATCTGCACAAGCAACTACCACTACATCATCAGGCTGGGGGTAAAACGGAACACTCACTCCATTCAATGAAATAGGCAGTGACTTCCGCATAAAGTCAATGACAATGTAATAATTTGGATTATCCAAGTTTTCAGGCTCTGGATAAAGCTATTACTTTGTGGAGTATTTTTTCAGTAGGAACAATAAGTTGTTGAGATGAAGGCACAACAATTTTACCCAAATTGTAACGGTAAATTTCAGGTGATCCTTCATCATCATTCTTTTCATCATAAAGATTGCCTCTTAACAACGAATGAAATTGGTTATCAACCACGCCACAAATGAAAGCATCGACATGTAAAACAACTTCCATCATCATTGTCATCTTCAACAATAACAGTTTCACCTGTTCTGTAAATTATACCATCAACATCAGGGCAAGGCTTCCACAAACGAGGGAAATATAAACAATCAGTCTCAATTCTCTCAGCAGTAGGATAATGTTTGTGGAGAATGTCCCTTTCATGAGTTGACAGCTTTAAATTATTGTGCTGTTTTCCAACAAGAATTCCACAGGACTGTGGTCATTCCATGTGAAATCATCAAGAAAAAATCGGAAATGACACCCAACCATCACCAATTTTGACCAAAGTTGCACCAAGTGAAGGTACTAGTGAGATATGGACTCCCTCCAAATTTTTTTCCAATATCTCTTTTCGTTCTCGAGTTATCGGATTGTCAATTTTTAGCCAAAATGATGCTTATTTCAAAGGAATCCGCCATTTTGAATTGCATGTTAACACCAATGCTTGGTATTTTGTCTGCTATTTTGTATTGTTTAATCAAATGGGCATGAAAATTTGCATTTTCCCATTTCAAAACATGGTAAATTAGAATATAAGGTTAAAATCATCATTACTATAATAGAAAAGGTCATATTCTTGGTTTAAAAACAAGCAGTAAAAATACTGATTTCCAAAGCTGGAATGAAGTATCAAATTACATCTTAATAATTTTTCATGTTGACCATGATGCACCTAAACCATTTTTGGTGTGTTAATTCTATATCTAATAAAGATTACATTGACCAAGTTCTGACTTGGTGTCTTCTCTATTTGCCGAGAAATGGACCGATGAAGATATTATAAAAGTTTGTCTCAAATTATGGATTTTACCATAAAATAAGAAAAAAGATAGTTAAGCGATATTATTAATTTATTTTGTCAGGATATGGTGCTTGAAAAACTCTTTTAGTGTCATGTTATACCTTACTTAAAAATAGGTAATAAAAAATAGGTAAAAATAGGTACGCAATGCGTACATGTGACTGTATTAAAAATACTGTTTTTGGAACCACCTATAATGTTTTCAAACAATAATAATCCACCATGGTAAACAATAATAGCATGGTAACTTGTTACAGGTAATTTGGTTTTAGCTTGTTTGAATTGGTACTTAAGGTACTGTACTTCATTTGTGACTGAAGTAAATTGGACATGTCACAGGACAAAATACTTTCCATACATGTACATGAAGTATACCCCAAGGTTCTTCAAGCTGAAAATTTATAAACAAATACATGTGACTTCTGTAGTTTGCCACTTTAAAATGTCTTCATCAGAGGAATTAGAGAAGTGCTCCATGATTGGAACTCATATGAATGAAGAGTGTCATTTAGGTGTACATACACTATTGACGGGACTAAAACCCATCCGCAGTTTCACAGCAGAGCAGGTGAAGTTACTTCAGTTGAGAACAGGAATTGCAAACAGCCTAGACCAAAGAAAGTACAGTACCTTAAGTACCAATTCAAACAAGCTAAAACCAAATTACCTGTAACAAGTTGCCATGCTATTATTGTTTACCATGGTGGATCTTGAAAAGAACCTGGTTAGATTATTATTGCTTGAAAACATTATACTGTAGGTGGTTCTAAAAACAGTATTTTATAGTCACATGTACGCATTGCGTACCTATTTTTACCTATTTTTTATTACCTATTTTTAAGTAAGGTACAACATGACACTAAAAGAATTTTTCAAGCACCATATCCTGACAAAATAAATTAATAATATCGCTCAACTATCTTTTTTGTTATATTTTACCATAATTTGAGACAAACTTTTATAATATCTTCATCGGTCCATTCCTCTGCAAATCGAGAAGACACCAAGTCAGAATTTGGTCAATGTAATCTTTATTAGATATAGAATTAACACACCAAAAATGGTTTAGGTGTATCATGGTCAACATGAAAAATTATTAAGATGTAATTTGATACTTCATTCCAGTTTTGGAAATCAGTATTTTTACTGCTTGTTTTTAAACCAAGAATATGACCTTTTCTATTGTAGTAATGATGATTTTAACCTTATATTCTAATTTACCATGTTTTGAAATGGGAAAATGCAAGTTTTCATGCCCATTTGATTAAACGATACAAAATAGCAGACAAAATACCAAGCATTGGTGTTAACATGCAATTCGGATTCCTTTGAAATAAGCATCATCTTGGCTAAAAATTGACAATCCGATAACTCGAGAACGAAAAGAGATATTGGAAAAAAATTTGGAAGGAGTCCATATCTCACTAGTACCTTCACTTGGTGCTACTTTGGTCAAAATTGGTGATGGTTGGGTGTCATGCTCTTGTTGAATTGACATGGAATGACTCAACATTTTGTGATTCTGAAAGTATTTTAGCATACAGTTTCTCTGGTTCAGATACACTGCTTGCACATACCTTGATTTGGCTAAAGCATCCTGAACTTGTTTCTTCTGATGAACTAACCTTGCACTTAAAACTTTTCAAAAGCTCTCTTCTTTCTTCACTCTTTGCAAAAGTAAGTTCAATGTTCTTTTTGTTTGAAGAAGTGGCAATATAGTGAGAGACAGCTCGCTCATAAACTTCACACAATTATCTGGCGAGGAAAAACGTAGGATGTCTTCAGGTGCATGCTCCAGATTGTGCGCAGTCACAACACATTGGTTAAGCCCGTGCTGCTCCTCAATTAGAATCATATGGCGTTGTGCTTCTGGCAGCTAAAACCCAAATTTTAAAGTACTCATCATCACTGAGACCACCCAAAACACACTATGATGCTGAAAAAGCGAATTTTCTGTATTCTTCAGCTTTCCACCTGCCGATTTTTGTGCAAGACTTAGGAACTCTACCACTTTTTAGTTCACTTGTCCAAGGGATTGCTTTAAGTCTCTCATCCAATGTTGACTTGATTACTGGGGTGACTGTGTCATCATTTAGGTAACGGTTGATGTGTTTATTGACAACATTCAGTGGAATATTGTGCATCATGTCAAACACGGTGTCTAAAATTACATTAAACCCATACAATTTGTGTAGTCTGTTAAGTATAGACAGTCCAGTATAACCACTTTGTTTGGCCAGCTTAGATCGAACAGTTGTCCGATCTTCATTTTTGACATCTCTTTTATTTCATCTTCCAAAACACGAGGTGCAACAGGAAACCTTGTATGATATCTGTTATCTCCAATATAATAAGTACTACAATTATCAATGTTTGTACCTTTCAGATGATGTCTTCTGCAAGGAAAGATTCCGCAGTTGATAAATTTCCTCACTTCGCATTGGGCTGGGTAATCTCCTGTCCACAACAAAAGCATGCAACGCACAATTGTTTCTCCAGACTTAGATCCACCAATATATCTTGCATAATTAACCTTAGTCTCCTCAATAAAACTGTCCTCTAGATCTCGAATAAGAGGATCCAAAAAAGCATCCAAAGCACATGGTCGTTTTTTGGAACTTTGTGAATCGAACAAAACCCACAACATAGACTTCACTAGTAGAACAATGGGAATGTCTGTAACTCAGTTGAGGACATATGCACGTTGAAACGTCATTCCTCGACCAGGCATATACTTTACTGTGTGAACTTTTACGGCTCTTTTCTTTTTTTCTATTTTCATCCTGGCTAAGTCTTTTCAATCTATAATCTTCACTCATCCAGTTGTCCAGGGAAAAACACGAATATATTACTGTTCAAATAAATCTACCAACGCGTGTTCCTTTTCGTTTTCCTTTAAATTTGTGATTACTATGGAAGCCGAGGAGGCTCACGTTACACACCGTTTGAACATTTCATTTGATCAAATCACAAAAGCAAAACACCGTTTGAACATTTCATTTCATCAAATCACAAAAGCAAAACACCGTTTGAACATTTCATTTGATCAAATCACAAAAGCAAAACACCGTTTGAACATTTCATTTGATCAAATCACAAAAGCAAAACACCGTTTGAACATTTCATTTCATCAAATCACAAAAGCAAAACACCGTTTGAACATTTCATTTGATCAAATCACAAAAGCAAAACACCGTTTGAACATTTCATTTGATCAAATCACAAAAGCAAAACACCGTTTGAACATTTCATTTCATCAAATCACAAAAGCAAAACACCGTTTGAACATTTCATTCGATCAAATCACAAAAGCAAAACACTGTTTGAACATTTCATTTGATCAAATCACAAAAGCAAAACACCGTTTGAACATTTCATTTGATCAAATCACAAAAGCAAAACACTGTTTGAAAAATGAAAAGTAAATTTGTAATTTCAACTTTTCGTTTTCTAATGTTCAATTTGCGTTTAACTTTCGCTGTTCACGTTTTGAATTTCAATTTTCCTGTTCCTGAACTGGCGATGCTTAGCCGAGGAGGCTCATTTTCGGTCCCAGGCCTCCGCGCATTAAAAATAAATATGGCGGAAACTTCGAATATGGATGGCGATGCTGCAGCAGCTCTTCGTTATGATGTAACCCAAGGTAATTAGGTGAAATTATTTTGTAGTAATACTTTTATACCCGTAATAAGTAATTTTGTGAATTGTTGTATTTAGAAATGTTCACAAGGATAGTTGATTTGGTAAAGAAACTAAAAACAAACCACATGATATTACAATACCTATCTCAGGAATTTGGTTGCACGTGGAGGTAAATAATCTACGTTAGGTATATAAACTAACTGCATTGTTTACATTTAGTATTTTTGTGGCTTTTGCATTGTGTATTATACTTTTCTGTCGAACGACAAAACAAATTATTATTACTTGGTTATTAATATTAATTATATTAAACTAAAACCATATATAAAATTATTTTCATTTGTACTGTAGTCTTGCTACATTAAAAAGACGTCTGAAACATATGAACATTAGAAGACACAGTGAAACAATTTCTCCACAAGACATTATTAATGTTGTTCAGGTACCGTTCTAGAATCGAATAACGATAATTATTGAAGCTTCCATGAAGCTTCCTACAGACGAGTAAAATTGTCTGGCCTTAGCCAGAATGCAATACTAAAGGCATTTAGGGGCTTTATAGGGTTAAAGGGGGCATTTATAGGGTTAAAGGGGGCATTATAGGGTTAAATGTTAAAGCTTATTATTTATCATCATTCTTTTTTATAATCAGTCGTCCCAGCCATGACCAGATCAGATGGGGGCAGTGAGAATGTGTTGCTCGCTTCTTCTCAAATGTTCCTGCGGCAAAATGGTGTTGACCCAACTGCAGCAAATAAAAGCCATGTGTATGGAGGATCAATGAACAACCAGGTATTTCTTGTACTCCTGCAGTACATAATATTTTTTTAAGGTAATACAATTAATCTGTGCTTTATATTTTTGGCCGTATAATTTTTATTAACAATGTAACAGTTATTAATAGTCAATTAAGTAACCTTGGTTGATCAGTTGCAGTATAATTATATATAGTCATTGGTAATAAAAAACTAAATAGTTGTATTAAAGTATTACACAGAAGTGCGAAGATATTATTTTTATCTTCAAGTGGTGGAAGCTGCATGCAATATTTTACAAATGGGAAAATTGAGAATGAGTAAAAATAATATTGTTTTCACCACAAGAAGATACAATTTATATCTTAATTCAAGCCACTGTGTAATGTTCTTTTTATTGTATAGAAACAACACAAGAAATGTTCAATTCAGTTTGTTCAATTCAATGCATCTTCACTAACTACGCTAGTGAGGATATAAAAAATATCTTGCTGTACTGTATATTTCCCAGTATCTCACACACTTCAATAAAATGAAGACATAGTAAACAGTGCATATTAAATAAAAAGTTCACCAGATTCATGAATTCATAAAATCACATTATATTTTTTTGCATGCTAACACTCGTTTGATTAACACTGTTATATAATTGTAGAGAATTGAACGCTTTTGGAGGCACCAAAGAGACCACCATTCCGGGTATTGGGAAAGAGAATTTAGGGTAATATTATTAATTACAACTGTAGCCCTGTTCAGTTCAGTCTACATGTATTCACATGTATTTCCCATATAAACAATTAACTGCACTTATTTTTTGTTTAAGGGATTAGAGAGGGATGGACTTTATTAAATATAATCTGTTACACAAGTGAGTAATTATGTAGCACTCATTATCATTATAATGCCTTTATTTTTATAGCTTAAATGTGCATTTTTTTTTTCAACAGAAAATGTCTCCGATTTGTGTACTTTCCTCTGATACGTATAGAGTTGGCTAATTTTTTGGAGGAACACAATTCACATAGAATTAGGAAGCAAAAAGATCGCAACACCCGACAAGGGATTCCCGAAGACCTTTATCAGTTCCCCGAGCAATTTGGTACGAGTATGTCTAAGTTTGTTCAACAATTACCGATCTGCTTAATTAGTACTGTTATGTTTTCCATAATATACTGTATTGTAGGTGGGTGTATAATAGAGGTAATGAATACAGCTGTTTCTAATCGGTGTAAAACATTGGAATTTAAAAACTGGCAAGGTAAAAGAAGATTGCAACTTAGTACGGAATTGGAACATAAAGGCAAATTATTATTTGTTTATTTGCAGGATTTCGTCAAGCAGGCTTTGTACCTGATGAAGGGGACCTGGCATTTTTAGCAGACGAAAACTCATTACATGGTGAGATGCCTCATTATCTTTCAGTGGAATTTGTCCAACAAGCAAAGGCAATTATTCCAATGGATGTGACAATCTCAAATGCTAGAGATGCATATATTTCGTTACAGTCAACTCTGGATTCAGATATTCTGTGAAAAGGTACTTCAGTATAAACAAATAATCAAATACTGTAAAGACGGAGAATCACAGGATACATACTGTATTTCTAGCTCAACTTTGACGTTATATGTACAATTGAAGTGGTTGTATACAAAATATGTCTGTTCATTATTTTCAAAGAAAAACACAACTGTCAAATAGAACGTTAAAATGTGAAAATAATAATATTAACTGATTATGATTTGCCATAGAATCTAACAATTATCTGCAGTGGCTACTGTATTTCAGAAAGTCACAGGAGAATTTAATTACGTAAATTTGTTGAAACCAACACTGTTCGGGTAGCGTTTAGTTTAAATAGGGTGGTTATTTTAGAGTTTTTATAAGGTGTTTTGGAAAACGATAACCACTTTCAAAGGGCTGTTCACTCCGGAGTGTGGGTACTTTTGAGATCCTATGGTATCATGACTTTAGAACAAACCAAAAAAACAGGCATTTAAGTTCTGGATGTTTTTGTCTAGACTTGCCCAACAGTAACTGGCTTTTTAGTGTACACTATTACGGAATAGGAAACAGGGAAATTTTACTCCAAGTAAAATGTGCTTTTTGATGGTTCGTTCTCTGTAATGAGATCTAAAACAGAGAAGGCAAAACATGAACTCCTCAAACACATCATAAGTATACACAGCACTCTAATATTTATTAGGAAACCTTTTGTGTTAGAATTTCTATATACGTCACATCCAGTAATAATTATGTGAATAAGTGATTGACAATAGTAAAGTATCCGTCTATTCTACATGCGTAATGTAGCTTGGTAATTTACCATATGTTTTGTCTAATTTCAGCTTCACACATATGTCGTTGCATTGGTGTCTTCTTGAAATTGGATAAGGCATCCGTACCAACGTTGCCAATTCCATAGTAACTAAAAACATTATTTTTATAAATTTTGGTTATTTAAAGAATAAGTTGATAAAATGGTGGTATCTAATATCATTTCGTATACAAAATCTAGCGATTATTTAACGCACCCTTTGCTAGTCGTCGCGAGTTCAACATCAGTAAGCTGCAAATCGCAACCTACAAAAAAATTTTGTGTTTCAATAATATAGAGATGTCCATGAGCAGTTTTCCTCCATATAGTGGCGTAGCAAGGGTTGTGAAAGGGGGGGGGGGGGTGGGGGGGTTAGCGAATGCCGGTAATAGCACTTAGCAGTGCGACAAATTTCTAATAATGCCCCATTACATTTTAGAAGGTCACCTGAATGGCAATGATCTAGAAAAGATCCATTTCAGCAAACAAAAATCAAAAGTGTATTGTTTAAGTGCTTATAAACCCAAAATGGGTTTTTGGTGATTCGGATAGAGCATAAAAAGTTAGTTAATAAGTTCTAGATTAGTTTTTGTGTTAAACTTTTAGTTTCGGAGATATAAGGGTTCAAAGTCACAATTTGTGAAAAAAAGTAGCGCAGGCCGGGAGACTGGATCCGAGGAACGTGTTATGTTTCAATACTTATAAAATATATTACAATTCGAGTAGACAAGGTAACATCGTAAAGACACATCGTTTTGGCATTTTTCAATAAAAACTCTTAAGATAGCTGTCTTCTCCTATACAAAAGCCTAGTTGTTGTTGAAGATGGGTTCCTCGGATCCAGGTCCCTGTGTGTTATTTTGGTTGCGCTACTTTTTTCCAAAAAATGGCACAATTTGCATGTTTGAGCCGTTATATCTCCGAAACTAAAAGTTTAACACAAAAACTAATCCAGAACTTATTAACTAACTTTTTATGCTCTATCCGAATCACCAAAAACCCATTTTGGGTTTATAAGCACTTTAATCGTTTTGGAACGTTTCATGCACGTATCTTGTAAAGATAAGAAATAAGGTTCAGATTTAGAATGTTCTCTAGTGTACTAGCATTAAAGAAAAAACTCTGAGAGCAACCTTAAGCATGGTTTTGGGTTCAATTCTCGCAAAACATGAACAAGTGAGTTTTTCAAAGCAGGCTCTCAAAAATCATTTTTATTAAAATAGTAATTTGTACATATATTATAGTAGCAACAAATATTAATTTGGAAAACAGCCACATATAATTTCAAATTTACCTTGCAGGTCAGTAACCAAGATTTGGCCTTGACCAAAAAAAATCGACCAATGTGCAAATGCCATGCACAGTCTTCCTTCGACACAGCTGGATGCATGCATTGTTGGTGTGCTGTTGTTATTCATGTACTTTTTAAACTCGCCTGGCAACCACTCCTCTACCATAACAGTATCTTCTCCATCTTCCGAAGACGCTATGAATGCGGGCAAGACTCTATGAAATCAAAGTTCTAGTTCAAACAATTGTTTGGGTTGAACGGAATTATACCATTTTATACACACCTGGGAAATTGGTCAATACGACCAGTGTAAGTTTTGGCGAATTCATCAGCAATATTCCTAACCACCATTTGTGTCTGAATTTCCTAAGAAAGAATTTCCGTTTATTGCAACCCACATTCGCTCATGTATCACCATTGCAAAATCAACATCGTTAGGACCGTATATTTACCTTACGAGCAATTGCGGAAAGCTCACGTCCCTTTTCTTCAACTGCTTTTACGACAACGTCAAGATACTATTGAGCTTGAAGTTGGTTAACATTGGATGGCTATTTTCCTTAACAACCACAGCTTTAAACGCCTGTCTCATTCCACCCCTGCTAAATTCCTTCTCCTCAATATCCAGTCTCATTTCCCCAAGGTAGCACCATTCCTTTTTGGTTGGGTCAAATGTGGACATGCGAAACATCTCTCCTGTGCGAATATATAAAATAAGATATTTCGAGATTATGGCCTTGTAATTGAAATACACATGTACATGTTTTTCACACATACCTTATAATGTATGTTCACACACAATAATTAAGTTTATTATGTAATGATATCCTTGCTATTCTAACATACTCAACAACCATGCAAATTTTCAATTGTATAAAAAACCCTTTTTGTCATTCTGCTCACCTTTAAGCACTGGCATCAAATACGATATTGATTTTCCACAAGAAAAAACATCATCTAATGTCAAGCTGCCTTTGAATTAATACAGATCAATGTATGTTATAGCGTCCCATTCAATTCTTAGCACAATATAGATGCTACTGCACATTACATGCATAATATAATAATTATTATTAAGTCGATTAATACCTGTACACGTTCCTGAATTTACCTTAATGAAAGATCCCGAAACAGAAGTAGATGGTTCTCTATGCAAAGAGAAGATCATTAGCAGTTGGTTTGGGTGATAACTGTGTCATCTTTGAGCATATATACAGGAGTACAGTATACAGAGATAGCCGTACAGGAATTGTACCCATGTTTTGTTGTCTGTTCCTCTTCTACCTCTGTGAAATCATCCAGAGAGTTCCTATAACAAGAATTGTTTAAAAATGACAACACACATGTACATGTATATGTCACAAACTAAATTTTAACAAGATGCCCGCTAGGCGTTAACTCGGGTTACTTCATTAGTGGACAAATTTAGGGACATATGGCGCGCATATGTTAGACAGTTAGAATTAGAAAACCCGCTCACTTGTCTTATTAATTATTACAACATATTACAAAGGATAATTTATTTATTTATTAATATTATACATGTATGGAGAACCAAGATCGGGACAACATATAATTCATATACTAATACTGTACATGGTATTTTACTGTCAATTGACTGAAGTGAAGTACATGACACAGTATTGTGACATTTTGTGTACTTATATTCTAGTTGCTGTTTATATACTGTTTTGATAGTGTTCACAATTTTCATTGGATATTTGGACCAGGATAATGATTTATACAATACAATACATCAGTAGATGTATGTCAATTGCCATAGCATCAGAACATGCAACCTCGTACCCAGGGTTTTATCTCCGCCCGCCATCCCCCCGAACATGTTCATTCTTTATCTAAAGACACAGTCATACTCGGTTCGATATATTCAGACCATTTTGGCATTTATAGTCTTCTTTAATAGCTAGAATATGTAAAAGAGAGATGCATGGAATGGCGAAACATATGCAATGAATCCAGTTTGTGGCTTTGACATTTGTCGACAGTCGCTTAGTTTGATAATGGCAATGTTACAATCACTTTAATGTTTCCGTTGATTCAAGCATGCATGGTTAAAGCATTTGGTGGACATTTGAATAACGGTAATTTCTTTGGATGTATGAATGGCAGTGGCTTGATTTGATATGGTATTGTTACAATCACAATACATTCCATCGATTCCAGCAAGTGGTAGTTATAAAGCAAAGTTATTTTGGTGGACATTGGAATAACGGTAATTTCTTTGGCTGCATGAATGGCGACTTGAAATTCCACTGAGTTTGTAATAATGATGATATTTTCAATGGCCATAATAATAATAATAATACTTTATTCAATCAAAAATGATAGAAAAGGTGAACTTGAGGTCATCCCTATATACAGATCACCTAAAAAAAAAATAATAATAAAAAAAATAATAATAAAAAAAAAAAATCAAAATATAGTAATCCTAAATGTGCTCATTAAAATAGTTATAAACTTATCCTATACAAATGTTCTGTGTATAATGTTTCTCTTATAAAGACCTAGTACTAATGGATATTCATATGGTTCTTCAAACGGTTCTTCAAACGCGACTTAAATTTACTGAGATTAATATCTCCGTCTAATACATAACTAGGTAAGTTATTCCATCTGGGGATGATCCGTACAAAGAAGGAGTTCTTATAGCAGTTACATTTAGCTAATTTAGTTTGAATTTTATATTGGTGATTAGCTCTTGTCGACCGTCGTTGCTCCAGTGTCGACCATTGTAATTGTTGACATCTATCTTCGTAACTCATCTCTTGACGTTTCTGTGCTAGTGCGATCCTGGACGCTCTTCTCTGTATTCTCTCAATAGCCACGATATCTTTAATTAGATAGGGTGACCAAACAGGGCAAGCATATTCGAGGATTGGTCTTACTAAAGACTTGTATAGCATGGAAAATATATCTTTGTTCTTGCCACCTATCGTTCGCTTTAGCAGACCCAGCACTTTGTTCGATTTATTTACTATGTAAGCCACGTGATTGGACCACGAGAGGTCATAAGAAACCATGACTCCTAGATCTTTGTACGAGTCCACAATGGCCAGTTCTGTTCCCGAGATGCTATAAACATGTTCGCTTTTGTCTAGCTTGTGTGTAATTCTCATAACCTCACATTTTTGTGGATTAAATCTCACTTGCCAGTTGGTTGACCAATTTGCCAGAGAGTCTAAGTCTGACTGCAACGCTAAAGAATCTTCGTCTAATTGTTTAAGTTCGCGATAAATTTTTGTATCGTCGGCGAATAGTTTGATTGAAGATGTAGTGTTGTTGGATATATCGTTTATATAAAGTAAAAACAACATTGGCCCAAGTATGGTTCCTTGGGGTACCCCTGATCTAACTGCAGCCCAATCGGAGTAAGTTCCACGAATAACCACCCGTTGTTGTCTGTTGGTTAGAAAATTCCTAAACCACAGTAGAAGTGATCCTCCTATGCCATGTCGCTGTAGCTTTAAAAGCAATCGCTCGTGGGACACACTGTCGAATGCTTTTGACAGGTCTAGGAAAACACAGTCTGTTGTTTTGGAAGCATTTCTCGATGTAGACCAGTCATTAAAACTGCTTAAGAGTTGGCCCAGTGCCGATTTACCTTTCGTGAAGCCAAATTGATTTCGGTTTAATACTTGGTGATCTGACCAAAAGTTCAGCACTCTAGAGTAGACTATTCTCTCGGCGGTTTTACTGACGATAGACGTTAGTGATATTTGACGATAATTTTCGCTTTTATGTTTGATGCCCTTTTTGTATATCGGTGTTATGTTTGCCATTTTCCAGTCCATTGGTAATAAGCCTGATGTAAATGAGTTGTTTAACAACTCACACAAGGGAGTTGCTAATTCCTTTGAACATTCTTTTAAAACGTGAGGTGGAATTGAATCTGGCCCTGGGGACTTGTGGATGTTTAAAGCTTTAAGGTAATTTTCCACTTCAGTGGTGGTACACTCGATGTCGCATAATTCATCGTTTATCACGGTGTCAATTATAGGTAGATGGTCCCCTTCGTCTTGTGTAAATACTGAAGAAAAGTATGTGTTCATATGCTGTGCAATATTTAAATCATCAGTTATTTCTAAGTCTCCCTCCTTTAGTTGTATTAAATCATTTGTTCCTTTACGTTTGGACTTGATATAAGACCAAAATGGTTTTGGGTTGTTGTCTTGTGTTAACTTATCTGCGAGATTCTTGAGGTGTTGCCATCTTGCATTATTACATTTCTTTTTTAACTCATTAAACTGGCAATATCTAGACCACAGCTCTACACTTTTAGATTTCTTTGCTCTTTTGTACAGAGTCTTTGTGGTACGCCAGTGATGGGAATTATGGCAGTGAAGTTCTGTCTATGTTGACTTTGTGGACTGGATTGATGATTAAAAAATGAGATAGTAATTACTTTGCTTCAAATTTGGTGTGGATATACTCCATAGACAAGCAAATTCATTTTCTTATTCGAAAATGTCAAACTGAACAATTTGCCATTACCGTACATGTTTTCATATTTATTTCATCACTCATATACAAATTTTAGCAGACACCATGTTTGGCTAGATTTCAGGTTTTGCTTGCAGTGTGAATATTTTGTGGCTTCTGATTGGTCAAGATAGGAATATTCCTGGTCTAACACCAATAGACCACTAGTACTGTAGCTCAGCCATCAAGGTCTATTACAAATTTGGCATTCTGATTACCAATACTAGATATACTGGAAGCGGGTACAATATATTTTTTCAGTGAAATATATTTCACATTGCCATTTCACAAGTATGTATAATAAATACAGTACTGGATATATGGAAACCATGCAGGGCTGAACGTCATTGTAAGTTATAACCAGGACTGGTCTTAAAATGTGGTGCCTGCAGCTGTTTCTTGATATATGCACAACCAAAATGGTTATGGTTAGCCATGCTTTGGGTCCTGGCCCCTGAACCAGTGTCTTGTGTAGGAATCCACAAAGAAACTTTGCCCTATAGTTGTGAGTGATTAGTGCTGATTACATGAACACATTTGACTTTGAGTCCAACATTGTCATGGCTGAACTTTAGCTATATATATATATATATATATATATATACTAATCACAATGTCAATTTCTAAGAGATTTGTTTTATAATATTTGAGGCTGGGCTGAAATCCTGGCTGAAGGAAGGTCCATGTGCATATATCTTTTCATTGTGTGACTATCGTTATTCAATGTGCTCAAGGAGCAATTATAGAATACCCGTCCACTTTTGAGTTTTGATAGTTGATACCACATTTAAAATACAAATCAGGTTGCTCAAAAATCTCTTTAAATATAATTTCGTAGGTTTATATTGCGTGTACTTGTTGATTGTTATCAAATTAAATAAGGTTTTAAAATAGAACGAAGCAATTGTATATGATGAACTTTCCGTAATTTATAAACACGCGGGGCCAACTGCTCAATAAAATTAAAAATGTAAATATGGTATCTTACCGTAAACATTGTAATTATAAAACTGCGTTTGTGAAGATAGAGTACCAATCAGCAATGGAATGAATAGAAAACCAGACAGTTGCCAAAAGCATGCTAGACATTGTAATTAAACTGTGTTTGTGAAGATAATCTCGAAGATAGATAGTTGCCACAAATAACCTCGTGAAATATTGTTATATTGGTTATACGCAAGAATTGCAAAATCGCGACCGAGCCTGGGTACCACGACATGAAAAAAACAGAAACGGACGGTAAACCTAGACTCGGTTACCACAGGTAACCCAAGTAATAATATTGTTACATTTGAATTACCGGAAACTTGCTTGTTCACTGTCAGTTGATTTTGTGCTTATATTCCCATAGGACCGTTCAGATTGCTAAAAAGTAACAATCATTATAATATCTGGTGAATATTTAATAATCTAGTAATGTGAGAATTGGGAAGTATTTCTTGGGGGGGGAGAGGTTAAATTAAGGTACAGTACAAAGATAAATTGAGTTGAGGACATGAACTTTACCATACATATCGCCCTAGCGAATGATTTATAACAAGGAATTTGTATAAAATTATATATTCTACAAAGAAGACATTACACATGCAGTTGCACCAAGATAATGTTGTACAGCAGACATACAGTATGCACCATGAAATTTCCCAGCCAAAATTTATTATTTTGACAGAAAGCAAAATCAGTGATACACTTAATAATAGGCTGGCAAAAAAGCTATAATCAACAAAACTATGTCTCACCTTTGTGAAGCAGAAATTGAATGTGGTCCTGTTGTGGGTGAACGAATCATCGGTTACCACAGCCTTACCATCCAGCAAAAACAATTCAAACCCAAGTGATCCAACCACTGTTTCAAAGTTTTCATCATCTTTTATGTCCAGAAATTCTTTTGCACATGCCCGAATAACATTACTCATTGTTGTGACTTTATTGAACAAAACCTTTGTGTATGAGAAATAGGCTATATATAAGTTACCACTCACTTTGCCAAAGGTTCATTTTTATTTTAGTGTATTGAATTGTTACATTAATAATACTATAATTGTAGATCACATTGTAAATAAAAAGTAACAACCAAAGAAGTGATAACTCACTGAAACATGTTTCATTTACCTGATGTTGATCTCCAACAGTGGTGAAAGTTTTTTTTGTTGACTTAAACTTTGGGCGTTTAAGTTGCAATTTAATTGTCTATAACATAAAAACACTACACTTGGTCAAAACCTTTGAAATTCTTTTAATATGATATTATAATTTTAACACAATCTACAGTACCCTTCTAAATTTAGCTCCACTTCCATCCTTTTTCAAAGGTTTTGGCTTCCCTTGAGAAAGTGCTTCTACGTATTGGGCACGCTTCTTCTTATTAATCTCAACCAAATCTTTAAAAGCTGTGTTTTAAGGAAAAGTAAAGAAAAAGTAGAGCTAATAATAAATATTCCATCCACCTTTGATTCTCTCGCTTTTTACATCGTGTTACACATTCTGTGTTTCCAGATGGTAAACCCAATGCTGCATTTTATGTTTCAACCCAGTGGCGTAACTCCTTTCGGTGCCGCCTGGGAAAATCCTGGGGCACCCTGTCACAGAGGCACCCTTGGTCAGGATATTGGATGTCCTTCGGCTTGTCTAAATTGGCGATTCCGTGATTTTTAAGTACAGCCAAAATTGTCTTCGCCACAATTAGCCAGTCTTTTTTGCAGTTTGAGCCAAGGAACCCCCTGGTCCAAAGTTACACCACTGTTTCAACCATGGTTATCATTAACACACTTACTTCTTGTAGTTGGTGCACAGTCTGTAGTTGGTGAAGGTTGTTTTAGAGCTATAAAAACAATTATACTGTAGCAAAACCAGAATCATACCATTATATACATTAACAGTATGTATTTACAATAGCAGTATTGTAGTGAATATTGTACATGCAAAAAATGATACCAATTGTAAATAATAATACCATATCCTCAGTTAAAAAAAATTTTTTTAAATAATTTGTTGTTAATGTAGTTAGAAAAATCTGTATATTATTATGCACATTTATTTTTCATTTCTTACTAGTTCTTTGAAGCCCAATGTGGAGTTTTGCATCATGACCACATGTGTAGCAGTCAGATGTCCCAGCAATGTGGAGAAATAACTTGCACGAACAGCCACTTTCTCCAAGGCAACCAGTTTTAAGCTCCTTAACAATATTTCAGAGTACAAATAATTCAGAGTATAATATTATTAAAAAATACAACAATTAAATTAGCTAGGATAAGTACTGACAAACAACACTACAATGCAAATACTGACAAACAATATATACAATGCAAATACTGACAAACAATACAAATATTGACAAACAATACAAATACTGACAAACAATACAAATATTGACAAACAATACAAATATTGACAAACAATACAAATATTGACAAACAATACAAATATTGACAAACAATACAAATACTGACAAACAGTACAAATACTGACAATCAATATAAATACTGACAATACAGTACAAATTATACAAATGTATACAGACTACACAAATAAATGCCTAACAGATATGCTAGTTATAATCATATAGAAATAATTTATACGTGTTTAGATGACACATGATCACATTGAGCACATATGTTCGAGCTTCCTTTCAGCTTATAGCATAAGCATGCACAAAGTGTGCACTTTCCCCTTGAAACATTGTGATCTATCATTGTTAAAACACGGAATATTAAACCTAATGTTAGAAATATTAAATACCTTTAAATAATAACATGGTTGTAAATACGTAAAAAAAACATGCTTACCGTTTGTCCTTGTAGACATAACTGCAGCAAAAAAAAAACGCGGATTATGCAAAACATGTACATCGGTACATGATGGGCCTTTAAATGATGCGCGGAGGCCTGGGACCGAAAATGAGCCTCCTCGGCTAAGCATCGCCAGTTCAGGAACAGGAAAAGTGAAATTCAAAACGTGAACAGCGAAAGTTAAACGCAAATTGAACATTAGAAAACGAAAAGTTGAAATTACATATTTACTTTTCATTTTTCAAACGGTGTTTGATCAAACGAAATGTTCAAACGGTGTTTTGCTTTTGTGATTTGATCAAATGAAATGTTCAAACGGTGTTTTGCTTTTGTGATTTGATCAAATGAAATGTTCAAACGGTGTTTTGCTTTTGTGATTTGATCAAATGAAATGTTCAAACGGTGTTTTGCTTTTGTGATTTGATCAAATGAAATGTTCAAACGGTGTTTTGCTTTTGTGATTTGATCAAATGAAATGTTCAAACGGTGTTTTGCTTTTGTGATTTGATCAAATGAAATGTTCAAACGGTGTTTTTCTTTTGTGATTTGATCAAATGAAATGTTCAAACGGTGTTTTGCTTTTGTGATTTGATCAAATGAAATGTTCAAACGGTGTTTTGCTTTTGTGATTTGATCAAATGAAATGTTCAAACGGTGTTTTGCTTTTGTGATTTGATCAAATGAAATGTTCAAACGGTGTTTTGCTTTTGTGATTTGATCAAATGAAATGTTCAAATGGTGTGTAACGTGAGCCTCCTCGGCTTCCATAGATTACCGTACATGTTATTGTGGTCAGCGGTAAAAAATTCCCAAACTGCATTGCAATCAAAGTTTTGCAAGAAAGCGTGGGAACAGCTTGACTTGTCATTTGAAATCCAGGTGCAGTCGGTAATTTGGGATATTTTAAGCCAAAAATTTGTTATCGAAATGGAAGACTCAGACGATCATGATGCAAATATAGAAAATTGGACAATGGAGGAAGTGTTCGACTGGGTCGAAGAACATTTCAACAAAGAAACTGCATGTAAATTCAAAGGTAGGTGCTGCTTCTCCTTTACACAAGAGATGGACTTGCCTTGATTTTCAACAAACTCTAAGGTGTTTTGATATCTAGATGAAATACTTATCCATGGTCGTGTATAATATATTACATAATCGCTAGATTCTCTATTTTTATTTTGTTTTGTACAGAACAAAAAATAAAAGGTCTTTGTTAAAATATATGGCGGCAAACGCTACTGTGGAGCAGTTTGTGACGTGTGGTTTAGATGATATAGGTTCGCAGCTGGAATTTCAGCATCTTGTCAAGAAGCAAGATCTAGATGAAACACCAACGTATACACCTCCTCCTTCTGGAGAGAGCCACTGCAGCTCATCAAGCATGTATTCAGCTGGATCATCAGCTACAGGTTTAAAGCCATCTCGAAAAGCATTAAGCAACATGCCCACCTTAGATTCAAAGATATACAAAGCTAAGTACGTACGCTTATATTTTACGCTGTGGCTATATATTTACAAGTCCGTAAACGGACTTCGCCAAGCTATATTTACGGTAGTCTCTTAGAATTCAACGAAATGCTAACCCTAACATCACCAAAATACTAACCCTATAAATAAAATTGTTATTAATCTTGACCGGAAATCGCGGGTTGGGAACGAACGCCTATATATTGTTGTTATATCTTTATCTTGCCGTAAATATATAGCCACTTTGTATATGTGTACTCACGATCAACTGAATTGAAATGACTATGTACATGTAAGTTGATTAAATTAAAGTTGTTGGATCCTGTACTTTGCAAATTAAAAATTCCACTTTTTAAGAAATAAATTGGTGTATATACTGCATTATTTTTTAGTGGAGCCAACAGAAGATAGTTCAAGCTTGAACACAAAGTCAGCAGGACTTATTGTTGCAGTTGCTTTCAATTCTATAAGCATAAAGGATATTACAAGATCCCAGCTTCTCTCGGCCAGTAAGACATTGTAGTGACGTCATCATCACTTACTACAAGTGATGATGCAATTAGGGATGATTGTACAGATCGTAGTCAAGGAGTGTAGACCAGAGATGTATATACAGTATAGAAACAAAGAGATTCAAAACATAACAATGGTGACGAGCTAAACAAAAGTTAGTACAATGGCCTCATTCGTGACTCCCATGCCACCATTTGATCCAGATGAAGAAGTCGGTGGGAATCAAGCGCTTCGTTGGCGTACGTGGTTAGCGGACTTCAAGACATTCTTGACTGCAAGCGACATTACTAACAAAACCCGCCAAAGAGCTTTGTTATTATATCAAGCTGGACCACGCATCAGAGAAATTTTTCGACAATTTCCAGACCGGGAGACGATGATGATATTTCTAAAGCAGAACAACTCATTACCGAGTATTTTGAACCACAAAAGAATCGCCTGTACGAAGTGTACAAATTTAGACAAACCAAGCAAGGTGAGTCTGAAACCATAGATCAATTTTACATAAGGCTACGTTTGCTGTCGAAAAACTGCGAATTTTCCGATGTCGATTTCGAAATACTAGTCCAAATTGTTGTTGGTGGAAAATCTAGCCGAGTGCAGAAACAGGCTTTAAGAGATCCAAAATATACATTGAAAGATTTGCTGCTTGAAGCGAGGCGTGAGGAAACTAGCAAGGTACAAGCCGCACATATTGAAAGCAAGCTAGAGGATGAAGTTTTAAATGCGTTCACAAAACCTACTGAGAATATGGAAACGACAAAATCCAAGGCGAAATGTTTTAATTGCGGTGGAGATTACCCTCATGTAACCAAACCGTGCCCTGCAAAAGATAAAATTTGTAACAAGTGTGGGAAACGAAACCATTTTGCGCGCCAATGTCGCAGTGGGAGTCAAAGTTCATTTTCAAAACAACCTAAAACACGCAAGGATGTGCAACCCGTAAAAACAACAAATACGGATACTAGCAGCGATAGTGAAAACTCTGAATATTGCTATGCAATCGATAACAAGCAAAATAATCCGCAAACGAACATCTCGGTAAACGGATCTCGTATGAAAATGACAATTGATACGGGGTCAAGTATAAACGTAATTGACAACAACACATTCCGGAAACTACGAAATATATCACTCAAACACATGTCCGTGAAGGCATATCCATTTAATTCCAAAACGCATGTTAAAATGGAAGGGAAATTTCGCGCTCTACTAGAATCGAAACACAAGTTTACCGTGGCTACAATCTATGTAACATCTGAGGACGGCGGTTGTTTATTAAGTTCCCAAACGGCACAAGAACTCAGACTTGTAAGCCTTCACCTGAATCAGATAAACAAAGTCAAAGTTGAATCAAAGCCCGACGTCGATGAAACTGTCAGCGACAAAAACCTAAAAAAAATTCTAGATAAACACACGCCAGTGTTTCGCGGGCTGGGAAAATTAAAAGGTAAACAAATTGAACTTGCCATTGACAACACCATTACTCCCGTTGCACAACCACAGAGACGTATACCATTCCACCTACGCCGAAAGTTGAGTGCGAGGTACAGAAATTAGAGCGAGAAGATATCATTGAAAAAGTTCCCGACAATACGCCAACAGAGTGGGTTTCTCCCGTGGTAGTTGTTCCTAAGCAAGATAACAACGTCCGACTGTGTGTTGATATGTGTGCCGCAAATAAGGCCATCAAACGAACACGACACCCTATACCCACCATTGAGGCTGTTTCACTCGAACTCAACGGTGCCCGTGTATTTTCCAAACTCGACTTATCACAAGCATACCACCAGCTAGAGCTAAGTCCAACATCAAGGGGAATAACAACGTTCTGTACACACATAGGTCTTTTCCGCTACAAAAGATTAAATTATGGAACTAATGCTGCGGCAGAGCTTTTCCAGCATGCTCTTCAGGAAACTTTGAAGGGGATCAAAGGTGTTAAAAACATTGCAGACGACATCATTGTGTTTGGACACACGCGAGAAGATCATGATCGCGCTGTAGAAGAATGCCTCACCCGTCTCCAAGAGAATAACCTCACACTTAACCGTAAGAAATGCCAGTTCTTAAAAAATAATCTTGAATTTTTTGGGCTCGTTTTTACAAAAAATGGTATCAGCCCAGATCCAAAGAAGGTAGATGCTTTTGCTAACACAGAACGACCTACAACAGTCAGCGCGGAGAGAAGTCTATTAGGCATGGCTAATTACAGTTCTAAATTCATACCGAATTATGCAACTATCACAGAACCATTACGAAGGTTGACGCGCAAGAATACACGCTTCGCATGGACATCTGAGCACCACGAAGCATATGAGCAATTAAAGTATGCACTGATGAACAGTCCTGTGATGAGCCACTTTGACACATCGAAACAAACATCAGTCCTGGTCGATGCAAGCCCGGTAGGTCTATCAGCCATACTAACGCAAAACGATTCAAAGGAAAATGCAGACCATGTCATCGCCTATGCAAGCCGTGCACTCTCGCCAGTAGAAGAACGGTACTCACAAACGGAAAAGGAAGCATTAGCAATCGTCTGGGGCATCGAACACTTTCACCTTTACCTATTTGGGTCAAGTTTTAACCTAATCACCGACCACAAACCATTGCAACTTATATACCATAATCCCCGTAGCAGACCACCAGCAAGAATCGAGAGATGGTTTCTGCGATTGCAACAATATGATTTCCAGGTTATCTACAAGCCAGGGAGTGAGAATCCAGCTGATTTCCTCTCAAGACACCCAGAACAAAATATGCCCAAGAGTAATATTGCTGAAGAGTATGTACATTTCATATCAGCAAATGCAGCCCAAAATGCCATACCACTTGAGGTTATCAAAGTACACACTGATAAAGACCCAACACTTCTTGCCATCCGGAAAGCGATTGACTCAGGGGATTGGACCAGTGACCATGTTAAAGCATATTCCACAATATTAAGAACGAAATAACTGTAGACCATGAAAATGGAATTCTCCTTCGAGGAACACGAATAATCATACCGTCAACGCTGCAAGTACACATTGTGGAACTCGCTCACAAAGGCCACCAAGGATTGGCAAAAACAAAAGCACTATTGCGAGAATATGCCTGGTTTCCTAACATTGACAAAGTGGTGAAAACCGAGCTTGACAAGTGTTTACCTTGCCAAATCACTGGACCAGTTAATCCACCAGAACCTCTACAATCACCTGAAATGCCTGATGGTCCTTGGCAAATCATTCATGCTGATTTCTATGGTCCTCTACCAAGTGGGCAGTATGTCATTGTATTAATTGACAAATATTCACGATATCCAGAAGCTGAGGTCATTAAGAGTACATCTGCAAAAGCACAAATCCCCAAATTAGATGCTATCTTTGCACGACACGGCGTCCCATACAAATTCAAATCTGATAATGGCCCACCTTTTACCAGTGCAGAATTCAAAGATTATCTATCCAAGCTTGGTGTCAAACATGAAACATCAACACCCATCTGGCCACAAGGAAATTCCGAAGTGGAAGCATTCATGAAACCTCTGGGAAAAGCGATTAAAACAGCTCATTCCGAACATCGTAATTGGACCCAAGAACTCTCACGATTCCTCCTATCCTATCGCACTACACCACATTGCTCAACTAACATACCACCAGCACAACTCCTTTTCAACCGTCCAGTTAGAGGAACTTTACCCATGCTTAAAGTGCCACTGTGATGAAATTTTGAACCCCATGTTTTTTAGCATTATTGCAAAGAGTACATATAAATAACTCCCCATGCAAAATTTTAGCGCTCAATGTCAAATATTGACTGCGCTATACGACGATAAAGTTCGTAATTTCACGGCCGCCATTAAAATCTGCCATCTTGGAAATTTCAGGTCAAAGGGCGCCGGTTACGTCAGAGTCTCAAGCATGCTTCACGTGTAGTGTTGTTGCAACATATAAACAACGAGATTCCACTAGATTCGGAAGAATTTGACATTTTAAACGCGGTTTGTATATGCGCTGCTTTGTATTCTATAGTAATTCTATTTGTGTTGACGCGGCTCCTTGAGACTATGACGTCACGAGCGCTTCTCGAATGGATAAAAACAAGATGGCCGATTTTAATGGCGGACGTCGATTTAGGACTTTTCAAACGTTTGTAACTCTTCGATTTTTATTCCGTTTCGACTGTAATTTTGTATAAGGGCTACTTTCACATTGATAAATACATCCATGAAGAAAAAATGGCATTTTTCGATGACGAATTTTCATCACAGTGGCACTTTAACCCCAAAGCTAAGATGATAAATAGACACAAAGAAGCTAGAGAGAATGACACAAAATCGAAAACCAAAGGAAGGGAATATGCAAATAAACGACGACAAGCGAAACCATCCAAGCTAAACGTAGGAGATGTTGTGATCCTGAAACAAAGAAAACAAAACAAATTCACAACAAAATTTGAATCGACACCATACACAGTAATTGAATGCAAAGGAACCAGAATAGTTGCAGAAAACCAAAAGCACCGAGTAACAAGAAATGCATCATTTTTCAAAAAAATTAAAGAGGGGGCAAAAGAGGCAGATGAAGAGGAATACAGCAACCCTAAAGATGTAGAATTACAACAAAGAGAGAATGTAGAATTACCACAAAGAGAGAATGATGAAGTTCATGCACCTGAAGTAAGACGGTCAACGAGAAGAAGAGTACAAACTGAACAATATGGTAACCCACTTAACTCTGACCTAGTTATTAAATAGAACAGGCCGAACAGTTACAATAAAAAGACAGTAGTGAAATGAATATATATATATATATATTATAAGTTCATATTCTATGTTCTAGTATAAGTGAAATTCACATTTTTAGTTAGAGGGATGTAGTGACGTCATCATCACTTACTACAAGTGATGATGCAATTAGGGATGATTGTACAGATCGTAGTGAAGGAGTGTAGACCAGAAATGTATATACAGTATAGAAACAAAGAGATTCAAAACATAACAGACATTAAAACTAAATTTGAAATATTCACTCAGTAAAGAAGACTATGTAAAGCCATTAGGCAAGTGCCTCTTAGAGACAGGCTATATTAACATTAAAAAAGGAAAATGTTTTCAGAACCTCACACGAACTGATATTATTAGGTGAAACCATTTTAGATTGTGTGGCTAAATCACAATCAGTTCATATTAATGTACGTACACTATAACCACTGAACATTTGACACTAATGGTTGGAGTTGATTTTTTCTGTTCAAAATTAATATTGTTCTTTGCATGGTATATAATCGGTTGTATTAAGCTTGTTGGTGTAATTATAGTTATAACTTTCTAGAATATGCCAAAAGGCCGGACTAAAATGTTTAATTGTTGAATTGTGAAACTTGATTATTAATATAATAAAAATCACTATTACCTTTACCTTACATATAATATTGATAGTAATTTTGCAACAATACATATTATGTACATGTATAGTAATACTGTATTAGGCAATTCCCACCATGGTAAAACGATATTTACCATGATGTAACTTAGGCATTTCCCATTCATACTATTCATGGTAAAACCATATTTACCATGATGTAATATAGGCATTTCCCATTCATACCTATAATACCATTCATGGTAAAACCATATTTACCCGGATGTAATATATAGGCATTTTCCATTTACTATTCATGGTAAAACCATATTTACCATGATGTAATATAGGCATTTCCCATTCATACCATGATGTAATATACGCATTTCCCATTTATACCATTATGGTAAAACCATATTTACCATGATGTAATATAGGCATTTCCCATTCATATCATTCATGGTAAAACCATATTTACCATGATGTAATATAGGCATTTCCCATTCATACCATTTGTTGTAGCTGGTCATTAATTTATGCGGACTCTTCTATTTTTATACTGTTTTGTTGTCATGGTTTCGGGTCTCGTGACCCAGGCCGTGAGAAAAAGGGACTTGCCTTGTCAATTTCATATTGATGTAAAACTCTGCGAGAGTCAGATTTACTGGTTGAATAAAACTATAAATGAAGTTGTTTTGTTTTGTTTTGTTCATTATGGAAAACCGGCGGAATAATCTTAATAATGTAGCCGTCGAAGATAACAATTGGTCCTAATTCGAGCCGGATTGATGTCTGATCACTCTGATGGCGAACAGAATCTTGTTGACACTGATGGTTTCGGAGTTGTAACGTTACCATCCGCTATGGAGGCCGCCGAAATTGCTAGATTAAAGAACAAGCGGTCTGTTGTGAAGAGAAGAATCACAACTACGCTGCAGAAGTTAACAAAAACACTTGAAACAGAGTCGACACAACATGGCACTAAAGCAATGATAGTGGGCTACGTAAAGAACGTTATGGATTACCTCGCGGAAGCTGAAACTCTCAACGAGCAACTCTTACCTTGGTTCCTGAGAATGAACATGAGACCGTCCTCAATTGGTACGAGGAACAATTGGAGAGAGTTCATGACGCTAAATTAGTGGCAGAAGTATGTCTTGAACAGCGTCAAGAAGGAAACACTTTTGTAATTGGATCTCGCTCGGGGAGATCAGTAAATTCATCCTTGTCATATTCGTCGTCGTCGGGGTCTGCAGCGATTGAAGCCCGTGCCAAAACAACAGCGGCACAAATAAAAGCGAAACAGCTGAGAGAAGAGGAACAGCGTAGAAAGGAGGAGTTCGAAAGGCAGTTGGATTTTAAAAGAAAGGTTGAAAAAGCCCAAGAAGAAGCTGAACGTGCTCGCATCGAAGCTGAAGAGAGAAGGAAAACTCAGGAAGCAAAAAATGAAGCCATGCAGCTGAAGCTGAAATCCTAGAGAACATTATAAATAATCCTGAAAACCTTGTTAATAGAATGGGCGACTTTGACGCTGAGAGTCCAGGCAAGAGATCCGATCGAGTGCCTTTATTAGCCATGGATAATCAACAAATCCCTTCACAGCCACTGTTTCCTAATGTGCATAACACATCTCTTGTTGAGAACATTTTGCCAGAACAGCCAAACAGTGTGATTCCAACAACATCACCACAACAAGTGGTATCGATTGAGTCCAAGGAAGATCCTCACATTTTGTCTAGTCGTAAAGTTGGATCATGGATTAACGAATTACAGGATGGTGTACAAAACCAGGCTGTACAAAGTCATGGAGCAACAATCAGATTACCCAACCAATCACTTCCAAAGTTGAGGCTAAGTTTATTTGATGGGGACCCACTTCGCTGGTCTGATTGGGCATCAATGTTCAAATCAATTGTGCATGACACCAATGTTTCAGCCAATGCGAAGATGCAGCATCTCCAAAATTCTGTGACCGGAACTGCAAAAGCTGCCATAGAAGGGTATGGTTATGGTGGAGAGTCTTATTGTCAAGCCTTGAAGGAATTAGAATCCAGATTTGGAAAGCCATCCTTTGTTGTCAAAGCCACACTTGGCAAATTGAGGAAAGCAAACCGATTGCAAGATGACAAGCTTCATGAAGTTAGGAACATTTCTGACATTGTTACAACAACAGTTTGGACACTGAAGAGATTTGGATATGAGAATGATCTCGCTGCTCAAGCCAACATGAATCTTGCTGAAAGCAAATTGTCAAATGAGCTCAAACCAAAGTGGAAAGAACATGTGAAACGTAACAATCTACAGAGCCCTACCCTTGTCGACTTTTCCCACTGGTTGAAAGATCAAGCCACCATCTACGATGATTGTAACATGACCAAGAAGCCACCTGGTAAACCTCCACATAATTTCAACAGATTTGAAAAGAACAGATCCAATGATTCAAGCCACAACACCATTCCTGACAACCACACTCTGTCCGGATCCATATCAGGGAACTCAGGAACTGATCTTTGTGCCATGGGTGATAATCAGCAGCATAAACTCTGGGACTGCCCTAAGTTCATAGCCATGAACGTTGATGATCGCCTCAAAGAAGTAAAAAAGCTTGGATTGTGTTTCTCATGCTTTGGTCGACGACACTGGTTAAATCAATGTCGCTCAAAAAAGAAATGTGGAGTGAATAGTTGCTCCAAGTTGCATCATGCTTTGTTACACAGTGTTTTACCTGCTGCTCCTACTGTTGGTCGTGACCCAGTAGACGAACACTCCAACTAATCCTACATGAATTGCAACACCCCAGTTCTTCTGCAAGTGGTTCCCATATCTGTATATGGACCCAAGGGGCACATCAACAAAGATCGCTAACCAGGTTGGGTTGGATGGTCCGAGACAAAATCTCACTCTTAATGGCATTCAAGAATCATCAGTATTGTTTTCGAAGCGGGTAACTATGCAAGTCAGTGCATTAAACCATGGTAATTCATGTTACAATATTGACGGTGCAGTGGTGGTGGATCGTTTGAACATCCCGAGAAGAAAGGTTAACTTACCCGAAATGAAATCCAAATGGCCACACCTATCAGACTTGGAATTACCAGTAGTAGATGGGTCCCAAGTCACGGTACTCATTGGAAGTGATGCTGCAGAGATTATTATTCCAATCGAAACAAGGATTGGTCCAAGGGGATCGCCTGTCGCTATTCGTACGAAGCTCGGTTGGACTGTAACTGGTCGCTTGCCTGGTTATGCCCAAGACTGCAAAACTGTCTGCTTTACTCGGATTTCTTCACCTATCGAAGACCTACATGAGAGAGTTAAATCCTGGTGGCGCACCGAGAATTTTGTCTGTAAGTATGATAACGACACCAAACGATCCATGGAAGATGAAAAAGTATTGGAATTTCT
Organism: Chrysogorgia sp. JL179-B06; assembly: GCA_035772405.1. Taxonomy (NCBI): domain Eukaryota; kingdom Metazoa; phylum Cnidaria; class Anthozoa; order Scleralcyonacea; family Chrysogorgiidae; genus Chrysogorgia; species Chrysogorgia sp. JL179-B06. The sequence goes on from JAYKKM010000217.1 coordinate 137,082, forward strand.
TGATGAGACAACCTGTAAAGTCAATGGTCATTATGAAGTTGGATTGCTGTGGAAAGACCAAAGTGTTGCTCTTCCTAATAACCGCAACGTCGCTGAACACCGCCTTAACCTGCTCGAGAAAAGGCTCCGCCGTGATCCAAAGTTAGCAGCCGCCTATGAGAAAACCATCCAAAACGACGTTGAAAAGGGGTATATCAAGAAGCTTTCTCGTGCGGAAGTTGCCAATCCAGTGAGTCAACAGTGGTTCCTCCCACATCACCCAGTCACCAATCCTCACAAGCCTGGAAAGGTGCGGAGAGTATGTGACGCAGCTGATAGATTTCGTGGTTCATCATTAAACGATCATCTTGTCACCGGTCCGGATCTACTCAACTCGTTGGTGGGAATATGCATGCGATTCCGTGAAGAAAAGATTGCATTGGCAGCAGACATATTGAGGCCATGTTCAATCAGATAGCTGTTCCCCAAGACGACCAAGCATTTCTTCGTTTCTTGAACCACCAGATTCCAAGAGAGTAGTTTATCAATATTCCTGTCACATCTTTGGAGCAAAGTGCGCGCCAACTTGTGCTAACTAGGCCCTCATCAGAAATGCAAGAGATAATAAAGTGGAATTTCCCGACGCAGCTGCCGTGGTCGAACGGAACTTTTACATGGACGATTTTTTCAAATCTGTCGAGTCCGTAAGAAAGGCACTTGAACTGCACAGCCAGTTAGTCAAGCTGATGGAATTGGGACATTTTCATCTGACAAAGTGGCTTTCCAATGCAAAAGAAGTGATTGAGCAAATTCCTGAAGCAGAAAGAGCCCCCTCTCCATTAAAGTAGTAGATGATGAAATTATTATGCCAGTTGAGCGAGCACTTGGGATCGTTTGGAATACGAAGTCAGACTGCCTCGTTTACAGCGTGCAGAGGAGACCATTGACCGACAGCCGCCGCAAGATCCTTAGTCTAATCGCCTCATTGTTTGATCCACTCGGATTCTTGGCACCATTCCTGGTAAAAGCAAAGATGTTTCTCCAGGAAATATGGCAGCTTGGCATTGGTTGGGATGATCCCTTGCCCCAAGCCTTCATGAAAGAATGGTCCCAATGGCAGAACGACCTGGAAAACATATCAGAGTTTGCTGTCCCGCGATTTTACCGTCACATTGCAGAAAAACCAATGAACATTCAACTCCATGTCTTTGGGGATGCAAGTGAGCGCGCATTTGGTTCAGTAGCATATTTCAGATTCACCTACGCCAGTGGTTCAGTCAGATGTGCATTTGTCGCAGCCAAAACCCGAGTGGCTCCGCAAAAGAGGTTCAGCATTCCGAAATTGGAATTACAAGCTGCAGTTCTGAGTGTAAGGATGTCGGACATGGTAATTCGAGAGCATGATTATGTCATTGATGCTGTATATTTCTGGAGTGACAGTATTGTGGTGTTGTATTGGATACATGGAGCCTCCAAACGTCAACCTCCATTTATCGCAAACCGAATTGGGGAGATTATTGATTCAACCGACCCCAGTCAGTGGCAACATTGTCCTGGGAAGCTCAATCCAGCAGACGACAGCAGCAGAGGTCTCTCAGCCGCAGAGATCACATCTAACAATCGTTGGATGAACGGACCAGCTTATCTTCTCCTATCAGAAGAAATGTGGCCGAAGAAACATTTCAATCTCGACGCGCTGAAAGTGAATGGCGATGGTACCACAGAGGATAACGATCCAACTGACTTGTGGACTTGCGTTGCGACGCAAGATACGCCTTCGTTTGTCGAGTTAGCCAAGTATTCAAAGCTTACAAAGTTATTGCGTGTGATCGCTTACGTGTTTCGTTTCATCCGGAATTGTAGGAAGCTCAAATCCCAGCATTACTGGTTGATGAAGTCAAAGATGCCAATAAAGTGATATTGAAGGTCGCTCAACTTGAATCCTTTCCTCAAGAAATTGCTGCTCTTCAGAAAGGTCGGCCAGTTTCTAGCAAAAGTAAGCTGGTCAGTTTATCTCCATTTCTGGATGATGATGGGATTATTCGAGTTGGTGGACGCATCGGGAAAGCAGTCATCCCTTTCGAAGCTAAACATCCCATAGTCCTGGGTCCTCAACATGAACTAACCATATTGGTTATCATGGACTATCACGTAAAACTCCTTCATGAAGGAGTTAATCACGCACGAAATGAGCTTCGCCAACAGTATTGGATTTTACGTTGCCGAGCTACCATTCGCAAGTTTCTTCATCGATGCGCGTTCTGCAAGAAACGTCGGGTCCAACCGGAACCTCCAAGAATGGCAGGACTGCCAAGTGATCGGTTGCAAATGGCACCCGCTTTCTCTAAAGTTGGAGTGGATTATTTTGGCCCTCTAACAGTCAAGCATCTGAGAAAGAGAGAGAAAAGAGATATGGATGTCTCTTTACTTGTCTGGTTACAAGAGGAGTGCACTTGGAGGTGGCACATTCTCTGGAGACTGATTCCTTTATCATGTGCCTTCAAAGATTCATCGCCAGAAGGGGGAAACCAAGTGTAATCTATTCCGACAATGGCACGAACTTTGTTGGAGCAAGTCGTGAGCTGCGTGAGAACATTGACAATTGGAATCAAGAGAAGATTGGGAGTACTCTAAGCCAAGCTGAAATCCAGTGGGTATTCAACCCTCCTGCAGCTCCTCATATGGGGGGAGTTTGGGAGCGCTTGGTGCGTTCGAGCAAAAAGGCATTGAACGCTGTGTTACAAAATCAGATCGTTACTGATGAAGTGCTAACAACAGCAATGGCAGAGGTGGAATCCCTGATAAATAGCCGTCCACTTACAGAAGTCAGCTCGGATTTGAATGATTTGGAAGCATTAACTCCAAATCATTTCATTCTTGGGCGAGCGAATGCCAACCTTCCTCTGGGTGTATTTGAAGATAGAGAGATTTCGAGTCATAAACGCTGGCGGCAATCTCAAGTGATAGTCACCCACATATGGAAACGTTGGTTGAAAGAGTATCTGCCTAGTTTGATGGAACGCAAGAAATGGAACCAAGATATGCGTAATTTGAAAGTCTGCGACCTGGTTTTATTGGTTGATTATACTGCTTCAAGGGGATCCTGGCCACTCGGCAGGGTTGTCAAGATCTTTCCTGGTTCGGACAATGTGGTCAGATCTGCAGAAGTGAAGACAGTGTTTGGAGTTTTGAAGCGTCCAGCTACGAAACTATTTTGCCATTATTGGTTGATAAATTCCATTAATGGTTTCAATGCTAAAAACCATTAATGGTAATTATTCGCCTTATCCATTGATGGGTTTTTTCAATGGTAAAAGCACTATTTCCCATCTTCAAAACCATTAATGTTTTTGTTGAAAATTTTCCTGTGATAATCGCATGACATCCACCTTATGTCAATGATATTGGCATTAAATAAACGATTTTATTTACACGTATGTTTTTACAAATTGACTAGTGCAATGTGGTTTAATACTGTGCTTGCTATACGTTTTGCGCAGTCAGAATATAAATTATAGTAACCTTGTCGTACCTTGGTTCTTTAAGCCACTTTTATATTTTTTTAAAGTGTGAGAATCCTCCACAGATTGATGCAACTGAAGAAACATTAAGTCGCTTGTCTGCTCAAGTAAAGCTATGGAACAAGTCCTTTCAAAGACTTATTAAAGATCGGTTCTGGGAGAAAAGACTAGAAGACATGGACAACTTAAAAACACCAGAACAAGTGAAGGAATTCGATGTTTCAAGTGTAGCGAGATCAGCCGTTAAAGTACTTGGCGACTATCAAGATTTGACATCTGCTGAAGTGCCTAGCCAAGCTGAATACACATTGGTGAGGGACTATATTCTCACTATACTTTGCATCAACAATGGCAGTCGATCAGGTGCTCTAGCGAACATGACACTTGGCGAGTTTGGTAAGGCACAGAAAGAAGATGGTTGCTTTGTCGTAAAGGTGAAGAAACACAAAACCTTTACGACACATGGCCCAGCAAATCTCGTCTTGTCACCATCATTGCATCAATGGATGAACATTTTCATTTCCAAATTCCGAAATGCGCTTGAAAGTGCACCTAACGAAGATACAGCACAAGTGTTTCTCACCTTGAACAATCGGCCAATGAGAGCGTCCGAAGTTGGTTGTCAAATAGGCAGGTGCTGGGCAAAGGTGTTTGGAAAAGAGTCTGGTGCTTGTGGTGCTACAGCTTTCCGAAAAGCTGCTTTTTCAGCCGTACACCGAAGTGATGCGGGACAAAGAGAAAACTTGGCTGGGTTGATGGACCACAACAGGTCGACAGCTGATAAATATTATTTGCTTCAAACCAAAACTACATCTGCGGTTCAAACCTCAAACTATCTGAGCAACTTGATGCATGTTGGCGAGTCCTCAAAGGCAGATGAATCTGGAATCAAAAATTGGATCCAAGATCCATCTACATCCAAGGAGAACGAGTGTGAATCACAAAGACGCAAGTGGACACCCGAGGAAAACTCCGCAATAAAGTCTGCCTTTGCGACCAGTATTGAAAATAAAGTGATCACAATGAAAGATGTGAGAACAAAAGACCGATTGCAAAACTCCCTGAAAGCGAGGCTTTTCGGTGGTTACCGTTACCAGGGTCCGATTCACGTTGGTTCATTGGCCATTGTTATATGTGAGACAATTTTCACCCAATAAAATATTGTGAATCGGGCCCTAGCAACGGTAACCACCGAGAAGCCTCGCCAGGGTATCGGTCTATTGCCAGCGACAATCCACTTCTCAGCCATATTTCGCCTTCTAAAGTCCGTGACAAAGTCCGATCTTTGTTTAGTGTAGAAGAGTCGACAATACCGGTGGACGCTCTTCCCACTGAGACTCCACAACAATGTCTTACTAGAATTGGAATAAGTTATTCTGAGGCAGACCAAACGGTGCAAAAAAGCATTGATGCAGATGATGGCACTGAAAGTCTTTTTACGCCAAGTGGTATTATCTACTGTGTCCAAAAAAAGCGCCTCGAAGTTGTTTATAGATGAAGAAAACGACTACATTAAGAACACTTTTAAAAGTTTGATAGAAAGCAGTAAAAATATCACGCAGAAATATGTGCGGCAAAAGATGGAAACCGAACCAATATTGTGCCCCCTATTGAAGAAATATACTACGGTCCAACTGGCTGACAAGGTTAGAACTGAACGAAGAATTCACGCAAGCAATTCCCAGTAACTAAACTCCTACATCTAATTTTGTAACAAGTCTAATAATATACATGAAATACAGTGCCAAAAAAAGTAAGTGCAATTTTTTTTTAAACATTTGCACAAAAATCATTTTTGACTGAGAAAAAAGCTCTTCCTGTTAATTTTTTTTTCATGTATGTTATTTGCACAAAGCATTTTGATTGAAAAGATTATCTTCAGTAAGTCTTAAAATGACATTATTCTACAGTACTTTGCTCATTTAAATTTATTTAATAGAGCATCAGATTTAGTTGATGCTGAACAGTTTATATTATTAATGTACTGAGCTAAACTATTATTGTTTAATTGTTATTTGCAAATACTTATTACGGTTTTGTTATGTTTTGCTATAAGTTGACAGAACAATGTCATTTAATTGCATGCATGTTGTACTGTATGTATTAGTATTTTGTTCAGGTTTTAGCAGGCCTTAGTTTGTGCCACTCTGTAAATATATTACTGGTAATAATTTTAAAAGTTCAATAAGTATAAAAAAAAGTACGAGTCATTGCATCTAATTCGTGATGGGCTTTTTATTAAATATTTGAAAGAAAGAAGAATAATGTAAATTTACATTACTGTTTTTAAAGTCATACTGGGGTTCACTTTACCCCTGTTGTCCACAGTATTAGTGGAATAACAAACTAAGGTTCCTGTAAACTAAAAAACTCACAAATTTCATGTTATATACAATGTATCTAATTATTTCTTCCCACAAGGACCTTTTTAAGAGCAATTTACATATTGAAATTTAACATGGCTGACTTGAAGGCATATTAAAAGTGCTCCTGTTATTGTGCCTGCGTGCGTTTAGTTTAGAAATTGAGAACGTTCTATATAAACGATTTCAATGACTTTGAATGGCCATATAAACCTTGAGCGTTTCTCTCAAACGCAGTTCTAGTGATTCTGTGCGCAATAAAGAATGTTCATACTGGTTGTTCATTACCACTATTATTGTAATATCAAAAATTCAACAGGAAATATAACGCAAGGGATAGTATAACATGCGCAAGCTGTTTGTGAAAGGATTGACATAAACGGCATATCGTTCACCCGAAGAATATTACGTGACTGAAATTCAACCACATTCCATATTATTAATAGCTTTTTGTAGCAGTTTGTCATAGAAAATAGATTGTATCATTTCGAATGCCCATGTGGCATTCCAATATGAAACGAGTAACTTTGTATTTGGGTCGCATTTTGCAGGCGCACATGCTTTAACTAACATGTCATCATGAAGGTTTCATATTTCTGCTTAATTGCATTGAAGAAACAAAGTTCCAGGAAAAACAACAAACAATCTGCTTTAAAATAATGTTAGCACATCTAGTTAATGTCCCAAACCGAAAAACTTTATTTTTATTGGCAATTGTAATGTAATAATATGGAATTTGTATGCCATTGATGAAGTTTTTTAATCAGACAATCAGTGACAAAAAACCTGGGACACGTCAAATGAATCGATTTTTTTACCAAAATGTTTTAACTTTACCCGTTGAATCCCCTCCCCCCTTTTCAATGTTGTACTAATCGGTTGAGAAACAAACAGCAATGGTACGATGAAATAGAAATGTGTTTTTCTTTATCCAACATTGAGTGGGGGGCAAGGGGAGTAATGAATATTTTCATTGAAGTGTCCCAATAATGATGTCACTAATTGTCTGAAAAATACACGTTAAGCATTTTATAATTTGTTTTGGAAATAGTTTTCAAATGGCAAAAATGGCATAAGGACATCTATAGGAGCAAACACTCTGCGAATTTTGACTAAACAATTGTCGATATACTGTAAGTTGACAGCGAAAATTTGGCTTTAAAACCTCTCGCATTGAAAATTTGGCTTTAAAACCTCTCGTATTGTTCTCGGAATGAAATAGTAAACAAGCCTGCAGTTATCGCTTGCGCACGTCCGTGCGTGACTACAGTACGCGAAAAAATGATCAACACTATTATTACTTCGCATAGTAGCACAAATTAAAGATCACTACGCTCATGAACTAACACTTTTGTCAAGCATTTGCAAAGTTACTAAGGCTTCCTGCAGGGCATAAAGTTTCACGTTACATGGCCATTGCATTTGCAAGTTACTTTTTCCTTGCGAATTATATACCTTACGATTACTGGAATTCAAATAATACTTAATTCACACAAGTAACCAGCTATTTATGATAAAATTTGCACAAGTAACCATGAACATTCTAAAAATATAGAACCATAATTTTTTCAAATGGCTAGATATTCAATGGGATCGCCGGTTCTCCATTGAAGGCAGTGCTTTTGTATCATAAAAGCGATTGACCCCTCTGATTGACCAAGGCAGGTCTATCACAGACGTCAGTGGAATGCTAGCAGTTGGCTTCTTAATGATGCTCATCCTCCTTCAATTCCATCTACCCGCTGCTTACCCAGGCTTCACCGTAACCCTGGCAATGGAAGCTAAAGGAGTACTAGTACTTGCCCAAGGTACACTCCTAGACTACGGAGGGAGGGAGTCGTCCTACTTCTGCGTATACCATACGCCCGTGTAATACCATATAATCTATTTTATATATAATCTATTTTATACCATACAATCTATTTTATATGACAAACTGCTACAAAAAGCCATTAATAATATGGAATGTGGTTGAATTTCAGTCACGTAATATTCCTCTGGTTTATGTCAATCCTTTCACAAACAGCTTGCGCATGTTATACTATCCCTTGCGTTATATTTCCTGTTGAATTTTTGATATTACAATAATAGTGGTAATGAACAACCAGTATGAACATTCTTCATTGCGCACAGAGTCAGTAGAACTGCGTTTGAGAGAAACGCTCAAGGTTTATATGGCCATTTAAAGTCATTGAAATCGTTTATATAGAAAGTTCTCAATTTCTAAACTAAACGCACGCAGGCACAATAACAGGAAATGCCCTCTGAGCGGCATATTTCTCTCGCTAGGAAAGTTCATCCCCAATTAAAGAGCAGTAAAAAAGATCAAGTAGCAAAGTAAACAATGTATGATACTGATATTGTTCTTTGGAAACGATTTTACTCAAGTAACCATATCAAAAGTTCTATATTTTAGAAGTTAGCACAAGTAACCAAGTAACCATGGCAAATTAAAATAAATTAGGTACATCTTACAACACCAAGGTTCAAGTCCTCGATAACATTTTTAGGCCATATTTTGGGACAATGCGAGAATATGACGTCACTTCACTAAATCCGGAAACGGAAGGTACTGGGACAATTAAACGTCCGTTCGCTGTCCTCTCTTTGCTCAAAGGAAGAAACGGTGAAACTTATGCAGAACTACAACTATAGTGCTCTCTGTATTCAAGAGCACCGCATAACACATGATACAGACATCATTTACACCACTTTCTGATATAATATTAATTACAGCATCTGCTACAAGGAACACCGTTGCAGCTGCCATGGGAGGTGTTGGCATCGCATTAAGACCAAGAGCTATTGCAAACTTTATTTCTGCCAAAAAACTGTCAGATAGGATCATGCAGGTCATTCTAAAGGGAAATCCAAAAACATACATTCTTTCGTGCTACTCCCCTACGAATGTTAGTGATGAACAAGCTGTTGAGCAATTTTACGATACTCTATCCGCTGCCGTTGATGCTATACCATCGCATGCGTTCGTTGTAATTGGTGGTGATTTCAATGCTCGTCCATCTGGCCTTTATACGTACCACAGAAATGGTCATTATCTATACGAGTTTGCAATTCAACACGGCTTATTGATTACAAACACCCGGTTCCAGAAACCCAAAAGTAGGCTATGGACGCACTACAGTCCAACGGGTTATAAGTCTCAACTTGATTATATCTTAATCAAGAAGCGTTGGAGAAACAGTATTCATGATGTTAGAGTCTACTCCAGTTCCAACCCTATTGGAAGTGATCATCGTATTCTATGTGCAAGATTTAAGCTCAGCCTAAGAGTTGCTAATAGGAAACCTTTAAAACTTTGGCGCGAGTATTTGTTTTGCTTGTAGAGCGATGAATTTGTGAGCTGGTGAGAAAATACTCAGAACGCCAATGTGATATATACATTTTATTACATACAGAAATTCGTCACTAAATATAATATAGTTGATTTGAAGAGATGTTCTCGTGAGAGCACCAAGTGAGCCTATATTATTGTATTTACAAGCAGGTATTATATATACTAGCAAATGAGTAGGCGTTAAATTATTAAGGAAGCTGTCATCAAAGATTATAAGCTGGGAGTGTTAAACGTCACTACCAAGGTTAAGGCGCGTCTTAGGCGAGGCTATTTCCTAAAAGGATTAGGAACTAAAAATAATGTTTATAAATGTTCTGAAAGTTCGTTGCGCGCAAACAGGAAACCGCATCATATGCGCGTAGTTAAATCGCGTGACGAGGCACTACAGTAGCCCCCTGCTAGTGCAGGAGTTAATGAATATTAACGATGAACGATAGTAACATAACGCACGGGAAAATGGACATGTCGACCAGATCTCGTTTTGCGAACAGCCGGTGCGTCTTGCATGCTTGGAGTTGTTGAAATCGCAGGCGGTGGAGTGGCAGGCAACATAATATCTGTGTCGAGATGTGCAGGCTTGAGGTGATCGATGGAAACGCTGTGCGTATGCGTGCCGAGGTAGACTTTAAAATGCTTCGTAGAGCGTGAAAGAACTTTAAAGGGACCATCGTAAGGAGGTTGTAATGGCTTTCGTACGGCGTCCCGACGAATGAAAACGTGGGTGCAGGTCTGCAGGTCGGTTGGAACGTGGGTGGTTTGCTGCCGAGGGCGGTCTCTTGGAGGTTGGAATTCAAGTACAGCTTTTCTAAGGCGGTCGATGTAGGAAGTAGGGTCAAGGTTTGGAGGATCAGGAGTTGGATGGAAGAATTCTCCTGGCAAGCACAGGGTTGTACCGTAAACTCGTTCAGAAACGCTGTGTCCTAGGTCCGCTTTTACTGCTGTGCGGATACCCAAAAGAACTAAAGGTAGGCGTTCACTCCAGTGGGATGGGTCGCTTGTGGCTTTCAGAGAGGCTAACGTTCGACGAGACCATTGGCGATAGGGTGGTAAGCAGTAGTTCGAATGCGGGTAGTTCCAAGAAAACGAGTGAGTGAGGCAAAAAGATGGCTTTCGAATTGTTTGCCGCGGTCGGTGGTAATGACGTGTGGAATACCAAAACGAGCAACCCAATGGGTGACGAACGCTTGTGCAACTGAGTCAGCTGTGATGTTGGAGATTGGGATTGCTTCAGGCCACCGAGTAAAACGATCGATGCATGTCAAAAGGTAGGTGGAGCCATTGGAAGGAGACCAAGGGCCAACGAGGTCGATGTGGACATGGGGAAATCGGGCAGTGGGGATCTCAAAGTTGGAAAGAGGAGCACAGGTGTGGCGGTGGACTTTGCAGCGTTGACATTGCAGACATGTTCGGGTCCATTGACGTACATCGCGATTGATGTTGCGCCAGACATATCGTTTGGTGATCAGCCGTTGGGTGGCCTTGATACCTGGGTGGGAGAGGTTGTGGAGGGAGTCGAAGATAGGGCGACGAAAGGGTGGTGGAACGAAGGGTAGTGGGTTACCGGTGGAAATATCGCAAGTCATGGTGGTATTGGATGCGGGTATAGGATGGTCTTGGAATTGTAAAGGTGATGACGCAGGGTCATTGCGAAATTTGGCCAGCTCTTTGTCAGTCTGTTGAGCCAAAGCCATATCAGCAAGATCGATGGTGGGCGGAGGAGTGAGGGTGGCGGTGCGTGATAAGGCGTCGGCGACTGGATTTTCATTACCTTTGACATGGCGAAGGTCGGTGTTAAATTGGGAAATGAAATCCAAGTGGCGTATTTCTCGTGGCGAATGACGATTGACGGAAGTGTGCAAGGCATACGTCAAGGCTTTATGGTCGGTCAAAACCAGGAACTGACGGCCTTCGAGGTGGTGGCGAAAATGGCGAATGGAGAGGTACACTGCGAGGAGTTCCCGTCCGAAGGTGCTGTATCGGGTTTCCGTGGGTTGTAGTCGTTTCGAGAAGAAACCAATAGGTTGCCAAACGTTATGAACCTTTTGCTGAAGAACGGCGCCAACGGCCACATCAGATGCATCTGTCATAAGGCACAATGCGACGACATGGTGAAATTAGCAAGCGCAGTCTTGATCTGGTTGAAGGCAGAGGTGGCAGCTTCGGACCAGACCAGAGGAGAGGTACGAGGTGGCTTGGTTGAACCAGGATATTTGAGCCTGGATAATGTGGGAACACGTGGGTATGAAACGGCGGTAGAAATTCACAAGGCCAAGGAATTCACGCATTTTGGTAAGGGAGGAAGGAAGGGGTAAATCACGAATGGCTTGGACTTTGGAATCGAGGGGCTGGATGCCTTGAGGAGTGACTTTATGACCAAGGAACTCGATGGCGGAAACCCCAAAAACAGACTTGGCGAGATTGATGATAAGACCGTATTGGCGGAAGCGTTCGAATAGGAGACGTAGATGGGTTTCGTGTTCGAGGGTGTTTGTGCTGGCAACAAGAATGTCGTCGATGTAGACGAAAACACAATCGAGACCACGAGTTACTTCATCCATAAAACGTTAAAAGGTTTGGGCTGCGTTGCGGAGACCAAAGGGCATTCGTGTGAATTCGAAAAGGCCAAATGGTGTGGTGATGGCCGTTTTGCAACTGTCCTCGTCAGCCATAGGAATTTGGTGGTAAGCGCAGACGAGGTCAATCTTGGAGAAGATGGTGGCGCCATGTAGTGCAGCGGAAAAATCGTGAAGATGTGACACTGGGTATTGGTCAGGTATAGTTGCACGGTTAAGAGCGCGGTAGTCTCCACAGGGACGCCAATCACCAGGTTGAGATTTGGGAACCATGTGAAGAGGTGAAGCCCAAGGACTGCTGGATGGTCGAACAATGCCGGTGTCTAACATATGTTGGAATTCGTCCTTGGCAATTTTAAGTCGTTCTGGTGGAAGGCGACGAGGTCTGGAAGAGCATGGTGGGCCTCGCGTGAGGATGTGATGGGCGACGTTGTGTTTGACCGTGGTGTGCTTGGTGGTAGGTCGTGTAATGTCTGGGTATTCGTTGAGGAGCTCCGTGAATGGAGTGGATGGTAATGCCACGTAGACAAGGTTTGGAGCGGTTATTGGTTGGTTACTGCGTCAATAAGGCTACGATTGCGTAGATCTACGAGCAGGTTGAAATGACGTAGGAATTCAACGCCGATGATGGCGTGGTTGACGTCTGCGATTGTGAAAATCCAAGGAAAGGATCGCTGAAGACCGAGGTTGAGGGTTAATGATCTTGTACTGTAGGTAGCAATTGTGGAGGAATTGGCTGCCTGAAGATCATATCCTTGTCGATTTGCGCGGTCGCTTGGTTGTGGTGGGAGAACGCTGACCTCGGCGCCTGTGTCGATGAGGAAGTGTTGTTTTGTGGAAGCGTCGGTGACGTAAAACAAGCGGCTTTGGTGGGAAACGCCAGACGATTTTGCCGCGTCTATTGCCTGGCGTTGTAGTTTGACGGTGACGAAGTGTGGCTGGCAAAAGAACAAGGTGGGGTACACTTCTTCGCTGAGGCACCGAACTTGTTGTGGTACCAACACACGGGCGAGCGAGGACATTGGTCGTTGCGGCCACGATCATCGTCGCGGTGTGATGTGGTGAGGGGGGACGGGAACGTGGGACGGAACGACGACGATCGTGCGGGTCGTAGTTGGTCTGCGATGGTGTGGAGTTTTGGTTGAGGTTGTTGACGGTGATTGTTAGCTGCGAAACAAGGTCTCGAAGTTCACGCAATTCGTTGGATTGGGTTGGTGTTGATTTGGGTACCACTTCGGACAGGGTTGATGGAGTAGTATGTGTTGGGGCAACTTCCAGGATCTTATCAGCCAACTTCGATAAACTCTCTACGTCAAGATCGTCCTTCGTCGAAGCCAAGATTAGCTGTGCGTTCGTTGGAAGCCGCTGGAGAAACAATTGCTTCATTATCGACGGTTCGAGGTGATTTTCTCCCAACAACTGTTGCATCCTGCGGTAGAGTTGGGATGGTTTGCGGTCGCCTAATTCTTCGGTGGTGAGCAGCTGATGAAGGCGCTGTTGCTCCGAGGCTGATGTGCGTTTGACGAGTTCAGTTTTAAGACGAGCGTAAGGAGTCTCGGCCGGTGGATTGATCAGGAGATCTCGAACTTCTTGGGCGACGTCGGGTTGGAGAGAGCCCACAACATACGCAAATTTAGTTTGTTCCAAGGTTATGCCTCTGGTAGTGAACTGTGCTTCGACCTGGGCAAACCAAAGAGCGGGGTCACTAGGCCAGTACGGAGGCAATTTGATGCTGATAGCTGAGGTCACCGGTGAAGCTGTCGGTTGTGCGGCGGTGTTGCCAGACGAACTTTCTGGTTGTATACTTTCGGTGGACATTTCTCGTCGGGGTCACCAATTTGGCGCGAGTATTTGTTTTGCTTGTAGAGCGATGAATTTGTGAGCTGGTGAGAAAATACTCGGAACGCCAATGTGATATATACTTTTTATTACATACAGAAATTCGTCACTAAATATAATTGGGGCGAGCCCCTTAGTTAGGAGTTCAAGTGCGGCTCTGATCTGATTTGTTACGTCCCGGCAGTTCGTACTCCCCTTTCTTCCCGTCGTGTTTTAATACTCACTCATCGGCTGTTGTCCTGGCATCGCGCAATTTTAGACTTTTTACTACTTCTGTATGTATACTATCAATGAAATAGACGAATTTGTGCAAATAAAAAGGCAGTTAACACAGCAGAACAAAGGGAAGTAAGGTTTTTATCGAGGCGAATATCAACGTTCCGACCCTTTTTCTCCGCTCGGATTGTAACACTCTACGAAGGTATTGCTGGCGGCCTAGGTGGACAAAATGCAGGAAGCAAGGGAGGCAAAGAAGAAATGAGCGAGAGAGACAGTGAAGGGCAGACGAGACAGCAGAAGAAAGGGAAGTAAGACTATATCGAGACGAAGGCAAAGGTACCGAGCGCAACGTGCAGCAAGACATACATGTACACCTGGTAAGTGTACTGTTTGAGATAAATAAAATTTTAGCGGATTTTACATGTAATATTAATTATATATTTATTTATATATATATATATAATTCTCCTGAACAGAGACCATTACACAGGAATTGCGAAGAGTGACACAACAACAAAGGAGAACATCTGGTAATAATTATAATAAAGTGCGCTGCAACGTACTTGTTGTTAGTTATCAAATTGAACGGGATCAGTTTTTTAAATTTCTCTCGAATATTGATATATTTACGTGTTTATCCAGAGATTCTTCAACAAAGAGAAGAACGTCTGGACCATGATATAATTCAAGATACTATTTTTTGTTAACTCGGTCAATCAACGATCAGAGCATCCTAAAAGCATTCAATTACCAAGATCGAAAGTGAAATGTCAGTTTGCCTGACAGAAACAAATTTGTTTGATATTTTGATGATCTCGTTTTCCACACCATATTTTTTCAACAAAATATTTTCTCTATTTTTGCAGCCAAAAATTGCTCTCTTTGATTGCCCACACAAACAAAATTTTAATATATTGTTGCTCACAAGCACTTGATATAATTTTGTATATTATGTTTTATATAAAAGTTGATTACTTTTCAAAGCTTCCACTAATCGTACTCATATTGGTCATATATCTTTAAATTTATATTGCCATTCTTATATACAATTACAAACAAACACCATTCAACTTTGGCTCGCCCCATGATGCTTTGCATCTCCCTAGTATAGTTGATTTGAAGAGATGTTCTCGTGAGAGCACCAAGTGAGCCTATATTATTGTATTTACAAGCAGGTATTATATATACTAGCAAATGAGTAGGCGTTAAATTATTAAGGAAGCTGTCATCAAAGATTATAAGCTGGGAGTGTTAAACGTCACTACCAAGGTTAAGGCGCGTCTTAGGCGAGGCTATTTCTTAAAAAGGATTAGGAACTAAAAATGTTTATAAATGTTCTGAAAGTTCCTTGCACGCAAACAGGAAACCGCATCATATGCGCGTAGTTAAATCGCGTGACGAGGCACTACGGTTTGTCTAGAAATCCAGATAAACTATGAGATCTACAATGCCTGGAATTCATCTGAAAACAAGGACTATTCAAATATAGTTTGCATATGCCATGAAGTGGGTACTCGTTCCTTACCTCCCAAGAAGAGAGCAAATTATAGTTTACGAAACGATCCTTCTGTTATTGCTCAAGGAAACAACGTACTTGCTGCCCAACAAAACAATGTTCCGACTCAACAGGCTATACTAAGAGTCACCTACGATCTTGCTCAGGACGAACATTTCAACCGCATCCTTGCATCATACCATATTTGGTACTCATCCTGAAATCGAAACCGATGTTTTTACTGTCGAGGAACTTAACCATGCGCTGTCACAAATGAAATCAGGAAAGAGTCCTGGTTTGGGCGAAATTGGCATAGAGGTATGGAAACTTCCCAATTTGAAACCCATTCTACTCAATTTCTGCAACGAAACCTATGTAGGAAACAAACCAGACGAGTGGGGAATCAGCAGCATCGTGCCCATCCCTAAAAAAGGAGATCTCTCTCTACCATCAAATTATCGTGGAATAAGCAAAAAAGTAAAAATTTTCCCGACAAATTTAACGAGATTAATATAACCTTTATATAGGGCAAATATAGAACCTTTTTCTCAAAAAGTAGGTAACGTTACAAATTTGGTTGTTTTTGAACAATATAGTCTATTTTATAAGATATTGATAATTCACGAATTTGTTTTTTCAACAGGATTTTCCACGAATATGAGCGTCTAATGGTCTATATACATGCTTTATTGCTTTCCAGCAAATACTCTGATTTACGATAAAAAGCGATATAAATTTAAAATGTTAATTTTCTGCCGGAAATGTTAATGTTATAGTATAGTCATATAGAAGGACGAAGGTGTAACATTTTGAAAAAGGCACTTCGTCACACGAAGGGTTTTTGCTCGAAATATTGCACCTGCTTGGCTGCTACTATCACTGAGCATTCCGGCAGTGCACTAGCTACAAAACCTCTTTAATAATTGCCATTTTCAATATTTAAATAATACTTCAGTCTTCATTACATATAATACACATGTTATGATTGAATTAATAACACTAAAATTTTGCAATCCTAATTTTCGAAGCTGCGAAAGTGTCAATGATATCGTCATATGAAAGATTAAGGGAAACTTCTCGTTCAATACTTAGAGTAGCTAAGGCGCTAAGTCGATTTGATGACATCGTTGTTCGCAAATAATTCTTAATAAGTTTCATGCGGCTAAATGAACGTTCAGCTGATGCACTTGATGATGGGACAATTACACAAATTTGATACAGCTTGAAAATGTGTGGGAAAACGTTATGTAGTTGATATGAAGCTAAAAACTTGAGAACTGCAGCTGTGGTTTTAAGATTAGTCTTAATGTCTTTGCCGATAATTCGTTTGAGCACTTTTCTGTTATGTTCAACCTGGCGCCGATAGGCAGTGTGTTGCTCTCCAACAACGGTTTTGTCTTGTTTTAACCGGTACTTGCAGATCACGTAAGCTTTCATGGCATCAATGTGAAAGCAGGATTTCTCATGGGATAGAATTTTCTCTTTTCCCTTTTTGAAATCTGTGCAACCTTTCCTTGGATTACACCAAACATCCTCGAAGTTTTGAGAATGCGGGTTGGCAAAAAGGAGGCAAGGAAAACAAAACATAGCATTTTTCTCGACAGAATAACACAGCCATTCACGGTAAGATTTTAGTTCCCCAAAACCAGACGCTTCTTTCTCATAATACCATTCTGGAATTTAAAAATTTCATTGATACCAGGCTGGCAGGGTCCAACATCAACCTCGGCGATAAACTTGGGTGTTAAATTCTTACCTTGAAAGGCAACTGGGTCAGTAGGCCATTCCTTCGTCTTATCTAACAAGCCCGTTCCAATGTTCGCAGCTTGATCTTCGCAGGAACTTGCAGCGTTGAAACGTGGGGACGGGCAATCAAGTGAGTCAGGCTGAGTGGGTTCACTGATATCGCCCATTAATTCAATGCTTTCATATTGGTCTTGGGAGCAGCATGCAGATTTGTCCCCAGGGTCGGGTATTTTGAGAGGTGATGTTTTGATGGTGCACCCATGCTGTTGCTATTGCAGGCAGGTCTTCAACATCACTTCGGAGGTCAGTATCTTCGACTGCAGTTGTGAGAGGTCCCTGTATGTATACAATGTAAAAATATAATTGACATTGTGCAAAGCCATACAGTGTATTTTTTGGTGCACCGGAAACCGGAAACGCACCGTGTCAAATTTCATTACACAATGCATATGTATTACATATACTGCGCGAGTTCGTTTATATAGACTATTTGACTTACCTCCAAGTTTGATGATTTCCTCACACTCGCAGCACTGGCAGCAGCTGCGAAAGGATTGGAAGGTGCACCGCCTAATTGATACCTAATTTGTTGGCGATTCAAGACCATGTCTTTGTGATACTTTTGATTATGTTCTTTCCGATAGTCGTCATCGAAAATTCTGTCACAGACAAGGCATTGAAGCTTTTGGCGTTTCTTTGAAGAAGCGGTCACCTTTGAGCAAGGACGCTTTGACATTGCTAATTGCTTGCTTTTACTTCAAAGATCAAAATAGCTGATTTACAGTGTTTCAATCAAAATCCTGTACGCAAGCGCCGCAAACCGAATCTAGTAATCTCAAAGTACTCTCAAAGTAATATAACCGAGGAGAGGCGGAAGGAAATGAAGAACGGATGTGACGATGTGTGTGTCATGCGCACGCAACGCCACGCGCAATATGTAAACTAAATATTAACAATTAAGTTTGTTATGGTGACAGCCATAATATTCTCGATGTTACTTTATTGTGAAACGTCCCATATTGCTTGAATCAGGTCACAACACACATGCAGACAAATTTCCCGACCGGCGACAGAACAATTTTCCCGACCTACAATCGATCAATTTTCCCGACCGGCGACAGCACAATTTTCCCGTCCGGCGCCGATCAATTTTCCCGACCGATCAATTTTCCCGACAGACCGAATTTGATCAAATTTTCTTGACAACATTTTCTGTGGGGGCCATTCGCCCCCCCCCCCCCCCTGCCCCCCCACCAGTTACGCCACTGATGTGAGTCCTGGCTCTTACCACCACACTGAAACAAAAAGTTCATGGCACATACACAAGATTGCTGAGGAAGGCGCTGGATGTACCGTGGCAACAGCACATGACAAATGTCGAACTATATGGAGATATACCACCAGTAAATGAAACCATTAGAGCAAGAAGAATGAAGTTGGCAGGACACGTTCTGCGACATGATGAGGTTGCTAGCACCGTTCTACTATGGACTCCGGAAGGAGAAGAGGACGTCCCACATTTACAGTGAAGGATTTATTGCTCGCTGATACTGGTCTATCCTCTGCAGCCGAGCTTGCTTCTGTTGCGCGAGATAGGATTATCTGGCAAGCACTTATTTAACTTGATTTTTGTTGTGTTATATTACTTACTACCTGTCCTATTTCATTTTTTAATAAAATGACTGATGATGATGACGATTTCGAATGCCCATGTGGCATTCTAATATGAATAAAAATATTTAATAAAAAAATAATTGGGAAAGAGTTTTAAAATAAAGTTTAAAAAAAATTTTGAAAAGGAAAACATCATTTGTAAAAAAAACAAAACAAATAGAACTATTTCGACAAGAAAATAGAAATCAGTTCAATAAAAACTGAAATTCATTTTCATTTTGATTTGCTATGAGAGCGCTGGGCTTGTTCATAAAACGCAAAATGAAACTCGAAACAAAAATTAGCAGCCCATTGGTCTCATAGCCTGCGATACATTTGGTCAATTGGTTGGCGCCAAATCGCCATATATGGTATACATGGCGGGAATTAGTGTATCAAAGCAGAAATAACTCATTTGGATTTCAAATTTTTCATCGGTTTGCTAAAAGCTTTAAGCTTCATAAACCATGAATAATAAAAGAACAGCGACATGGGACCGTCTGAAGCAGCAGATGTCCAACAAGAGGACAAAACCCGATGCAGCTCGGAAGGCAAAAGGTTCGAGTGCTCCACATGAAATTATCGTGCAAAGGTTAGCCTCCGAGCCAGACAACAAACAGACCTTTCGGCCAGTTTAGCCACGAGAATTTGTGAATTTTCCGTACGAAGAACTAACGCTGGCAAATCTGAAGAAAGCCTGTGCTACGCATTTCGCATTACCATCTACAATATGCGATGTGCTTGTCACGAATAAAGGACCTTCCGCAACAAATGTAAAACAGATTCCCCACACAAAGAACAAGGTACAGTAGATATTTAGATTTTATATATAAAATATATATAATAAATAATATAAATAAATAATAATATATAATAAATACAAAAGAATGACCAACATGTGGAATCCAGGTTATTGAAATCACACTTTTTTTGCCATTTTCATTCCCCCCCACCGGTTCATCCTGATTGGAATTTCCAGGGGAAATGATGGCTTAGTTAAGGGGAGGTGGTTCATTATACCCCTAAATGATGGCTTAGTTAACTTGGAATTCCATGGAGAATAGGCAAGTTCACTAGTCTAGGAATTTCCAGGGGAAGTGGTTGATTCGACCCCTAATTTCCAGGGGAAAGGGGTTGAAACTGCATAGGATTTCCAGAGAGGGTGTTGAGCCTGCTTGGAATTTCCACGGTAGGGGTGGTTGTGCTCGTAATTTCCAGGAGATTTTGCTTGGAATTTCCAGGGAAGAGTGACAAAACTCTTGGAATTTTCAGGAATTTCCAGGGAGGGGGTTGGGTAAAGAGCAAATTTTGATGGAAATCCGAGGGGAAGGGGTACTGTAAAAGTGATGTCCCCAATAGTGAGCATTATATCAAGTGAGCATTATATCAAGTGAGCATGAAAGTTATAGGAACTTGAAAACAGAGGATGGCGATGTCCATGGTGGCCCTCATGTTGACGATTTTATACCCCTTCAGGATGTATTTTCTCCCATTGTATTCAAATTAGGGGGTTCATATTTTACAGAGTGGGTAACTATGATATAAACGTTTATATGAGCTTGAGTTGTTATTGGAACTGACTTCACCTGTTAACAAGATTGCAATTTTATAATACCATTTTACCTAGGTGTATCTTGTGCGTTTTGTTGTGGGGCACGAAGATCAAACACTTATTACTGATTCAGCTTACCAATATGAAGGTTGTAGTGTATTTGATGAAAGTCCACTTAGAAGATCTGAAACACCATCTGACAACATGAGATGTAATGATAGAACGGCATCTCCACCAAGCCAAATGAGATAAAAAGGAACATACAGAGCAATTACAATGGATAATAACAAGTACCCTGCATCAGTATCCATTGATGCGTTACTCAAAGCGGACAAACTCATCAAACCCAAGTCCAAAAACAAGGTCACCTTAACCATACTGACCATTAACTATTTAATACTGTAAGAATTGAGGGATCCCCAAAAGGTAGCCTGGTGGTTTGGGGTTGGGCGGGTTGGCGAGATCCTCCACTCCCCCCTGGATCTCACCAACCCTCCCAACCCCGAACTGCCAGGCTATGCAGGCTAACGGACAACCTTTTGGTAGCCTGGCGGTTGGGCGGGTTGGCAAGATCCAGGGGGAGTGGAGGAGAACCAAAAGGTTGTCCATCTGCCAAAAAGGCTTTCCCATCAGGTGAAAGATGAATAATTCCCACCACACTGAATATAAAATTTGCTTTGGAGGGCACAACCTCAAGCTTCATTTACTATTTCACTTCAATAACGACCACACTAATACAATTCTTACCAGCGACGTAAATGTTCCTGTTGCTCCCCTCTGTCTTTTCGTCATACCGACATTTCCTCGTCGTTCGAGGCCTTCGGGGTCCACTAATGTCATTACATCGTACACCAAATTACGAGGCACACATAACTGATGCTGTTCACGGATTTTATGATGCATTGCTCTATACCCTAGTAGTTGACCAGGGCCTTCCATTTCTTCCTTAACTGCGTTTTCAACATCTTCGACGTTACTATCATATCTTATGTACTTGACATAAAAAAACGCCAGTCTCCTAGCAAGAGTGCCTAAAGACCAGGTATACTGGGGATAATCATGTGCGGCAAAGTCTAGAATTTCTTTTCTTGACAAATTCCTTTTCTTGACAAATTCCTTGCAACGTACTTTTTTAGATCGATTTTCAACTGTTAATCGTGCTGCCATTCTGAGTTTCGTATACGACCAGCATCCGCCATTAATTTGATGTTGTTTTCCTTTTGCAAGACAGCTGCTGACCAAATGTATCGCGGGCTATGAGACCAATGGGCTGCTAATTTTTGTTTCGAGTTTCATTTTGCGTTTTATGAACAAGCTCAGCGCTCTCATGGCAAATCAAAATGAAAATGAATTTCAGTTTTTATTGAACTGATTTCTATTTTCTTATCGAAATATTTCTATTTGTTTTTGTTTTTTACAAATGATGTTTTCCTTTTCAAAATTTTTTTTTAAACTTTATTTTAAAACTCTTTCCCAATTATTTTTTAATTAAATATTTTTATTAAATATTTTTAAATTTTCCGTATTTTTAAAATTTATTTTAAAATAAGTTTTATTTTTCAGTTAAATTTACAATTGTTTTGCTATGAGATCAATGGGCCACCATACATCATGAAGGTTTCATATTTCTGCTTAATTGCATTGAAGAAACAAAGTTCTGGGAAAAACAACAAACAATCTGCTTTAAAATAATGTTAGCACATCTAGTTAATGTCCCAAACCGAAAAACTTTATTTTTATTGGCAATTGTAATGTAATAATACGGAATTTGTATGCCATTGATGAAGTTTTTTAATCAGACTGTAGCTTGCAAACGCAAAATCAACCTTATTTTGTGCAAATTTCTAACGCGACTTATTTCGCCTTTTTTTGCACATTAAATTTTTTTTGCACATTAAATTTACAAAAAATTTTTTTTAAACAGCAAAAACTATTACAATAGGGTCTTTTAAAACTTTTTATTGAAAAAAGTTTGCATGAGAAAAATTAATGATTTTTCCAAGATTTTTGAAGAGTACCCATCTTTTGAAAATCACTTTTTTGAAAATCACCACCGAAGTAACCAGGGGGTGGCGCGGCGCCTGCAATGCAGAGGGGTAGGTTCAAAGCGACATTGGAAAAATCCTTATTTGTGCCGATAAAGGTGAGTTAAATGTCCTTGGAATATGTAGGTAATCGCATGAGGCCAGTAGTAGAATTATCATTTAATTTGATGTGTATTTTGTTTATTGAAATGATTGTTATTTACATATCTTGTGTGAACGTTATTTACATTTGTGATGTTAAATTATAAAATGCTAGACCTCACAATTTTGCCATTAGCCTACAAAGGATAGTTCCAAACACACAAAAGTGTTTAGAAATAAAATAAGAGTGTAATGAAGTCCGGATTCTTCATATTTAGTGAGGATTGTTTGGGATTGTGAAGCATATTTTTTACATCTTGTCAGTTGGTTTACAGAACGCAGTTTATACAGCAAGATCAACTATTCTTTATGTAGAATCTCTAGCATTATTTAGCATTATTCTGCTATATTAAGTATTATAATAAAATAAAGCTGTCTACTGTATTATCTTGTAAAATAAAGCTATCTACTGTATTATCTTATAAAATAAAGCTGTATGCTGCATTATCTTGTAAAATAAAGCTGTATGCTGCATTATCTTGTAAAATAAAGCTATCTACTGTATTATCTTATAAAATAAAGCTGTATGCTGCGTTATCTTGTAAAATAAAGCTATCTACTGTATTATCTTGTAAAATAAAGCTATCTACTGTATTATCTTGTAAAATAAAGCTGTCTACTGTATTATCTTGTAAAATAAAGCTATCTACTGTATTACCTTGTAAAATAAAGTTATATGCTGCCTTATCTTGTAAAATAAAGATATCTACTGTATTATCTTGTAAAATAGAGCTGTATGCTGCTTTATCTTGTAAAATAAAGCTATCTACTGTTTTATCTTGTAAAGTAACGATATAATTATCTTGTAAAATAGAGCTGTGTGCTGCTTTATCTTGTAAAATAAAGCTATCAGACTACTGTATTATCTTGTAAAATAAAGCTATCTACTGTATTATCTTGTAAAATAAAGCTATCTACTGCATTGTCTTGTAACATAAAGCTGTATGCTGCATTATCTTGTAAAATAAAGCTGTATGCTGCATTGTCTTGTAAAATAAAGCTGTATGCTGCATTGTCTTGTAAAATAAAGCTGTATGCTGCATTATCTTGCAAAATAAAGCTATCTACTGTATTATCTTCTAAAATAAAGCTATCTATGTGCATAATGTGCATGGAAGAAGTTTAAGGAGTTGTCTGGGATCCTGACAAAGAATGGAGTGTCGTCAAAGATGAAAGGGAAAGTGTATGCTGTGTGTGCGAGAAGTGCAATGGTGTATGGCAGTGAGACCTGGGCTATGAATGTGGAACAGGGCACACGGATGGTGAGATGGATGTGTGGTGTGTCCTTGAGAGATGGAGTGCCGAGTAGTGAGCTGAGGGACAGACTGGGAATCGAGCTGGTGACTGATGTCGTGAGGAGGAATCGATTGAGATGGCTAGGTCATGTGCTTCGGAAAGATGATGACTGGGTGAAGAGGAGCTTGACATACGAGGTGGAGGGCACAAGAAGCAGGGGAAGACCAAGGAAGACGTTCGAGTCAAGTGACGGAGGGACATGAGGGAGTGTGGAATGGGTAGGGAGAATGCACGGGATTGTGTGAAGGAGGAAACTGCTTTGGGGAAGCCAACGGCCAACCCCAGCGTAAGTGGAGAAAGCGGCCGTAAAATGGATGTTGTTGTTTTTTAGTTAACCCTTTACTGTAGCACCCAATGGAGACTTTTAGTATTTTACTCTGGGCTAACGCCAGACGATTTTACTCGTCAGTAGGGAAACTCTGGGCGTTAAAGGGTTAAATGGCATTATGGCGCAAATCGTCTCAGTCGATGTCACGCTTCAACACGCGGGTTCCTCCACCCGTTCTTAAAACACCGTGCATGGTCACTGAATCATTACATTTCATTTTGAAATTTTCCGAAATGAATTGATTATTATTTTTTACGTTGCATTTTCAGCAGTTGTACTATAACATCATAAAAAACACATTTTGTATTTTTTGTTTTTTCTCTGTGGGGCAGTTGCCCCTGCTGAATCCCCCCCCCCCGCAATGTAAGGCCCTGCTTATGTGTATATGCAAGTGTAATGTTAATACCCAATTTATATTTTTCAGTTCAATGGAGCCTGAATATATTGCAGAAGAGATGGAATGTATGGATGGTGGAGATGGTCGAGAAGAGATGGATGGTGGAAATGGTCAAGAAGAGATGGATGGTGGAAATGGTCAAAAAGAGATGGATGGTGGAGATGGTCGAGAAGAGATGGATGCTATGGGTGGTGGAGGGACGGCGGGAAAAGGCCCTAGGAAAAAGCACAAGTGCCCATTCATGACATGCAATGCCAGTGTCATCCACCTTCCCAGGCATATGAGGCTGGTGCATGGATGGGATAAAACTGACTCAGCTGCTGTTCTAGGAACATTTGACTTTCAGAAGGGAAAGTCATTGATCAAGAAGAGAGAACACCCAAGGAAAGTATGCCCAAAAAAATGTGGTTGCCATTGTTAGGTGGATACATAACCATCTTGTGCAAGTGCACAAAATTAAAAGGGGAAGTAATGAATACTTGAAGTTGGTGAAGAAGACTGAGAACTATTTACCTCCAGTAGTTAACATCAGTTCCTCAGACGAATCTTCGGTGGACAGCGGTGACTTCGACCAGTCTCAAACCTTGTGCAAAATGAAGAAGCCAAGCTCATCAAGAAATGTTTACGAATCTGTGTACGACAGCGGGGATTCTACAAAATATAACAGCTTCCTGAATTCCGTTGTAAAGAGTGGTGACAAGAGAGGTGGTAAAAATGATGATGATAGGGGTTGTGATGAGGGCAAATGTGGTGATGATGATGGAGACAGTAGTGATGACGATGAGTATGATGGTGGGGATAGTGGTGCTCATGATGGTGATTTTAGTGGTAACCATGGTTATGGTGCTTGCAGTGGAGGCAATAAGGAGCATGATGGTGGGGATGTTGAAGATTATGTTGGTGGAGATAGTAATGAAGACAGTGATTATGTTGTTGGTGGTGATGATGATGATGATGATGGTGGTGGTGAAATTGGAAATGATGATAGTGGTGACACCAAAAGTGGCCAGGTTTCATCAATTGATGACAAAGTGACATTAAGCAACTTTCAAGATTGGTTGAGGGGCCCAGATGGTGGCCGAAAGAATGAAAAATGTGCAAGGCAGTGTATGCGACAGGTGGAAATGGTTATGGAGTTCATCACCTCGGATGCTCCATCGATATCAAGCCTCTTGTCCAAGTTGGTGCTGAGAGACCAGTGGCTGAATATAATTGAAAAAGAGAAGAAACCTGGTACTGTCAAATCATATCTTTGGTCCCTCAACCAGTTCTTCATTTACCTGCGTACAGAATGTCCACCCAAATTTGAAGAGCTGGATGTAACTGAGGGACAGCTTGTCAGAACAGGTTAAGTTATAGGCCAGGTCTTCTCGGAAGATGGTCCAACATCGTTTTTGGGAAAAACGTGTTTTTGGGAAAAACGTGTAGAGGATATTCAAACTTTGAAGAGGCCAGAAGAGGTTAAGCAGTTCGACACTTCAGAGGTTGCACGGAAGGCGGTTACAATACTTGGGGAATTCCAGACGGACCCAGACATCCCTGTGTTATCACAGCCAGAGTACACCATTGTATGGGACTACCTCATGACCCAGATCTGTATCAACAATGGCAGCAGATCTGGTCCCATTGCCAACATGACCATGGAAGAATTCCAAAATGCCTCAAAGCAAGATGACTGCTATGTTGCAAGGGTGAAGAAACACAAGACGTTTACTACCCATGGGCCGGTGCACTTTGTCTTGTCATCTTCACTTCATTAATATATGAAAGTATTCATTGAGAAATCACGTCGCTTTGGACCAGGTGTCAATTCATGCCAATCCACGGGCACCGTTTTTTTTTAGTTTTCGAGGCACACCAATGGATTCATCTCGGTGCCCAAATTCGCTCATGTTGGGGTGGGCAACTTCGTTTAGAAAGGCTGCAGTTTCTGCCGTTCGTGAGTGCAATGAGGAGATGCGAGGTGATTTAGCAGATCTCATGGTACATCACAAGACAACAGCAGACAAATATTATTTATTAAAGAGTAAGGGGAAGTCTGCAGTAAAAACGTCCAAGGAATGTCACGCATTATACGTGATACCTCTGAGAATACAGAAACCAGCGAGTGCAAAGAAAAAGAAAAAAATGAAGATGAGGAACCACCCAAAAAAGAAGCTGCCACATCTACTGTGATCATTTGTCACAGATACAAGTGGTCAAGTGAAGAAGAAGATGTAATAAAACAACTTTTTGCTGCACACATCCAAACAAGAAAAATATCAATGGAAGAGGTTAGGAAGCTTTGCAAGGGCCACCAATTGCTTGGGAAAATTCCTGCTTCCAAGATAAGGGATAAGGTTCGAACCTTCTTCAACCTAGACTGCACCAACAGCGAATCATCCCTGCCACCACAAGAAGAAGAGGAGTCTTCTGAGGAGAAACTCAAACGTTTTGGCATAACAATTGCTACTGGTAAGTTTTTGTTAGTCTCTATTTCATTTTGTCATAACAAAATAAACACGCTTCACTGCTTCACTTCTGCGACCGTAAAGACAGCGCAGCGACCATATGGAAACCAGACTTAAAGACCAAAAATTGGTGCAAAAAAACAGGCCTCGACTTATACAATGGGTCACAAAATCATACATTCGTAAGCGTTAGATATTGTATTGATGGTGGCATGTGGATTTAGCATTAGAGACAACTTGCGCAACGCATACGGACAATACAAAACAAATACCGAATCTAAACATCTTGTAAAACCCAAGACAATATAAATGTGGTAATATTTCGAATTTATTATTGGTCTGATGATGAATTTGTAATAAATTCGAAATATTACCACATTTATATTGTCTTGTTTATTGATAGGCCGTTTGCCATGGACCGATATCGTTCACTTTCATTAAGCATGTCGTAGAACTGAAATAATTTTACATAACTTCAAAGTCCGAATCCAAAAAGTTCCTGCTCCCTAGACCTGCAGTTTTTTTGCAAAATCCATATTTATTTTCACTCCTTCGACGAACTTTAAACAAACACGCGCCATTTTGAAATTAAATAACAGCCTCAGTAATCCTCTTTATCCCGTTATTCCTCCCCAGTCTCTGAAATTCATGACCGAGTTATAATTTAGAGCAATGTTATTTAATCTGCTACAAATAAAAACAACTCACATGGTTTTCAAAAATATGGACGAAGGCAGTGAATTTTAGTTTACTTGCAAGTGAAAACGGTAAATAATGACAAATAAAGGTTCTATTAATGATGCCAGGAAGCGAACTGTGGTTGTCTGCATATTATCTAAACACGCTTGAAGAACGAATTGGAGAAAAGTTGAAGCGAATTTTTCATCGTTTCAGCTTGTTTTGGCATCATTTTGTTGTCATATGAAGTATATGTATCATCTTCTCAGGTTTGCTTGATTTGTGATTTAGGCCCATTCTGCTACCCATCCTCAACTGTTCAACACATTTGACTTTTATATTGTCAACTGCAGCATCATATTATAAATAATGTATAATTAAATATGTGCAACTGTATAATGCTTTATATAATGTGATTAAAAAAGTTATTTGTTGTATTGTTATATCTTGATATTTTGTTGTGGTCTGTCGTAATTTTTATGCATAGAAAATATATACCAACCTTACTACAAATGGCAGTCAAAGATTGATTGTATGTGTATGAAGTAAACTTATTTCGATTCTTAATACTTGTAACTTGGCCTAAATTTTTCAGCAATTTAGCTCATTCAATATGTGTTTAAAACTGTTAAGCTAATATAGGGGATTAATGGCAAATTTTGACATCTGGTAAAGTTTATTGTCAAAATTCCTATTTCAGAGATTCTTATGCTGGTCAAAGTTATAAATTTAGAAACGGATAAATATTTTAGCACATTCATTTATCACCCCACTGATCTCTGTGAAAGGCCCTGAAGACCATCAAAACCATGAACTTTCCATAGTATAAATTAATTTTATCATAGGGAGGAAGTAGAGCAATGAGTTCAAAATGTGTTCAACTGTTATCTTTAATAACTTAATTTGACAAAGTAATATTTTATGACTTACAGGTTTTACTACTCCTGGTTAACATGTAATTAGTACTAATCCATAGCTATCTAAATACTAGATGTAGTCCACTTGCAGGCAAAACTAATACTTTCAAGGAATAAAAAAGTGATTTTCATGCTTTAATACTGTCAGGAGTAAATTAGTTTCAGTGTAAAAATTTTAACAATTAAATGGTATATGGAGTCTTGATTTATTCATGGTTACTATTGTAAATGTAATCCAAATTTATAGTTCACCAACTAGTAGTGAGCATGGTGCAGTTTTGGAACACTAACAAAAATGGCACAAATGAAAGGAGAAGAATGTAACCAAGCTCCCAACACATTTTGCAAACAATTGTGGTATTTGAAACACAAACCTGACTAGTGAAAAAACGTAATAACCACCATGAAAGGAGAACAAATTTAAATTGGCTGTATATGCATGAATGCCAGAGACCAGCCATGCTAAAATTGTTAAGATTGCGCTCACTTTCTTTTATACGTCAATACAATATACAGATTGATATAAAAGGTAAGTTTAAGGTAAACTACATGGAATACCTACTTATTAATAATTGCTCCTAATATTTTCTCTCATTTAATTTAATTTTAAATGGATGAAGTACACATTACATATATTTGTTCTTTGGTCGTCGAAGGTTCGTTACTCAAAATTGTTTTTCCTCTGACAGTCTATCACTCCCTTCCTTTTGGAATAAATTTACTTGTAGTTCATCTGTTCATATAGTTCAATCATCATAGGTTATTAGCCATCAATTCAAGACATTTATACGGCGAACATTTACCTCGTCCCTTCCTTTAACAATTTTCTCTGTTGCATCATTAACTAGAACTTTTATTTCTCATTTTCACGGTTTTTACTGACAAATAAACTAAAATTCACTGCCTTTGTCCATTTTGAAAACCATGTGAGTTGTGTTTATTTGTAGCAGATTAAATAACATTGCTCTAAATTATAACTCGGTCATGAATTTCAGAGACTGGGGAGCAATAGCAGGATAAAGAGGATTACTGATGCTGATGTTATTTAATTTCAAAATGGCGCATGTTTGTTTAAAGTTCGTTGAAGGAGTGAAGATACAAGTGAAATTTGTGGGAAAACTGCGGGTGTACGGAGCGGGAACTTTTTGGATTCGGACTCAGGCAGGCGCGGATTTAGAAGTTAGTCGCATAAATTAGATTTAGAATTTGCAATTCAAAATACCTGTGAATAACAATCCTATTGGATAGGTTTTTGTTCTGAATTATTCTTAAGAAAAGCATAACCAATAGGGTTGTTCATGAAGTGTCTAATTTATGCGACTAACTTCTAAATCCGCGCCTGGACTCAGGGTGTTTTAAAAAGGGAAGTTATGTAAAATTATTTCGGTTCTACGACATGCTTAATGAAAATCGTTTTCTAGACACATTTTCAGGTCACAGCAAACGGCCTATGACTCATATCTTGGGTTTTACAAGATGTTTAGATTCGGTATTTGTTTTGTATTACTTGAAACTATCGGCTGACTTTGGTTTCGCTTACAGACAAAACCATGTATTTTAGCATGTTCATGAAACAGAACAAAGGGGGAAAATAAAATATTTTATATGCAACATCCACAACCAATGTTGAATTATCATACAGATCACATTTATTAAAGATACATGCACAGAAAGTTGTGTACAACTGAATTTAGCAATGCACGAAGTCAACCAAGAATGCAAACATGTTATGCGTTTGAGAGATATGTAAGGTACATATGTATGACCTTTGTAATTGAGATTGGGTGTTTTTAAGTGCAAATATGTTTGCACTTAAATGCAATATTTGTGCTGGAATGAGCGCCCTGTGTTGATAAAATGTTGAATCTTATACACCAGTTATCACAAAAAGTTGAATTTTTTGTTTGAAAAAATTGGGATCGACTTGTATATCACATCGACTTATACTGTGAAATATGGTAATCATTATTTGATTTTGTTCATGTTATCAGCTCATCTAGTGTAAAAACTCATTGACGGGGGAGCTTTCCCCTAGATGAGTAAAATCCTCTGGTATTACACAGTAAAATAATATATAATATATATATATGGTGAACCTACAGTATGGATAGTAAAACGACTATATCTGGTGCTGATTCAAAAATTGTCTGCCATTGGACATAATCGAAGTGTTTGGTTTTAGTTTTACGGTACAATAGAGTACACAATAAAGTACATAACATGGTGTTACACTCAAAATTAGAGCTGTTATCTTGTTTCTTGGCCGTCGCAGTTTCTTATTTGGTGCAACTTTGGTGTTTGTAGCTATATGCATGGACTGCACCCTGGACAATAAGATTGCATCGCAATAAATTGTACTTTTTGTGTAATGCCAAATTATTACATACAACATTTCGCAATAATAAATAAAAATACTAAAATTGGTATTTTTTCATAAAATTTAGGTTCATTAGCAGTAATGTGACAGTAATGCAGCAGAGAGCAAAATCAGATGATTTTATGATGATGTTTCGGATGAGGTTTTGGCGAGTATTGATGAGAGTTTTTTGGGTCAGGATATGTCATAATATGTCTGGTGGAAACGCCAATTATGTTGTAAGTCCTGTATTTAATAATTGTAACATTACGATTAATTTTGGAAAATAAAGAGAATTTGCTATGGTTAATTTCGGTAACTAGAAGAATGACACGAGCCAAAGGTACGTGTGATCTATATCATTAAATGAATACGCGGTAGTCTATATCACGGTATAGAGGTGTTCATGTGACGAATTGTGATGAAGTTTATTGGACGATTATCTCATGAATTATTAATGAATTTTAGAACTCATGATATAATCGACGACGCGTGTCGGTGATCGTTTGAACACATTTGGGTATAGCAATATAATTTCGTCTTCGACCAGCCCTTTTCCCCCCAGATCTAAACAGGTTAAGTTCTTTTAATAACCATATTGAAGATGCTGATACAGCTGCGAAAATTCATCATCTGTTGCCGAGAATAGACTAGGCGATTTGTGCATGTAACATGCAAATTAAAGCCATCACATTTACTTTCAATTTGTTGCACCAACAGTGACAGGTCAATAGGTCCAGGATTGATAGAAACATCACAACAAATAGTAATGTCCGTTAATGCACTTTATTATGCGCAATTCTTGAACAGAATCGCATGAGTCGTTTGATATTTGAAATTGTTTGAAGGGAATATTTTGCTTATATTTATAGCAAAGTGCGCACTTTAATCGGTGCGCAATTCTTGGACGAAATCAGTCGTTTGATATTTGAGATTGTCTGAAGGGAATATCTTGCCTATATTTTAGCACAGTATAGCATATTAAGTGCGCACTTTGTGCGCAATTCTTGAACAAAATCACCCGAGTCGTTTGATATTTGAGATTGTTTGAAGCAAATAACTTGCTTATATTTTGCGCACTTTATAACAGACATCTTCCGAACCCCAAAGGAACAAAGGTCATTTACACACTGAAGACCAAGCCGATTGAAAATGCGCGCCAAAAATTTCATACAGGAAGTGATCAGTGCATACGCATTCCTGGTAAGCAGTTACCAGGAAATAGAAAGTGTACGGTTTTAAATGTCGTTTAACATTATTTTTCGTTTTTAAAACAAAATTTGAATCAAACAAAGACACGAAGCATTGTATTCATATTTACAGAATGATGATGGATTCCTTCGCATGGGTGAAAGGTAAATATGCTAGGGAGTTGCACTTGCAGCTTGAATTTCTTCCTTTAAATGCGGTTTCAAATTCAAAAGTGGACAGGTATTCTATAGTTGCTCAGAGGCTGTATCTAAACGTATCAGTTATAAGCACACGTGGAAATATTTTGAAAAAGACTTATAGAATAATTATGGTTTAGATGCGTGTACAAATCGTACATTATTTGTGTGTTTTTAGATCTTATATATACACATATGTGGATATGTTCTTATGGGGATAAAAATCTATAGACTAGATTGGATATGGTATGAAAATAATGGTATACAGTATAGAATATTAACCATTTGCCTCCTACACTGGCCAAAACCTCTGTCTAATGCCATGTGATTTTACTTGTCACAGCAGAGTGCCCAGGAAGCAAAGGGTTAATAAGGGAAATTAATTGCATGTAAGATCATAATAACTTCCACTAGAATGGAAAATAATATAACATTACTGTACATGTTCTTATTTAAATTGAAATAATTATTCATTTTTGTGTTGTATAGTTTGTGTGAGTGGTTTGATAGCAATTCATCTAACCAAACAATGCTAACTTCCAACTCTACTTTCTCCACAGCCTTCAATCGGAACACAATTTAAATGTTTTTGCCCATATTACAAATGAATTGAACCATGAGTATGGTGGTAAGTGTCCATGGACTGTGTTGCAGTTGAAAGGTAACTTCATTTTCCTAGTTATATATGTTTGCAAGAAAAACTGTTGCCTGTCACCAAGTTAATAAAGTACATTATCATAAATTATACATATGTGTGAAATACATTTGGTAAACTTTGTATAGTCACATCTAGTAAGATGTTCACAAAATAGGTACAATGTTTGCATGGCAGACAGCACATTTCACTCATGTTGTTTGATTCTCAACAACAAAATGTTTTCAGACATCGCTTCAACTCTATATGAACGACAGTTGTCTATGACAGATAGCAGGTTGATTTTACCAAATATATTCCATTTTGCTGTTTTCTGTTTGTATATGGATACACAGATGTCCTCACAGCATGGTAACTGGTAAGGACACATGAGACTCAATTGAGTGGGTCACTGATGTTCTTAATTGCATGTACATGTACCACATTGTGACGTCCTCTGTGTATCTATAAGTACTGAACAGACAATGGAAAATAGAATCTATTTGTTTAATATAATCATGGAAGTAGAAAGACTTTTTATTATCCATGATATAATCAAAGACAATTCAAAAGATTTATCAAAGCTTTTGAGGGGTTTCTGCATCATGGAAAAAAAAGACTGCAGTTCTTTTGATGCGATTTATTACTTTAACTGACATAGCAAATTGTATACAGAATGTATACAAAATGATAAACTAATGTAGGAAATCCTTACATTTAAGTGCTCTTAAAATAGGTTTCAAGACCCGTAAGGTTCGTCTGGCAAGGACACAAAGGGGAACAAATGCAGCGCATTCAACAAAATGTAGAAGGCAATCTAGAAAGAGATATGTAAGTAGTTTGTTTATTTACCCATATTTAAATTGTTATAGTTTTTTTGCTGTACAACCTGTGTATAGTTCAAGTCCTGTCTCAGAGCTCACAGTTTTTCTGACACAGCTTGTACAGCAAAAAAACTATAACAATTTACTTATATCAAGCTGCAACTTATACCAATGTTACTCATATTATATTAATTCATAACCATAAAACTGACTTGGGTTGATGTTAAAATAATTTTATATTTCGGTTGCTCATATCTCGAGAAAGGGCCACTACTGTGACTGCATATATACATGTAGTTACATACTGTAGTATACTCTTATGTCCAATCAAAATTCCGTACAGTTTTTTTGCATGTGAAAATATAACCAATGAAAAGCAAGAGAATAGTGTGCTAGTGTTAGCCAATCATGAAACTATTGCAAAATAAATGTGAGGGCCCATGGTGAATTATGAGGGCCCATCGTTTGTTGTCAGATGCCGTTGGACCCGAAGAAGTGGGATGTACGAACATTCCCGAGTACGTATCTCCAACTGAGATATTTTAACAAGCTGACGAAGAAATAGAAGAAAGTGGACATGAGCATGGGGAAAAACGCGATGAATTCTAGAACGTCGAACAGTCATTCATCGAAAACACTAACACACCAAACAGGGCTCTTTGCACAATTTGCCATGCTCCAGGACACAACCAATCAAACTGCAACTTTATACCGTGTCCGTCAGCTACAATCTGCAAGCAAGTCAAACGCCATGTAGAAGAAGAAAAATATCTGAGAAGCATCCGCACTGAAATTAAAGCAAAAACAAAAAAAGTTTAGGAAAAGATGGAAGAGCTCAAAAACAAGAAAGCAATGTACGCGTGCATCCAAGGCACCTTTTCTTCAAAGGCTCAAGCTGACTTAATAAATAGTAAGCCAGATAAATATTTACGAAAGACACTAGACGGTGGCCAAGCTCCAAACTGGCTCTTGGTGAACAGTGATACAAGAAAGCTAGAGCAAATGTGCAAAGGTAATATACCATCGAAAGAAGATATTCAATCTCGTATTCAAAAGTTTGACGAATAATTTTCTATGCCTATCTGCAGAAATAAAGATAAACCTTCAGAGTCTCGCGTTAATCCTGCGGTGAATTTATGGAAACTTAAAGGAGTTAAGTTTCCCGGCGCCGAAACTCTACCGAACAAGAGTTTACAACCTACTAAAGGTGACCGTTTTGGTTTTAAACGCTATCCCAGACTATAAAAGTATCTTCCTCAGGAAGATCTTCGGCGCCCATCATCGTGAGCTGGTCGTGAGCGCTCGTACGAGCAATGGCGCTCGCTTTTTGAAATTGGAATGCAGAAGACCAGAGACCATCGGTCCATCATGTCAGGCACAGTGAAGGTGAGTTTAGAAGTCTGGTTCATCTGTTTTAAAAGTGACAAAATGTAAAACAAGAAAACATAACTGTACAGGTAAGTTAATATCCATATAGATACTAAAGTATATATTTAATTGTAAAATTGTTGGAACAAAATATGAATAAAGCAGCTAGTATTTACATCAATTAATATTAAATGTTATTTTAACAACCAGGAAAACAAAAAGAGAACAAAAGAGCCAGATTTGCAATCCCAGCCATATCAGACACTGGAGATGAGACATCATCAAGGACAATTCTCTTTGGCAGGACTGCACTGCATGTAAGACAGGAGAACAGTGTCAGTGATGTTGGAGTAACTGAGCCTTAAAAGAACACTGAATGCTGTGGTCCAAAATGCTGTTACTGTCTTCAGGCTCCATGCGTTACCACAAACAACTTTGAGCGTAAAGGATCCAGAGCTCCAGACATCAGAAACCACTCATTCCGGCATAAAGATTACTGAAAATTCCTAAAGGATATAGGGTATTGGGAGACAACAGTCTACCAAAATATGAAAACAGCAGCTGGGTTGTCTGATGATGATATCTGGGAGCTCATGCCAGTCTGTGTTGTTAAAAATGTGAGGAAGAGGTTTCCAAACCCACCAGGAATACCATATATGGAACACAAAAGAGCCTAATAAAAGTAAATGTAAATAAAAGCAAATCAGTTCTGTTAAAATATAAAAAATGCTGTAACTAAGTAAAGTTTGATATAAGTTTACTCACTTCATTTGTTTAACTTGTGTTTAACTCATAAAATTTAAGCCATATCACTTCTCTGAAAGTGGTACGTTTATCTTTAAGTACCCGGGTGATTATACTGTACCCAGTCGATAACAGCCAGGTTAATCCTACAGTTGTACATTTCATTACCAAAATGGTTTCTCTTTGGTGCATATATCAGGACAACATTATGAAAGGATTCAACCATATATGTATCACGGCACTAGAAACATAAATAGGTGACATTTGTCATGGAGTGTTTCAAAATTATTTTTGGGCTAATGATAAGTTGTACAACTTACCCTAACATAATCCTTAGCATATTTGTAAATTTGTGTGCTCTTGATAGTAGTTGTCAATGCATTTATAGCTTTATCTGATGTCAGAGGAATTTTGGTTGAAATGTGACCAGGCAGTTTACATTTTGATTGTTCATCACAATCATCATGATCATTCTAAAATTACAGTATAATTTAAACATGTTTTAGAGAAGATAACAATACACCATATTACAAATATATATAACATTAATCTACTGTGGGGATAATGAAATTACTGTACAGTGAATTTGGTCAAAGGATAAGGAATTAAATGCTACAATATGTGACAAACCCATATAATGGATAAGCGATGATAAAATTAACTACAGGTATACTGGACCATGGATGGGATGGGATAGGCATTGGATTTATTATCCGCACATGTTTGATGCTTGGGTGTAGCATTCAATACCCTGACAATCTATCATCAAAACACTACATGTATAAACAACAGCAAATCTAAAACCTGATGATTTACAATGTGCAGCAGTCTTTTTCTAAAATCATTAACAGTGCCATTGTTGTTTTTCATTGCATAATAAAACCCAGTCTTGACACTTGTAACTACAACAATATAAACAGTACTTTAGTTACACTTATTATATGGAACAAATAGAAAACATCACATCTGTATGTAATAGGTTGTACTATGAAGATAGTGATAGTTTACACATTTATACAGTAGTTGTACAGTACCTTTGTCAGATAGTTCATGAAACCACACAGATCCTTCTTTGTATTTAGCTCCTTTTGCAATTTTGGATAGGGCCTTTTTTACACTTTTAGTTCCTACAGTAATAAAGAACATTTTCAGATATTGCAATAATGTTTGCCAATTTTCCTGAAATCTTGATAGCAATGGGCCAGCAGGCACAGTGTACTGCATTATTACTACCTTGTACCAGTTTCCTGTAAAATGTTTTATCAATGAATCTTCTGAATGTCAAAAGTTTGGCTTTTTGTTGCCATGCCTTATAATTCAGTGTTGGTACCCCTAGGGGTTAATTGGATAATGAATCTTGAGAAATAGATTCTGCCATTATTGATGTAATAAAACATTTTAACAAAGCATACATTGTACCTAGATCTACATGTGTTCCCAATACTAACCATGCCAAGTGTCAAAATAATTTTTTATCCCTTGACTATCAAGCCAGTTCTTCAGTTCTAAAGTAAAATCGTGACCAACTTCTACGATTTTGACAACTACAGTACAAGAGAAACAAATCCAATATTAATTAGTTACACACCATTATTACACACACACATATATATATACATACTGTATATTATATGATTTTTGTACCTGGACCATGACTTCCATCCTGTATTTCTTTCACAATTTGTTTTGTTGCACTAAATTCCCGTGTCTGAGCACACTTAACTTCAGCCCTTGAAACATTTTTAATATGCATCACTTTCTTTGTTCTGTAATGTAAATAAGAAACATTCTTGTCAATGACTGAACAAAAAAATAAACCAAGTACTGTACTATAAAAACCAAACACTAGGGAGTAGGGACAGATGCACTGACTCATATTTTCTTAGCCGATCAGTTCATATCATATGAACATGGACTTGACTAGGACAAAAGGCAAAACAGTTTTTGACTGGAATATCACTAATCAGACATAAAGATAACTTCTGCCACAAACTCCCACATCACTTACTCAAATCCAATTGCTGATACTGTTGAATGGTATGCATTGACAACAGAGTCATGTCGTGCATCAGTCATGATTGCCTAAAATTACATGGGAATGTGAAGAATTAACTCTAAAAGTGACCAGATGTTGTAGTACAGACTTCCTATAGCCACTTACAGTTCCCCCATTCTCCTCATAGAAAGGCTTAGACATCTCTTCACAGCAGGCCTCTCCCATTTTTTTGTCTGGCAAGTTCAGCAATGCAACTGAAGTAACCCAAAAATTTTTGTACTATGGCAAACAAAAATAATTGGTTAGTTTTATTAAACATAGAGAAAATTGTATACACAAAATAATTATATACACCTTTCCTTATTGCCATTTCTTCATTGACCCCTATACATGCAGCCAAACTAAAGGCTTTATATTGGGTTTCCAAAAGGCCAGAAGATATAAATCCATGGATCATTCTACATAATAAGTAAAAAAACAGAACGCACTACACAACACACTGCCTGGTTCTGAAAAAATGTGCAGAAAAATAAAGCTACTGTAAGCAGCCTAGCGCCCTAGCCTATAATCATGTGTTGCTATTACTTACCTAGAGTTGACATAATATTTGCCATTAACAATGGGTGAACTAAGCCATTTCACACGATGTCCATTACAACAACTGATTTGGTAGCTAACTACATGTCCGAATCGTTGGAAGTTTCCTTCAGATAGGTCCCAAGCTTTTGAACAATTGCAACTATTCGAGCCCTTTTCCATGAAGTTCAATACATTTCTCAAAGCTGCAAACGTGCAAACGAACATCTCGTCATCCTTTGTCGCAGGAGTGTGGATTTCAATTTGATTTGATGTCATTTCTGAAGTGACTGGCTCATTTTCTTCTTCCACATATGTATCCAACAAAACTTCCATGATGTTAGCATTCTGAGTTTTAGTTGTCTTCCTTGAAATCCTTAGAGATTCTTTGACTTTATTCCAGCGTTGCTTAATATTATCAAGCCTGTGACTATCTTCCGTATCAACAGATATTTCGATCCCGAATGTCTTTTTAGAATCTCGAGAAAGCTTTCTCTTTTCGTTATAGCGCGCCTGCTTTTCTGCTCGTTCAGAATTTTCAGCCATTATCAAGTAGCCATCTTACTTCGTGTACCGGACACAGCAATTTAGCACTGTGTAGAACTGCCTCGTTCTTTAACAAATCTCGTTTATTTTTGTTCTGGGATTGTCCAATTCATGAATTAAATAAACGGGATTTTTTAAAGAGGAGGCAGTTCTACAGTGCTAACTAACATTTTACTCGTGCAAATTGCTGTGTCCGGTACACGAAGTAATAGCCCACAAGGATAGAACTAGAAGACTATGGGCTAGTGTTTGGGAAAATATGGGAGAGTAAGGAACATCAAGGGTTAGTTTCTTTTTGTCCCTTTCAAGCCATAGGAATGTTTGTGTTCCATAACGGCCACCTATACCAAACAATTGCTTTTTACCGTATCAAGTATCAACCAGGTAAAATTAGCTTTTACGCCATTATTAAACATTATACGGAACCCTCAAAATATATTTTTAGTTCTTTATGTGAATAAAGGGTAAATAAATCACTAGAAATCAATTTCGTTTGTGAATCTTTAATAAGACATGTTTTAAATAACACGTCCGCCATTTTTTAAACTTCGGAAAACGATCGGAGCGTGCTCGGTGCTCTTTTATAGTCGGGGATAGCATTTAAGGAACCAGAATCGGTTGAAGAAAACATTTTGTTACGCCAAGCAATAGCGCTCCGTCGAGATGACGTCAGTACCGTTGTTTGTCCGCTTTGACCCATAATTCTTGCGGCCATAACAAAAGAAATAGCTCATTTGCAATCATTTGTGAGTCAAATTTGGTTTGTTTGTCCGCTTTTTGAGCTATTAATAGCAGGCAGACTCTACGCTATTGACGAGAGTATGGCATTGTGCAATATTCCAACAGCCACGGGTTCAAATGAAGTTTCAACAATAACAACGCAGTCTATTGTTCATAACGAAGCCGTTATCAATGAAGACGTCGGCGGACCTAATTTATTGTTTGAAGCCGCGAACATATTAGATGGCCTTTTAGATTATTTTTTTCAGTATCATTTAAAAATTTTGAAAACTTTTGATATTCTAGTTGACGACCTATTGACAGGTCATACTTTGTTGCCATTTACAATGACAATGTTCATGTGACTGCCACTTTGTTGTTTTTACTTAAAATATATATCGTCCTCTGCAGGAGTAAAAAATAAACAAACCTTTCAATATTACGTTTTCCCAAAATGAACATTTGACAAATTACAAATATTATTAAATGTTTGTTGTTTTGTTGTATTAATTCATTTTCTGCATTCGAAATATTAAAACAGTTCTAGTCTACAGAATACAGTATATTGTTACTGATCTTCACTCAACGAGTTCTGTTTGCTGACATATCAGTCAAATACCGTGACATATAAATCAATAAAAGTAGACATGCAGGTCCTGCAACCTAGATGTTAATATAACCAGTATATCTATAAAAGCCGTGCATATCTAGTGCAGTTACTGTTGAGATTGATTCGTAAACACCCACGTGAAGATTTCGACGCAAAATTTCACGGTACTCAACACGGCGTAAGACGCTTCGCATTTTGTTAAAAACATACTCTGTTGGGTTGAACTCAGGCGAATAAGAAGGTAAATAAATCAGCACACAACCAATATTATCTAAAAATGCTCCCAGAGCCTGACCAGCAGCATGATGATGAATCGCCGCATTGTCCAAAATAATATGGTCCCCGTAATCTAATACTGGTCGTCCATTCTCGCGGACAACACGTGACGCTTCATCAAAAAAGTTTACAAATGTTAAGCCATTACTTGTGCCGTTTATTGTGTTGGCATACATTATACCATCAGCCCCACAGAGTAAGTTAAGTGTTATATTCGGCGATTCCATTCGTCTCATCACTTCTACACAATGTTCTCCTTGCACGGCATGGCCATAATGTGGGCTAGCTGCATCCAGAAGCTTTATCCCGGCTTCATCAAAGAATTTAGGTTTATACGCCTCAACCGTCGAAATGTAACATAAGAAATATTGGCAGTATTCAATGTTGTTCCTTGTGAATCTCTCTGCCACAAGACGACTCATTCTTTTCCATGACATCTTACCACAAGTAAGCTTATCTCGAACAGCGCGTCCTATGGCGGTCTTGGAAGTACCAGTAGGTAGGTCGCACACCTCTGTAATTTCTTGATTTCTACCGCAGAAATGGATGGACGATCAGATTTAAGAAGTTCAATAAACTCCAGATCGTCTGGCTGCAAATGCATCGATCTGCCTGCGTTTCTTTTGCGTTCATAATCTCATGATGCAATAAACTTTCGCCAAAGATCACGGACTATGCTTCCCTTTATCTTCGAAATTACCTGGAAAAAATCCTGTTGTTATATCGCCACTTTTGCCCACAATTTCATCTATTATAGCAGTCCGTAGTTCATTGCCGAGAGCCCTTCCGCTAAAAAAGGTTCTCCCTTTGGAATTCACTTTGAGGGCCATGTTTATTGACGTCCAGGAATGTCAAGAATTTGTCAATGTTTTGGGCGTGAATCGTGAGACGTTTTTCTCGCCCCATGTCGCACATCATCGGTTTTTATAATATGTGCATAATTAATGTTGATAAAAGCAACACAAGTCTTCTAACAGAATAAAAGGTTTATCAAGCTTATCAATAGTCAGACAACACTCTTGGTCTTGGATAAATTTAGCTATCGAATCTTTTGGTATCTGCTTATACTGACAATTAGACAATAAGGAAAAGGCAGGTTACAGTACATATTACAGTATGGTACATGTACCATACCAGTACTATATTGCAATATCTCAAACTCATTAATAATTCATCAGTAGAAAACAAACGAAATCAGTACCGAGGCAGAGAACTGGATACCTGGTCTTAATTAGTATAGGATTTTGACAATTTCCACCTCAAATTTCTCTTAAAATACTGATTCATTCGAGATATAATATCAAACACTCGAGAAAGAGTGTTCCATCCTCTATCCAGTCACCTCGAATTTGGTTAAATATCGGATGAAACACTCTTAATTCTCATGTTTGATCTATTGATAGGTTATCCAGTCTCATGAATACAACCGTATATACTTTGAACAAAATTATGAGAACCACTGTTAAACATGTATGTTGATTATTTATTATGAAAACCATAACTGACAAATAATATTAATGAAATTAATATTATATAATTAATAAAATTAATTATTAATTTAAATAATCAAGAGTTACACAATTGGTTTCTAACCCTGTCTGCGAGACAAATTAGTGTTGGCAGACTTTCCCACTCATGTTCTGTTCAGTGCACTACCCAAAAAACTGCACAAAAAATAAGCAGTTTGGAAACCTGTTCAAATTGGCAAATGAATTATTTACTTATTTTTATGTAATAACTGAGCACTACACTATTAAAGCATCAAACAGTAAGCAGGTGTTGCGTACACGTATTTCTAGTGTATACATTGTTATTTTTCAAAAACAAATTGACCTTGTTTTGATGCGGGATACACCAGGCCAAAGATTTTTTCGGATTTTTTCGACCGTTTATGATTGGCTCTTAGGTTAGTCACAGAATTGGAAGTTCATCACCTTTTCACACCAATTTATCTGCCTATGCAGCACTCAAACTTTTTGGATAACTGTATACAGACCCTAAATGCATCTTATTGTATGTGAGTGACCAAAAATTGGGTACTGGTGAGTCGGTGACCAGTACTTCACAACTAATTGGCAACTTAAATCATTAAACACACATGTGCAGTACTTAATATATTTCAGTTTATACTCTGCTTCAGACTAATAGTAAAGAAGCCATCCAAAAACATAAAATCTGTAGAACTTATTTAATTATTTTATACAGCATGACATGATCCAATATTGATAATTTTCCTCTTTTTTTTAAAGGTTTCTTAGGACAAATGTTTCAAAAGACATATAGCTATCCTGATGTTAACAGAGTGATTGGACAAGTGACCATTGAATCTAGAAGAGGTGGCACTATTATTTAATTTTACTAATCTGCCTTTATTAAAAATTACTTTAGTTAAGTAACTTAAAATTTTGAGTTTAGTAACTAATATAACTTTTACTGAGGGTTTATACTAGCACAATATCGAAATAAATGAAACCTACTTTACAATTCAAATAACCTGGTGGTTAACTAACTTTAAAGTATCTTAAAAGGTTGTTGTACTACCGAAATAGCATGTAAGTTGTCTAACGTTTCGAGTGAATGCCCTTCGTCAGAGAGTTAAAGGCAAAGGGCCTTCACTCGAAACGTTAGACAATTACACGTTATTTCGGTAGTACACCAACATTTTTAGATGTTGATTTGTATTTCTACACTGCCTAGGCATTTCATAAATTTTGAAGTGATTTGGCAATTTGAAAACAATACAAATCAGGTTTCGATTTTTTTATTGTGGCACTTTTTAAGTACATAATCTATATTTTAGCACTTCATATACAAATGGTTTATACTCTAAATGTTGTCATTATTTAGGTAGTAAATTTCCAATAAATAATTTGCCATTGAATCAGTTTTTGTGTTTCTGAATGATGGGAAGATTTCAATTTTTAAGATTGCTAAAAATCTGTGTATGCATGAAATGTTTGCATGGCACCTATGCATGCATGCAAATGGCCAAATTGCATGCATGCACAGTTTAAAAGGGACAACTTCGTAGATTTGACAGGATACCAATATTATCTGATAAGTCATATCTTTCATTAAGTTGGGATGTAAATCAAGGTTACCCTTATTGTCATCTTGAAGTTCAACGTGCTGTGTAACTGGTGCTATAGAATCAAATTGATCATCATTATCATCATCTTGACTAAAATGCTGTTGAATTTCATTCAAGTCTGATGCACAAACCGCATACTCATTCATTTGTTCAGCAATTTCATTAGCTAGAGTCAGATAATGTTCTTTGTCAGAAGAATATTTTCCAATTAGATCAGTTAGTTCATTTCTCCATGGAGTTAATAACATTATGAGCTCACAATGTTTTTCTGGATGAGATTCCTTGTTAAACCAGACACTTCGTATAATTCTTCCACTTGATCTCTTTTTAATTTTATTTTTACTTGTTTGACCATTTTCAATTATGTTATCACACAATTCATCATCATCAACTGCAGTTTCTAGTGGTAGATGTAATATATGAACGAATTTGAGTGTTTCATCAGCGGATCCAAACATGAGAAAACATGATGAAAACACGAGCGCGAAGCGCTGTTCTCCAAAAAAGAATTATTAATTAAGATCTCAGCAATTAGATCAAAACTGGGTTTGATCTAATAACTGTGGTGGTATATGATTTTAACGTGTTTTACTCGAGTATCCAGCCTCGGTCATGTGATAAAATAAACTGATTTCATTGGCTAATCAGCTCATGAATTATTAATGAGTTTGAGAAGATCTATATATAATTGTTGATTTTTTGTGGAATGGTTTTTCTGGCGAATCATACCATGCAGCCCAGTCGGTTAAGGTAATATTTTGAAGACATGCAGGACGTTCAGTATATCGTTTTAAAAGCCTGCCTGGATGAATTTCTTCACTTTCATCATCCATTTCTTCAATCTCTCTCATCAGGAGGTGATGTATTAAACATCCTGCCATTTCAAATCAGACAATTCAGACTCATTGAAATGGGTTTCACATGAGAACCAGTCATTTTGCAGAAAATGCCAAGATATTATAATTACTGAAACAGTTTCACGCAATAACCAATCGATATTTAAGATATGTGAAAGGGTTTCAGTGGACAACCAACAAAATCGCCCAGATTTAATTACACCCTAAAGGGTTGAAACTGTTTCAGGCTTTGTCCAATCCTTATCGAGGTATCATGTTCTCGTATTATTTTATAATTGACACCAGCTCCTGTGAAAACAAAACCATTTTCTACGGTGGCCCATAAGTATCACGGCAAAAGTTTTAAACAAGCAACATCTGTTTCACGACAACATTAATTAAAAAATTATTGCAGCAA
This sequence comes from Chrysogorgia sp. JL179-B06, assembly GCA_035772405.1. NCBI lineage: Eukaryota > Metazoa > Cnidaria > Anthozoa > Scleralcyonacea > Chrysogorgiidae > Chrysogorgia > Chrysogorgia sp. JL179-B06. Next base: position 182,012 of record JAYKKM010000217.1, read on the forward strand.
AAGTTTTTAATCCACGGCAACAAAAGTTTCAAGTTCACGGCAAAACTTCCACGGCGGAAGTAAATCTACCGGAAATAATTAACGTAAATTGTGCTGCTGACCACTTACCACAATTACTCAGATTTTAAGAAAATGGCGGGCGTGCGAGGAAACGTGTCACAAGAAGAGGAAATTATTCAAAGTTACTTTTATGGGGGGTATAAATACGATGAGATTCGAGAATTTTTGGAGAAGAACCACGATATTAACATGAGCATTGCAACCCTAAAAAGGCGGGTGAAGGCTACGGGCTTAAGCGAAAAAACCCTGAATACGACGTCAACGAGGTTCGGGATAAGATTAGAGGTCTTCTGGACGGCCATGGCTCTTATGGCGGTTACAGGACTGTCTGGCACACTCTCGAGATGCAGGGCATAAGAGTACCTCGTAAAATTGTGCAGGAGATGGTGAAAGAGCTAGATCCCGATGGAACGGCGGAAAGAAAAGCCCACAGATTGCAACGGAAAACCTACCATAACCGAGGACCAAACGATGTTTGGCATTGTGATGGCTATGATAAATTGAAACCTTTCGGGTTAACGATTCATGGTTGCATCGACGGGTGGAGCAGAAAGATGTTATGGTTACATGTCACCTGTTAGAATAATTCTCTGCATAATATTGCCGACTACTCCCTAGGTGCAGTTCAGCACTTTGGTGGATGCCCCCAGAAATTGGTAACTGATCTCGGCACGGAAAATGGAATAATGGCCTCCATAAAGTCATTTTTTCGGGACGATGTCGAAAGTCACCGTTACGTTCCTTCGCCCCGCAATCAAAGAATAGAAGGATGGTGGTCATATTTCAGGAAAAGCAGGACAAACTGGTGGATCAATTTCATGAAAGAATGTGGCATATTTAACCGAGTGTTTGTGGTTCTGTTTTGCATCTCTTTTGCAAATAGACATTGATCAAGTTAAAGGGACACTCCGGCCAAAATACAAATGTAGTTCATATGAAAGATCTTACTGACTTTAGTTGATTTCCAAAGTTTCAGCATTCCTATCAATTTAGTTAAGAAGATATGGCTAGTTGAAGTTGGAGAGTTTGTCCAATTTCGACGCCATTTTGTTTCTCAAATATGACGTCACTGGCCTAAGAAGCTCCTCTACTTTCCTGCAATGAGGAACTAAATAGTTTATTTCGACTAATTTTCGTCCAAACAGTATTCACAACAGCTATCACTATGTGATTGCCATCAAAACAACTCCACTGCCGATAAAGAATCACTCAATGACATCATATTCGCAAAACCAATATGGCGTCAAACTCCTCAAATTTTCAACTTCAAATAGCCATATCTTCTTAACTAAATTGATAGGAATGCTGAAACTTTGGAAATAAACTAAAGTCAGTAAGATCTTTCATATGAACTGCATTTGTATTTTGGCCGGAGTATCCCTTTAAAGAACACTGGAACACTCATTACATACGAAGGTCCAGGCATGACACAGTGTCTGGTCGCCCAGACTCGTATTATTTGGCAGAGTCAAATGGTGGTGTTTCAAATCTTCTGTTGCCTGTTCCGGAGAATGAAATGGCATATGCAAGATTGCATATTGTTGATACAACAGTACTTTACACTAGAACATTTTATTGTAAGTGTTCTTTCAAAAATTTATTTCAGAACATGTTACAATTTGGACATAATAAATATCTTAATCTTACTTTGCCAAACATAATGCACCTATCGATATTAAGCTCCAGGGAGGGGTGGGGACAGGATGTGTGGGCATTTGATAATGCTTTTAGACTGACCCTCTGGAATTTGATTAATATCAGAGCTTGAGAGTGGGACAATTTGACCTGTTTAAAGATTTTTTGTGTCTTTGAAGTCTATTTTAAGGCATATTGACTAGATTTGATGAATATTTATTGCACAACAGTGGAGCATTTTACCAAAATTATCCTGAAAATTTAAATGCCTGCCCATGGGGCTTAACATTGACAGGTGCATAAATAGAGTGTCTTCTGCATTTCTCCTCTTTATATTAATTTGTATCAAAAAACAACTTTGATGTGTAGTGCAGTAAATCTTAAAAGCCATTGTGTGCATGATCTAAAAGTGTTTCATACAAACTCAAACCTTCTCTCCAATTCTCTGGCAATTGAAGTTGACAAGTAGACATAACATAATTGAAATAGTCTTGGTAATTATTTTGAAAACAATATAATACAGTGTAGTTCTAAACCTGGCCCTGAACAAAACAACAAAAAACTGTAAAACTGTATTAAAACTGTAAAATTAGATAGTAAGGATCATACCAATACATAGGTAATTAAGGTATGCAAGCTAGTAACCATGGCTTACCAGGCATGAATTGATCATCAGTGTCATCATCAAAAAGCAAAACATAATCTTTGGAAGCATCAAAGCGACGGTCAAATGCCGTCCATTTTTTCACGGCCTTTTCAATTATTCACTTATATGTAGCTGATTGTGGGACAGACAGAGGTAATCGCTTTCCACGGATTATCTTCAATTCTTCTTCACACAGTTGTTTCAAACCAATGTTAATAACAACCTCTTTCTCTGCTTCATCAGACTTTGACTTTTTTTATTTTTGAACGGAACGTACAACCAGACTGTTGCTGAGATGCCTTAGCCTTTGTAAAACTTTACAGAGACATAGCCTTCCTTTTCTCTCCAGATGTGTTTTGAGGTCTACCAAAGGATGTTGACATTGCACTTGAATCAGTCCTGCCCGACTCGGCACTCACGCCAGGTTGAGGTGGCCCACTTATTGACTGGTCCGCGTTGCAGTTCCAGCAAAATGTAATGCCTTTTCTCACTTTACATGAGCACATACCACAAAAACTAAACAAAAGGACATAACATTAAAATTATTTATCATTAATATCCATAGTTTATTATTAGATCGTCATAGTTAAACATTTGTTGTGCCATGAATGTATCAGTCAAATCAAACCGGGAGTGGGGGTCACTCTCCGATCGGGATAAATTGAGACCCATGGCTAGGAGAATGAGCAGATAGCGAAGATATTGAGAGTGGCAAGGGCAGCTCTCAACAATCTGTTATTAGATTAAATTATCAACATTACCTGTTGATAAAAATCCATAAAAACATAAAAATGTCGACCACAATGACAGTGTTGTCGACAGTAATCATGACGTGAATTTGGGGGTCAGATATATAATTTGGGCCAATTGGGCGTAACTGATTTGGGGAGATTTTTCATGTACAGTTGTGGATTTTGGGCAATTAAGTTTTGGAAATCGGGTGTCAGCGACTGCTGATCAGTTATCCCCTGTTACGGTTATGTATCAGTCAAATCCAAGCGTGCCCATCTCCCCGGGACACTGCCGGGCATTTGATACGTTGACCAATCCCGGGGTGGGGAATTTTAACCCAAACCTTTGCTCGGGGGTCGGGCATTTCTGAGCCTGTTCACTTTGGGCAGCACAAAAGGCAGTGGGGGGCAGGTGCAATTGAATTGCCACTCCCCCCATAGCATTTCGCTGTTGTTCGAGTGTGATTCGATCATGGAGGAGTTTAAGCCTTAAATTTACAGCCCAAGGAGGTAAAGGGTTAACACCTACCTTGTAAATAGCATTTATATAATAATTTGACATTTGAAAACACTGAAAATTGCTGCTGTTGCTTTCATGTTTTTTTGGATTTTGCCACAGATTTTTGGCCCCACCGTGGGGCATTTGCACCCGGATTTCATCCCCACTGCGGGGAATTAGAAGCATTTTGGAAAAAATGTCAAATGCCCGGGGGGATGGGATGAGCACGCTTGGATTTAACTGATATGTTACTGGTAATTGTTTTAATTTATTAATATTTAAACAACACGGTTGACCGATTTTAACCAAACGTTAAACGGGTAATTGCTCATTGTACAAAAAATAAACGTCTAGAAAACATAAACAAACGGTTTAAACATAAACAAATTCCCCTTTAATTAAACATCGCAATGGAAAATACGATGTAGACAACGTATGCTTCCCGCGTAATCGACCAAGCGTGGAGCTACGACGAGCCAGCGGTAAATTGTACTAAATACCTTTCGTTAATTACTTCCGGTAGATTTACTAACGCCGTGGAACTTTTGCCGTGAACTTGAAACTTTTGTTGCCGTGGATTGAAAACTTTTGCTGCAATAATTTTTTAAAGTTTGTTGTGGTTTGTAAAATTGTGTCCCTGTTTTTAAATTAATGTTGTCGTGAAACAGATGGAGATATGTTGCTTGTTTGAAACTTTTGCAGTGATACTTATGGGCCACCGTAATTTTCACATATAAAATTTACATTTATTTCAACCACTAAAACATATAATTTGTTTCTTGTTTTACCAAAAAGAGCCAAATTGCTTTAAAATTGAAAGAATTGACAACTGACTGTTTCATCAAACAAATTCCATGGCGTATAAATTGTCATACTATTTCCTGTTTTGTAGATAGCTTAATTTGATTATATAAAGGCCTAAAGCTACATATGTTATTTGAAGATCTAACATTGAGGATTCTACATAACAACTGAAACTTAATGACTATATGTCTGAATATACTATACACAACAAAAACGCAGTTCTCAGTGGGTTTTTTGCGATAAATGCAAAAGGCGGATGAATAAAATATGAAAGAAAAACATTAAAAGAGAAATACTCACAATATTGCTTATAAAGAATGGGGTATTTTTGGTTTAGTGTTGGTGAGAAATGGCCTTTCCATGGCTTATAACCAAAAACAGTTTCACGCAACAACCAATGAATTATAAGGTACATGAAGTTGTTTCACTCAGTGACGAATAAGATGTTTCTGGTTTGATTCCATCAATCATCTGTTCTTCCTATTAAAATCAGATTAAATTTTCTATCCGATTTTGCAGGGAAAAATTCCATATCTCTTCTGAATTACACATATAATGATATAAGTATGAATGCAGATATCTAGGTTTTGCAGGGCCTTTTCATACACAAGGACCCCAGTTAAGGCCCACTTCGTGATGATCTCGGTGGATGCTGCCAAGATCTTCATCAATCTAGATGAACATTTTCCATGTGAACGGTTTATACCGGCTACCGGGATGGACTAGTGCAGCATTTGAAACTGGGCTGACAAATATCTCGCTGGCCCTCTTATTACTGGTACCGTGTGAAAAGGCCATGAGTTTTTAGTTAGAACTGATTAAATATGAATGGACGATTACTTAACGAAACTAACGAAAGATTTCTTCAAGACAAACCTACCATCTCTTGTTGGATGTTATTTGTCTGGAAGTTCAGATACTTGCTTCAGTTGCTTGTATTTCGTAAAATTATTTTTTTATTTCTCAAACAAATCAGCCGTGCAAAATATTTGCTGATGAGTATCAAATATACGTACCTATGCAGGGTTCTGCCCACGGTGGGCAGTGCCGCCCGGCACTCGCGCCAAAACGGAGCCTTCCGCCCGGCACTCGAAATATGAAAAAGAAAACCTCCTGCATTGCATTTTTGATATATCTTGTAATTTAAATACATCATTTTGTATTTTTTTTGTCTTTTAATTTAAACAATATTATTCGGTGAACTTCAGCACCACAACGCAAACAATATTAGCTACCGGATTGGTGATTTGGTGAGCCTGTAAGATGATATATCGGCGTAAGAGTGTGGTTGTGTGTTGAAAACACGCAGTTGTACGCGTCAGTCATTAGACAAAGAAATTTTCCCAAGAAAACTCCAACATGTGCTCTTAACAAGTGGATTTTCTAGGACCCAAAATTCACATAAAAAAACTGTCATAAACTGATCTCGACTTAGGCGGCGTTTACATTGTATCGGATCCCTATTGTTGCGTCACAGAAAGTCTTCTGTTTACACATGAAACGATGGTATCGTACCGACTTTTGCAACGAAGCAGCGGCGCGGCGGTCCGCTGTCCGAATTGGTACGTGCCGTGTCGCATCGATTATTGCGACGCTCCGATTACAATGTAAACAGCAAAAACGGTGAATCATTGCGACATTTCGGTCACGTTTATTCAAAATTGAGTCATGCAGAAAAAACTCGCGTTGTAGTAGTTTGTACACTAACTGACATATCCTTCGGCCTGCTGCAGACGGAAACTCATGTTTACATTTGCACCGACAGCATTTTGAAGCATAAACCTATCCGATACAATTTAAACGTAGCCTTATACAAAGGGTCATAAAATGATGCGCGAAATCATAGATCGGATATACTAGTAACCAGTGCTTTCTATGCGTCAGGAAATGGACCAATCAGCTTATTGCTGACTAATTGACAAGTCGTCGACGCATTAATTCGACGCATTTTATTCTAAACCTCTTGCTTTTGGTGTAAACAAATCTTCGGCCTGAACTCAAAAAACAGTTTGAAAAATGGGTACAAGAAACCAAATGTTTCAAGCCAAAGCATGGCTAAAAAAAGCAAGATCGTTGGCTTCATAGGGCAGAAAAGTTGGTACAGTCACTTTATGAAAAGACACAAACTCACACTCAGAGACAGAAGATATTACTAAAGTTTCTGTGGATACTACTCTGTGTCTCGTAATTTCAAGGACTCGACTTATACTCTGGGTATCGTCAAAATCACGATTTTCAACTTATATACGAGTATTCCACCAAGGTCCTATATAAATGGTAGTACTGTAATATTTAGTCTGACACATAATGGCAAGGATTATGAATTTCACCTGTTCACAATTTTGTAAATATCATTTTCAGATTACTAATTTTCACACATTCTTGGGAGGGGGGGGGGGGGTGAGCCCTTGGGTCTGTAGGTACCCGGCACTCACACGCTCCTGGGCAGAACCCTGCTATGTTCAGAATTTTGTTGTGAAAGTTCTATTCTTAAAACTGAGAACGATAGTTTACAAAATCGAAATAATTTAAATTTGTCTCCTGTTGCCTCTTAGAACCAAGCGCAATTCACCATTACTTATCGTTTCCCTCCACGTAATTCCTGTTATTTTGCGCGACATGTGCGAATTGGCGGGAAACATAATGACCAAAACATCAGGTGGATTTGACGTCACTTTCTGGAGTTGTAAAAATAATTCTGCAGTTGTACGTGGAAAACACTGGAGTTTGTATACAATTTCCATGCAATTTATATCTTCAGTATGGTTTGTTGCTGATTGCGGTTAAAATAGCAAATGACTTTCCTATTTCTACATCTCATTATTATTTGTTATTGTTTCTTGCACCTGATTGGCTTATTTTTGTGTTTCGCGTTATTTATTCTATAAAATTCTCAATTATTTCACTTTACGTTTCACTCTCTGACGAAGGACCTTCGCTCGAAACGTTAGACAACTTACACGCTATTTCGGCAGTACACCAACCTTTTTAGATATATTTGATTTGTATTTCTACACTCATGGCTACGCAGCACAACACGTTTTATTACTGTATGCAGATAATGTAAGTTTTCTGCATAGGATTTGTTTACTAATTCTTCATTAGCATTCGAAATAAGAGATCCTATTGGTGTTTGCTGATAAACTTTTCAGCAGGCAACTTTAAGATTTCAAAGCTTCTTTGTGGTATTCTGTTTGTACATGGTGTTCCATTGTTCTGGATTGGTAATGTCTTGATCAATACCAAGCGTGACCATGCCCCCAGGGCATTTGACGGGCATTTACCGACTCACCAGTTCTTAGGGTCGGGCTTTTGCCTTTACAGGTCTTCGCCAGGGTGGGGTATTTGGCACTCCACTGAAAGAAAGTAGATGCGTATCCCATAGTCACAAAGTTTGAGGCAATGCCAATATGGTTGCCAGTGAATTTCCAAAATTCGTTGGCACACCGCACATTTCATATTAAACAAAGTCCGATTATTTGCTCTAAATATTTCGATGATGTAATATTCTGTGTCCGGTATGTGAAGTAGCAGCCCCAAACGAACGTGCATATTTAAAATGTACACAAATGCCAAAAAAATCGCATGTCTACCGCTATTTAACCATGTTTATTTTAGTATACCACGTGTAGTCTGCGGATGCGCCGGCTGGCACAATTGCTTTGGAAAATTTCAAGGGAAGTTTGTGGCTTCTTAGCCTGCGTAAGGCCTATAAGCGTCTGCACATTGGAGGACAATTACTTGTTCTGGTCACGAGTGGTCACGTGGATTTTTAATTGCATTAAAATGAATAATTTGCGCAATAAGGAAATTAATAAAATTATAGCTATTATTATTCATGGCGTCTCTGGCGTGCATTCTGTGTTTCTCAACGTTAATAAAAGCTTCGGATCGAAATTTGGTTGTAAATAAGGGAGAGTTTTTGGTAAAGAGAGAGATCGACGACCTACACTTTGTCGTACATTCTACCTCACAGCATATCTGCCGTGCTTGCTTGGGTATTCTTAAACAAAGAAGAAACCACAAGAAGAAGCTTGACGATCTCGACGACAAACTTCTCCGTCAATACCGCGAAAAGGCAGGAACGAAGGGACTTACGGTTAAAACGAAAGGCAATGCCACTCAGGTGAGTTAATGCCTGGGTCAAACTTTTTCTCGTACCAGCAATTCAATTGCGCGGCCAACCGCCGTATTTGGCAATATGCGACATTTTTTGCGATTAATCGAAATTGTTGATCGTGCTGCAAGAAGCTGTATATTTCTCTGGTATATTTGCTTGGAGGTGATCGTGGTTTGTTGACAACGTGTTTTACTGTACAGTAAAGTTGAAAACGGCGAATTATTTGAAGGAAGTCGTCAATGCGCCAAGGTACGTAATATTTATCTGGTTATAGTATATATTTCTTTGTTGATTCTTTCTGAAGGTCGAATGTAATTGTACCTTGTATGATTGAATTTATATTTTATCGTTTATTATATAGTGTATATTTTGCTTCGATAATATAAAAATAACCAGAACAGTGAAGACAAACGTTTGTATACGGTCTTCACGCAGCATTTCAAACGTTTGTTCATAAAATTACATATTAATTTAACTGTTGTCTGTCAGTATTACCCGAACTCTAAAAAAAGCGCAAGAAGCCTCTGCGGAGGAGAGTGTGTCAGTAGAATAGAGGACCCACATATTTGTTGTTTATTCCAGCCTATTATACATATAAACCCTAGTGCCTATTCGTGTCTATTCGTGTCTACCTGCACAATTATAGTCTTTAAATCTACAGTACCTCCCCTAAAGAACATTGATATTTTGATCACTTATTTATATAATATATATATACTTGTATATATATAATATATATAACTATGCCTTACTGTAATTACACAGTATTAAGCTTGAAGTAAAATTGTATGATTGTATGGTAACTGTTGACATTTTCTGTTTTTCTGCAGGTAACAAGGCAATAATTATGGTCAGGGTTTTCATGTAATATTTAAGAAATCCATTACAACAGGGATGACATGCTTTTGGCCTGGACTCACAACAAATGCGAAAAACACCTGTAATAAAACTGTTCCCAATTGATGTCATTGTCATGCGAATTGGTTTCTACTGAAGTTTTATATAATATTGTGTATATTGAAGTGACAGAATAAAGTGAATTTTTACATTGATCTGATGTCTTTATGCGTGTATTTTCTAAATATTATGGTTTGGGCATAAGTAATAAGTAAAATATATTTCTGGTTCATACAGTAAAGCCATTAAAAGTAGGCCAGCTTTATAATTTTATAATTTTTTTAATTTACTTTAGAATTTTAACTATGCGCGCGTAATCTGACACTCGATTATATGCGACATAAGCCAAACACTTTAAGACCAGACATTTTATTAATAATCACGCAAATTCAGTTGGGAAGTTATATGCTTAAACTAATGGAATATCGTTCGTTATCACGCGTTTAATGATGCGCTCGATTCGATATACGAGTCCTTTCGCAAACTGTTTATCGCGGGGTCTATATATTTCGCAATGTGGTTCTACAATTTTAAATGTAACCAGACTAAAGTCGGGTGGTTGTTATGACAATACGTACAACCGCTTAAGCAATTGCTTTGACCTGAACTGGCTCAAGCGTAAAAAATGTCGCCATAGAAAATATATATTGATGTTCCAAAGTTGAAATTCAGCCGCTTGGGAGGGAAGGTTCCCAAGGTCTCTCGTACTTATTTATACACTTAATCGCTGCCAAATATACTCAACTACGTCGCTCCAATTTGTAAACTTGTATTTATAACCCGTAACGATCAGTATATCCATATATGTGCGCCATTCACGGCTATGCTTTGATTTCATCGCATTTATCTCAGCAACAAGTGCCGAAAAGCAACGATACAAATTGGTACGTTGAATACCGATCTTAGAGCATATGTTCTGTGTTTAAAGATTAGCGTGGGACTATGCCAATCCTACCCTCCCGAGCGCGTTTTGAAATGCGCTATTTTATCGATGGTTTTACGCTTATAACTGCTCAAGTAATATCCTATTGCAAAGGTATGAACTACCAAAAAAATCATAAAATTCATACGAAGAACATTAACTCAAGAAACAAACACATTGTTGCAATTATAATATTTTAATGATTTTTGTTTTATTTTCTCCGATTTAACACGGCCGAGGAGACTGGACCCAGACATTAACGTACCTGAGAGCGTTCGTTGTCCTTTGTTGATGAAAGCGGATCTCAGTCAACTTCGTCCTGCCCAGACATTGTGCCAGTAGGCAGCTGTTCTGAACACCTCACCGAAAGCCCAACACTGGTATATCCCTTTCAACCGCAATCAACTTCTACACCGGCCACAAGGCGTCCCCAACATGAAGTGGATAACGTTTCAACTGCCCAAAACACAATTGTGTCAGTTAAAGTACAGTGGGGAAGCGAAACAGCCACTAGGACTTTGCACGAAGATCTTTGCTCCATTGGCAAAATGATGTGTAGAGGGACATACACACAAATCGCATGCGCAGCTTGGCGCTGTGAAAAGGTCAGAGAACAAACTGTCCTTTTGTTTCTGAAGGAGATCAACCGAGAGTGTTCGAATACGTGCTCTAAGAAGAGTCCCAGCATTTTGCGCAAAACGAGCAAAGAAGACATTGTGAACTTTTCGTTGACAAAACTCGACCACGAGTTAAAGAAAAGAACCCCGCTGCTCAGGAGTGTTTTGATGGCAGCTTCTATTCGTAAAAGCAGTCTGGAAAGGAGCAACCTATACTGGATGCCTGCTGTATGTATGGCCTCATCCATCTGTCTAAAGAACAGATCACCTTATTTGACTGTCCTTCAACTGTTGAATACCATTTTCATTCAACACTCAGGATTAATGGTTGGTATAAAAAATATATTATTATTTACTTAATATACATAACTGTAGGGTTGATTAAAATTATCATGTTTGTGATGTATGGTACATATTTTATTTTAGGCAATTCTGTGTCGATTACGGGTTCTGCGACTTGTTGTGTCCCATACCTTCTATACAAGAAATTGGATGAATTTGGTCACAATCACAATGCAAATATTTTGGAGAAGGTAAACAATGAAAACGAACGATTGCTGAAGATTTACAATGATAATCACGTGCATGGGTCTGAAGAGGTGACTGCAAGTGACCAGGTTGAGGCTGATCAAGGAAGAAAAATTGTCTTTGATAATTTTGATTTTCACCAAAGAGTTCATCACATGACAGAATCCCACCAGAACATAGACAAACATTGGGTAGGCCATATGAGTACTGAAAATCGTGTTTCTGGAAATCATCTCAGTATTAAGCCAAGATCGAAGCAAAACATTTTAGAGATGGATAATGGCAAGTTCATTCCAGACAGCAAAGAACATGTTTTGCAGAGAGAAAACTATGCCACTTTAGTCTCTAGAATTGTTGTGTACAACATCGCTTGCTTGGAGTTTTTAAACGATCATGTAATTCAGCATATTAAGCACCTATACTCAAGGGAAATGGCCAAGCCAACTGATACTGTAAGTCTATTTGTATTTATCATTGTGCCAACAGAGCATTCTCCAAATTTTGCAAACCATTTACTGATACAGATCAATTGACCATAGCCTGCATGCAGATCGCCACCCGAAATATACAAGCATCTGCACGCAGGCTATTAATACCATTGATGTACCAGTAACATATTTAAACTTATACCAATTTAGACATTCCTGGGTATGATTTTTGAAAATGAAAACACCAATGAAGGTATGCAAGTTGTAATTGACGAAATCCATCCATACGTCCCTCGATTCGGAGATGGAGAGCACAAGCAATTTACTGGCCAAGGTGTAGTTGGTGACCAATTGTCAGTAGAAAGAGGGATAAATTCTTTGATGCAGATTGCCAATGGTCACACTGCAGATGACCGGAAAGAGGGTATTCATTTTGAAATCGCTGATTTCCGTGCCCAGATGAAATTTTTACAGGTGAAAATACCTTATTTTATCTATGTAAAGAGAGAAAAGTTTTCTGATTGAAGGGAGATATCCTGGCAAGGTTGGAATTTGCAATTTGACAATGCTATCCCTTTTCTAAATAGTGTTTTCAACAGTCAGTTTAAATTGTGCTTGATAACGATAAGAATTAAAGTTAGCTCCAGGTGACATCATTAATCACGGGAAGCCGATGTTACAAAGTTTGTTGCGAAGTTTGCAAGTTCATCACAAGTTCTTTTAGAACTACGCCTCTGATTGGCAGGCTACTGGCATCCTAGTAGCCAATCAGAGGCATAGTTCTAAACAAACTTGCAAAGATTGTGATGAATTTGTAAACTTCGCAACATTTTTGTCAAAAGTAATCTGAAACCGACTGTAAATACCTGCCATCTCAAAAGTTTGTTTTAATATTGTGCACTGTGTTATATTTTCAGGTTGCATTTGATCACTTTTACAACACTAGTGCATCTTCCGATAAGTGTACACTTTTTTCTGACCGCAACCACATCAATAGAAGAAATGTTGTTGCTGAAGTTGACAAGAACTTCTCTGCATGCAAACAATTCTTCAGAATGGAAATTGAAGCAAGAGTTGCTGCTGCCGCCCTTGATGTCTTGCAGATCACTTCCCTGGAGGAGACTCCCCCTGAAGAAGTTTTGCCAATACATATAGTTGATGCGACCGCAGAGACACAAACAATTTTTCTGAAAGACCTTTCATTTAAAATTGTTGACAAATATATTGTCAATGAAAAAAACAAATGCTCTGATGGAGGAATTGCAAGAGCGTAGCATGGTTGTATTGGAAGATGGTCGTTTCCCATGTAGATTCCCTGGCTGCACTAAGTCATTTGCATTTGATGGCAAAAGACGCATAGCATAGCACACAAGAAGACCCATGGTTTAGACTCCAATAGGCGAAACAGTCAGCGGGCGATCATCCAATGCCGTTGGCAAGGATGATGTCTTCAATTATCAGTTGGCACTATTAGAGTATGGAATGCTGTTCCTCAATTTCTCAGATGCAATATCAGAAGGTGATGGGTTGCGCATTTTGAGGTGCTGGAAATATTTCCTGCTATTTTTAAAAGTAGATGGGGCCCGTAGCCGTAAGTATGCCTTGGAAGGGCTTCACCTGATTTCACAAGTGTATGCTATTTTACCACCACGCGACGCACACAGGCTTATTTGGAATAGGTCCATCAAATCCAAGTATGGCTTGGGTGGCAACATACCTCTTGACCTGGCATTAGAACATTACAACCGGGTACTAAAAGAGGTCATTAAGAAAATGGGCCCTAATGCGTCAAATGAAACGGCAATAACACGTTTCTGCAAATGTTTGTCTATCAACAAACAATTGATGGACAATTTTGATCTTGGTTGTGCAGTACTAAAACGATCAGGTTCACATGTGAGAAAGAAGTGTTTGGATGATTTCAAGAAAATTGTTCAAGAATTACTTTGTAATAATGCTTTTAAATACTCTGCAGATAGATCTTATAAGTATTTTAGTGGTTGTTCTTCAAGTCTCCTTATTAATTTTGACCTACATGCAATATTTAAATGGATCAATGGACACAAAAAGAGCATTTATTTAAATAAGACTGCCAGATAATTGTAAAAAAAACTACGGTATTAACATTATAGTAAACACCCACTAAAAGAACATACTTTTATTAAAACATCCTGCAATTTTACCTAATTAAAATTCATACTATTAAACTGTTCTTATTGGTAATTCTTTTATAGCAAAAACTGCTAGATACAGCATTTAAATATTTTTTTTAATTTAGGTGGACAACAAATTAATGCTGAAGTTCTTAGTGGGTGTTTACTGTATACAATATCATATTACTGTACTATTGATCCTAAGATGTCACAATTACTGCATTCTACTGTTATTATTACATTGTCAAAGTTTTAATTGAAATCAGATTGTTTAGTATACCAAGAAATTATATCTGAGTTGTAAATGAAACCAGCAACCTTTCCTCAATGTTCTGGGGAAACAAGTAATCAAGCATCCAATTTGGCTGCAAATGAAATTTGTTTTAGAGTATACATGTAGAGCTTGTTTTGTAAACTGAAAAAAACTTCAAACTTTTTGTACTTAGATATTCAGAAACGTTTGAGATTTGCCATCTCTACCAGTTTTGTAATATATTGTAAGGTTGACGTAAAAATGTGGATTACTGTATTTACAACTCATTTTCTGATTTCAAGTTTGATATAATGGTTCTAAATAAATTTATGTGGGTTGTATATATTTTCATGTCATGTAAGGCCAGATATCAGTTAATATTTTAAATTTTCTATACAAGTTCTTTAGAGCTCCATATCTTCTGTAACAATTAATGCCGATGCTTCAGTTGCAATGGAGAACACTCCATTCGAAAACTTATGTCTGAAGGGTTTTCTGTTGACCTATCTAAGTTACTCATTTCCTTGCTGACATCTGACAAATCGTCATCCTGACACAACATTACATTAAACGAGTCATCTCTTATATCTAACCAGTCTGAGTCCACACTGTAATTCAAATCAGAGTTTTCTAACTCTAAATTGAGCTGGCTAATGTCAATGTCACCGAACACTTCTGACAAAATGTTCAAACCTTCAAGAGCATGCTCACTTCGCCAAATTTCAACACAATTAAAAATATCAGACATGCAAAATAGCTTACTAACATTAGCAATAACTTGAAGAATTTGAAAATTACCAAATTCCATGGCTACACTAGGATACAAAACTTGCTTTGGAGCTCCATTACGTAATATATGTTGATAATCATGCAATTTAGATTTTAACAATGTTTTTTGTTCGTTACTTACTATTCGATGATTATTGTATTGGTATAACTCATGATCGTTGGTGAAATTGAGATGTAGATTTTTGGCACATTCTCCTCTTAAGCCTGAGCACAAACAAGCTTGAGCACAAACATCACAGCACTTGCAACCCTCCACTTCAAATTCATGATTACCAGGGAAATGGCTCATAATTTCTTTTCGACGACATTTTTCTGAAGCTATTAATGCCTTCATGTCATCAGAGCTGCGAGAAGCCAACAGCCCATTGTGAAGGAGAATGCATGTACTCTCTTTTCCATCCCGCCCAACACGTCCACATTCTTGTAGATAGCACTCAGTAGTTTGCGAGGGACCAAAATGGATGACTCTATGCGTACCCTTACAATCAATGCCCATACCAAATGCAATGGTGCAAATCAAGACCCTTATGTGACCATCAGGAACACATGTTGACTTTAAAATGTGTTTCTTCGAAGACTCTGGTGTTCCAGCATGGAACATCTCTACAATACAGTCTTTTGGCAACATACTTTCACCAAAATACATGTATTTACCAAGTGCCAACTTGAATGCCCTCCATAAAACTGCAGCTTGCTTTCTTGTTTGGCAGTAAACAATGGTCTTTGTAGTTTTCTCTTTATGTTGCTTCACTTCATTGATAACATCACCAAATATATCGGTAAGTTCTAAGTCATTGTCAATGTACTGTATTGAATACATTAGATTTGGATGTTCTGGACTCCTTTCAATGATCACTGTTTCCTCTTTCTTCAGCTCTAACACTTCAAAGATCTTCCTCCTGGTAGTCTTTGTTGCTGTAGCAGTGCACACAATCAGGTTAAGTCCTTTGAATATAGACTTCAGACTACCAAGATTCCCATACCAAGTTCTAAAAGCAACTGGTTTTGGCCCTGGCAATCCCCTGTAGAATAAGAAAGAAACGGGTATATAGGAAATTTAGTAATAGTATAAATGAACCTGTATAAAGTGCTCAGAGTCAGAAACTAGTTTAACACAATAATTGTTTTCACTTTTATAGTTAATTTAATGAAAGTAACTTACCATTGACTTATACAGTGAGCTTCATCGACAGCAACACAAACACAATTTTCCACAAAGCTTTGACATTTCCATAATTTCTCCCAGCGTTTGGTGCCCAACATCGATTCCGGTGAAATAAACAATAGAGAGTAGATGCCATTCTCTGCATCAGTCAGCACAGACTCATCTTGTTCTTTAAACACAGCTGCTGCGTTGATTCCTAATTCCTGCAGTCTGCTTACTTGGTCAACCATCAGCGACACCAAACGACAGATAACAATCGCTGTGCTGGTTCCAATAACTTGGTCAAGTAAGACATCGGCAATCAAAGGAATCGATTGGAACACAATCGACTTGCCATATCCAGTACTTGCGCAGAAGAACACGTTTTTTCCTTTAAAGAACGCCTTAATTGCCTTAACTTGGTCTTCGAAAAGGCTATCAATTTGAAAAAAATGACAAACGAGTCGCAGAGCATCTTGAAAATCTTCACCATCTAACTTTGAAGCTTCGACAAACGCCATGTTTTTTAAGTGCTCAAGATAATTTTTGCTACTTCGTGATAATTTGCATAAATTAGCAACGAACCAATCACATACGGTTCCAACTTTCTGTGGAAAATCCACGTGACCAGAACAAGTAATTGTCCTCCAATGCGCAGACGCTTATAGGCCTTCAGCCGCCGGAAACACAAGCGTCTGCACGCAGGCTAGTGGCTTCTTGGCTCTTTTATTTGGAAAACTTTTGTTATATGCCCATCAACTGAGGGGATTTTGTATAATTAAGCTGACTCCACGGTGGGGCATTTGCAATAGTCTGATGCCAAAATGTCAAATGCCAGTCAAACGCCTGGGGGGATGGTCACGCTTGGAATTGATCGAGACATAAACTGCAC
Source organism: Chrysogorgia sp. JL179-B06 (assembly GCA_035772405.1). Taxonomy (NCBI): domain Eukaryota; kingdom Metazoa; phylum Cnidaria; class Anthozoa; order Scleralcyonacea; family Chrysogorgiidae; genus Chrysogorgia; species Chrysogorgia sp. JL179-B06. Next base: position 199,130 of record JAYKKM010000217.1, read on the forward strand.
CACCTTCTTGGATTATTGCTGGTAATTTCGTTTTCACAAATAGCTTGACAGTGTCTAAATTTTGAAAACATATACTTCATGTACATCTGGAAAAGTGCTGCTTTTTACTCATTCAATGTTTGAAAAGTTGTTTTCCTAATGGTGCACACGTGTTTGTATCTGTATCCTTTGAATATGAAATTCAGACACAGACTGATCTGACGTAAGTGCTATTTCATTCGTAAAGTTTTTCACTCGTTCTTCAGAATTATCTATCATAATTAATGATCTATTGTTTATCATCGGAGAATGTAGAGAAAGAAGTAGCAGAAGTACTTGTATAGTGCCAGTAACATCAATCGAAGGGTACTGTGGGAGCTTGACTTTGATGTTTTGGCAACATCTCCACTCATATTCGTTCATACATAAATTTCTGACTACACTAGAATTCGTGTAAGGAGAATTATAATTAATTAATTATAATGATTAGAATTATAATTGGACGGATTTTATTATAAGTGGACGGATTTTTACGACTCTAGAAAGATGCGCCTTCATTACGCACCGGATGGAGATTTTTAGTTTAACTGGAGTTGTAAATTTTCCTTAGAATAACCCCTGCAAACCCGATGTCTAGTTGTAATATATTCCACTAAGCTCTTATTATCACAGGATGAAGTTGTGTCGAAAGTACAGAGTAGCCAAGAAATAAAATCACCAAACCATACTCAGACACGGCTCTCTCAATATTGTTACTGCACGCAACGTCGGTGTTGATCCACACCATGTGATACCCATTGTGATCTACACCAGGTTATTTGTAAGAATTTCTTATCCATTGGTGTTCGTTTTTTACATAGTAAAATTGCACACAATTAGGTTCAAACTGATCGTGCAAACTGTGCAGTCATGTACTGCAGAAAAGAAAGCGAGTGTTGAATTGCGTTGCGGAAATGACCGGAAAGAACCGCCGATAGGCCCAAAGGAAATCTTATCTGTGCGCTTAATTGGTTTTAAAATTCACTTGCAAATAAGGTAAAAAATAGGATAGGTGCTCATGGTAATTGAGTAAATAAGTCTTTGTATGATTGTGTTAAATAATAGTCTATTTTCGGTTTCTCGATTTTAGAGTTAGCTAAGGTTTAATCTTGCATTTATTTATCAGCGCTATTGCAAGGTTGTCAATAACATTTATTATTTTCGCGCTACCCTCCACTGTAGTGGTCTATGTCAAATCAACTATGACAGAAAGCACAAGACATCAACGTTTATCATATGTCAGGAACATGGTCATAATTACAATGCCTTCTTTTATCATTGGCTGATTTGCGACAGTATATTATAACCTGCAGGAGTTCTTGTCCCACAAGTCGGATGTAATCTTTTCTTTGTGCTTAAATACGAAAATGAACTGGATCAATTGTGTGACTGGCAAAAGTAAAAGGTGCCATCAAAACACGTAGGTGCGCGTTTTACGGGCTTTGGGTTCCCGGTGTGCGTCCTCCCATGCAACCAGTCAAAGTCGTCCATCGACATTGCTGGAGTCCTCCATCTTGGAGGAGGCTTGCATCATAACCGTGTTGTTCCGTGGGATGGGTGTCGGCTATGGGCGCATTTTATTTTGTTTAATTAGCTCATTTGTTTCAACTGCACTCGTAACACTGTGCTATTTTAGTGCTGCAGTGAACATTCAGATTTCATTAAAAATCGCTTTATAATAATTATGGGATGTCTAGTGTTAATGTTCTAGTTACTTTATTTTTATACTGCGAGTTTTAGTAATTTTACATACAAATATGTCTGAAAAATTTAAAGATATAAAAAATACGATCCAACGAACTGTTAGGGAAGAAATTTCAAAAGTTATAGCAAGTAATAAGCGTGAAGGAGAATGTAGCAGTTCAGATACTTCGCAAAGTACGCCAACAACATCGAGTGGGAGTGGGACCTTGTGCGCAACTGGTTTCCAGCCTCGTGGTGAGTCTTCGACCCTGAGTTTTCGACAGTTTTATCGTCTTCGAGAGGCTAGCAGACAAGAGGATTTTAAACCTAAGAAAAAGAAGAAACGTGGAGATGAGGCATCCACTGCGGAGACGAAGTCGAAGGCAAAACAATCAATTAAAGAGGTTGAAATCAAAGTCGGTTTGGCATATGTTAATGATGGTGTCTACAAAACACGACGAAATCAGACTCGCATACTGAAAGTGAAGAATGATATCGAGAGAGATGAATTAATCGAGAAAGCAAAAATTAAACATGGTAACTTTGACCAGTCGTTCAATTGTGCAAGTCCCTATGTCCTTCTCTACCCTGATTTTAGTGAGGTGCATTTTGTTCCAGGAAGTGAAGAAACATTCACCCTGATGAAATATAAGGAGGCTATTTCCAAAGATTATAAGAAGCTTACATTTAACCTTTGCCTTCGTGATGAGTTTGATTACAACCAGTTCTCCGACTGGTCTTCTAATGAAAATGAGAAAAATGACACTGAACATCAGAATACACCAACAGTGAGTACATTTTTTTTTTATTTCCCTGTATACCATAAATGTGTATTAATTACATATTAAAATATTTAGAAAGTTATTGGGCTAGAGACCTACCAGAAACCATAATGGATTTTTAATTAGGCCCTAGTTAATATGTTTGTAAGATTCAAATTCAACTATTTACAGTCATTTACATAAGAATATTTAGATAAAATGTTTCTATAGTAGTATTAAGCGCCGATCAATTTATACTGTTAACATCCCCACCCCCAGGGCATACCGCCCGGCATTTGAAATTTTCAGTATTTTGCTGTCAAATTCCCTCTCCCCAGGCAAAAAATACTGTTCAAATGCCCCACATGGAAAGAAAATTGATGGTCAAATGCCCCAATAATAAAACTTGTATTTTAAATTCCAAAAGAATGTGCACAGACATTTTAAATTAACGTGCACTACAGCGCATACTGCAATTACAAATTCAGTCTTGGACTCCACACGCTTCGTGTCAAATGCCCCACGTATCCGGACTCAGTGTCAAATGCCCCACCCCTACAGCGATTATCATTAGACGTACAATTTTTTTTTGTATATTCATAACATTATTTTTTGGATTCGATTTTTGTATGTATTACCCCAAATTAAGTTGCCGTAAATAAGATATGGAAAGACTAATGCATAATATATTAATTTCATTGTATTTTTATTTACAAATGTCTGATTTTGGCTATTATACCAGTTGCCCTAATGATCTTCTTTGTTACTTTGCATAGAATAACCTGCCTATTTTTGTTATGGATGATGATGAGGACTCATTGCTTTCACTAGCTATCTACCAGAGCCAACAGGATGAAAGTGCACTTGACAAAGAAAATAATGAGGAAACAGAAGCCAGTTCACTAGATCAGGCCCTTGAATGGAAAATGAATAGAATTCCCAATGATCAGTACACAGTAATTGAAGTCACCAGAAACCACCTTGTTGAAAGGGCATTTGAGCAGTTGAAAGATGAAGATATTAAGGGAAGCATTATGGTTAAATTCATTGGGGAAGAAGGTGTTGATACTGGGGGTGTTACTAGAGAGTTCTTCACAATTTTTTTTCAGGATATGTTAAATAGTGGTAATTTATTCCGTGGTAGTTATCCAAATTTTACCTTCCGCCATAACTTGAATGCATTGGAAGGGCATTTTGAGATGTTTGGAAAATTAACTGCCACTGCCTTATTGAATGGATGCCCTGGGCCTCATTTTCTTTGCCATTCATTTGCATCTTTTGTCCTAGAGGTTGTTTTAGATGAAGTGCCTGCAGAATCAGAGTTTAAAACAAAACTAGTTCAGATTCAAGGTTGCAATAATGAAGCTGAGCTTTCAGATGTAGTCAAATCTTTTCTTTAAATATTTGACATGGGGTACACTAAACCTGTTCTCACTTTGACAGATAGAGATGATCTTATTAGATCTTGTTCCAAGCACATTGTGATAAGCAGTGTTGCTGAGGAAATTTTTAGCTTCTGCAAAGGTTTGAGTGCCTTTGGTGTGTTGCATGAATTAGGTAAGTTTACTGAAGCTGGATTGGCAGAGTTAGTGTACCAGGATGTAACCAATGATGATGTTAAAGCATGTTTTGAACCCTGTTTCTCACCTGTTGGCACAGATGAACATGGTAAAGAAACTGAAATCGTGTACAAATGGCAGCTTTTTCTAAAAAAAGCCAAAAATGGTAAATTAAAATCTGATGTTCTTGCTTGCCCAGATTGGATTAATCCTGCTGATGGGGGGGGGGGGGGGGGGTAGATGATACCCCAGTTGTTAAAATTCTCTCCCTAAATGATATAGTGCAGTTTGGGAGTGGTTCACGATTCTCTAATTTCAAAGGATCTCTAGCATTTGATCACCAGTGTATTGCTGCACATAAGAGGCTAACTGGCAATACCTGTGCCTTAACAATTTGTATACCTGTAAATGAGAGGTACACCAAATGTAACACAGCCTCATTTGCTTTAAATATTATGGAAGATATTTTTCAAGATTATGGCCTTGGACAGAGATAGGTATATGACTTGAGTTGGTCAGAGATAACTTTGTAATATTGTATAACTCCACCATGATAAAATGTTGTGTTTTGTTATGGTTAAGTACCTTGGTTGTTTTCATATTATAAATCCTCTATTTTCCCCCGTCCCCCCCAAAAATAATAAATTATATAATGGCCACATTTTAACAAATATTAACATTTACTTTGTTTACTATTTGGCAAGGAAATTCATGTTTTTAATGGGGTGGGGGATTCACTGAGAAATTCAGACCATTTTTGTACTGTGGAAAGAGAAAATTTCTTGAACATTTTTACATTTACATTTCTTGAACATATGCTATGGAAGTGTTCATTGAATTTCTAACTTTTTTCCTGATAATTTCCACAATATTGAAATGTTATTTACCAGTGAGTAATAGAGGATTAACAGTAATTTACAGGTATTATAATATATTAGTTCATATTCTAGACATACTATAAAATGTCATGTTCAATTAATATTGTTTTGTTAAGAACAACATATTCTTGTTCCTTGATTTTATATGCATTGTAACCAGTAAATATTGCAACTATGTTGAGAGTTGGCCACAATAAATTGGACCATCTAGATGTGGTCAGTTGACCCATCTTTTCATTTGGCCTGTTTGCCACAAGTAATCATGGCCATTCCAGTAGACACACGTACGCCGCAGCGTACCTATTTTTGTCTTTATGTCATATTTAAATGCAAAAAATATATTTTGCATGATGCACACATTCCAATCAAGTTTTTGGCTCAAAATTAATTAGCTTCAGTTAGTCATGTGGCAAAATTAACTAGTAATTGAACAGCTCTCCAGCTTCAAAGATTGTTGTTGGGAATGTTATTCCATTATTTTCCATAACATAATGAAAATATTCCTCCCAAACCTCATCTGTTTCCTCTTCACTTAGCTCACCCATAATTTCTTGTTCTACCTCTTCCAAATTGCATGGAGGAGCTGCAATTAGGCAATCCTGCCTTTCTCCTGCTGATTGTTCAGGGAGAAAATAAAGAATATCTGGAATGCCAGGTACAGTGGTTTCGTGGGATTTCCTTATCCTATGCGAGTTCCAATGCTGCCTTGCTTTATCCAGATCTGTTTGAAGAACGCCCGCAAAGCAGAACCATAGTGTCTCTTTATGGATGTCGTTTGACAGGTCAAGAATATCAGACTACAAAAGATCAGCAAAAAAATCTATCCACCAACTTGAACGTAGCTTTCTTAGTGAAGACCAGTAGCACTCTATTCGTTGGTTTCTAGGACTTGATACATACTGGTGAGCTTTTGATCCAGAAAACTCACTTGCCCATTGGCCCGAAGATAACATTACATGGCGGCCATTAAACCATTCTCCGTTCCATGATCTGTCAAAAGACGGACAGGGCATCCCCTGTGGCTTTGACATAATCAAAAAAATACCTGACAATTACCTTGGGGTTTTTGTTTGACCGTTGAACTTCTAGCCACAATATTCTCCGGCTAAAGGCATCGATGCACACGTGAATTGAAAACCCATACGGTTTGAGCTTATCGTAGGCATCAGCATGCCAGGCAAAATTTGGTCCCGGAGAAACATAAGTGCGTCGATGAAGACGTCGGCGTTTTCGAAGTTGAACACCTTCCGTATCGACTTCTTTCATTATGTCTGCCACTAGTCGTCGAGGTATATTCATGTGGTGCCGTAATCTTAAAATATGCCATCGTACGATACCCATTTAAGCTGTCCGGCCCAGCAGATAGCTCTTCCATTATGATATTTCTAGCTCTACGCCTCTACCTTCAATATTTTCGTCAACAACTTCACGACGCTTTAAACCAAAGTCTTTCAACTTCCGTTTTAAAGTTCTCTCAGACAATCGTATGTAGTGGTACTTTTCCAGAAAAAGCACAATACTCTTGTATTCGAAACCTTTATGAAAATAAAATTCAATTATCTCCCTTTCTGATCCAGAATTGGGTAAACCTTCCCTATCATTATCAAAGCTGTTCAAATCTTCCTCATTTCATTTCGCAGTGACTCTCCCCAGTCTCCGCTCATTAACCTGCGCGCGCACCGTTTTAAGGGGTTTATGAAAGATATGCTGCACACTTTCAGTGAGAGTGTGTGTTCATTTTTGATATAATGGAATATTTTTGGTTTGAAGTAATGTTGTGCGCAAAATTGAAATGAAAGTGATAGCACAAAATAATTATTGTAGCATTTATTTTTGTTAAAAGTGCTGTCCCTTCTGGGCCACCGTACTGTCTTTTAAGAAGGCTTTAGTCAATTTGCAGAATTGATTAAAGTTCTTGCATTCAGTTATATTCGTGGGGAGAGTATTAAAAAGGGGAGAGTATTAAAAAGGGGAGAGTATTAAAAAGGGCAGCAGCTGAGTCCTGAAAAGTCCCCTTTTGTAAGGGAACAGTAAGTCTCGTATAGGTACTAGATCGGAGATTACGGCAATTATTTACAACTTGTAGTGATAGGTAGGACGGCCACAGATTATAATTCATAGCTTTAAAAACATGTTAGGTAAGGAGAATTATCTTTCTTTGACAGGTAGCCAGTATAACTTAACAGCAGCAGTATCATTAATTAACATATTTCCATGTTACATGACAATTACATGACCCTTTAATCTGTACAGTACACAGTTAGTATGGAAAGTAAAAGTGTTCGAGAAAATTTGCCCAAAAAACGTACGCGTGTTTGGTAAAATATTCTTAGTACTGAGTACATATAGTAAGTAGCCTGAAACTAGGCTTGTGGGTCAAAACCAACGCTGGCAATGAAACTGTGTTTGGATACAGAAATTACTTGTTTTATTAAACTGAATGGGAAACTTCAAATAGTTTGCCCTGAGTTTGTTTGTTTTAAACCACGAGCCTCATTTCGGTGCTGGTCACCATATTTATAAAAAGGTCTATTATGCGATTTTTCACTAATTCTCGAGAACAGGTGTTATTTATTTGACAAATAGCATTTCAATCAATTTTATTGCAAAAATTGAAAAACTTGGTAAACAGATTTGGTTCACAACCAAGTAAAGGACATGGTGTAACGCTACTCTGGTTAGAGGCAAAAATCAAGTTTCCTATTTCAATGTGGATATCTCCCGGGAGATATCCACAATTGTTGTGGTGACCCGATTTGAATTTCTCTAACCAGAGTCCAATAATTCTAGTAACTGTCTCAATGTTAATTTTGACATATAGCAATTACAGGCTCAAAATGATGCGATAAATTTGACAGATATATACACTTTAGTGTAGGACCTGCTAATCAATGGTGTGGAACCCATCTATTTTCTTTGCCAACATTTACATAGATAAATATTGATGTTTGCAAAAGTTCTGCTGTTGCAAAAATCTCTTTTTCAGTGGCCCAAACTCCAAGTTTATTCGTTTTGCTTCTCTTCACATACGTTTTCACGCTTTCTCCAACAAATTTCTTCGCCACAGCTTGCCATTCATTCTCCATGTATGAAACGAGAATTCTTCTGACGTCATGGCGCTGCTCACCACTCCCAGTCAACCAAAACGAAATTGCTCTAAAATAGCAATTCCCATATGGTTTGGTTGATGTTTGGGCAGATGGAAGACTTGTCACTTTCATCACTTTTTTGGTTGGAGTTTCAGCCAGAGGTTGTAATATTTTCAAGCCATGCTCCCGACACTTCTATTTTTGCGAGCATTGGTTGCACTGCACTGTTTTCCGAGGAAGTGTCTGATAGCACGACAATGCCTTCCTTGGATGCATCAACGTCCAATGTCTCTACAGGTTTTGTTTTTTTTTAATATTTTGTTTGATGCCTACTGTATAACCTGGAGATTTTCATATTTCTGAAATAAAACAAACTGTTTTCCTTCAGGCCTTATTTCGACGATTGAAAATACAAATTTTCTTTCAACAACACACACATCCTTCTTCTTTGGCCAGCGGAATATATCTGCCACTCTTTCCAAAAAGTTTATGTGGAGATATGCAGGATCGTCTATGTCTGTAACCTGGCCAATAAAAAACTGCTTTTCGTGGGCCATGGCCACCCTATTTAATTCTCTTATTTCAGTTTCCTACAATAATTAATATTATAACTCTTTTAGCCAAAACATCCTCCTTTAGACATTCATTCATAAAAGATTAGATATAATTAAACTTACGAATTCGGTATCATCCACAATCTTTCATCTTCTGTTGCTTTCTGTCTTTCCTTTGCTTTGTGCTTGACTTAAATCCTTGATAGAAAAAAAACATGCCCTAATCTATATTAATTTAATTTTGATTCTCTACTTAATAGGACAAGTATGAGGGACTCTCATTAATTCACATAAAATATGCAACTTAGCACGCTTTTTTATTTCCGGTGTTAGAGATAAGAAGTGAGTAACAATGCTAACTTGATGTTTAGTTTAAAATTTGAGAGCTTACTAACCAGCACAATTGACAATACTGTCAGTTGTGCCTGGAAGTATATATAAACGCCGTTGATATAACTGGCAAATAAAATCGAAAAACACCTACCTGTTCTTGCTCATCTTTTTTAATGTTCTGCAATAAAAGGAAAATTTTTTGTTTGCTGATGAATAAATACCTTAAAGGGGGGTTACAGTCCGTTCTGCGCATGTGCGGGGTTTGTTTACATCTTTGTTTTGATCTACATTAATTATATAACATGAAGTATCTCTCCTTTGAAAACCTCACCCAATTATTGTTGCCGTCATTGCGGACGAACACGCTTGACGAGTTTGAAAGGAGTCAGATAGAAGAGGTCGCGGCATTGCCTATGTACATGTATTACTACATGTACATGTCGCGGCCACTGTCTTTGAGAAAAAGGACGAAATTTCTGCCCGTGCAGAAGCCTAAATGTTTTTTGTTCAAGCGCGTGCCATGGAGAAGACTTCACCGGATGCTGCATGAACAACAGGAGAGTTCAAGAAAGCGACAGTGATAAAACGGTAAGTTCATTGATTTTCTATTGTATTTTTAGTCTATGTTTTGAATCCAAGTATATACAACTTATTTCTAAACTATGGACTACAATCTTTGTAGTGCGCGACGCTAATAATTTCTCATAGTACGACATAACGACACTGCGCAACAATTGTATTTGTTTCATGCGGTCGTTCTTTTCTGTTTTGTTTGCGCAAAAACTAATTGAGTTATCCATTTATTGTCAGAGTAGTTGATGTTGTTGTCCAACTTTAAAACTTCCAATCGGAAGGTGAATGGTGATCCAGCAACAGTTGACAAATAACTGCGCAAAAATCGCCATTAATCAGATTGAAGTATCAACGTTCAAAGAGAAAAATATTTAGACAATATTATCTATAGGTAAACATTTTGTTTAATTTGGAATTAGTCCTGAAAAGGGTCTATAACTTATTACAACAATCACCATATTCTAATATTTCATATCCTTTTTAATCTATTTACTAATGATGAGTATCTCTAGTGGAAGCCATGAATGTTGACATCCTAAGAAGACTTGCATTAGAGCTTCTTAGAAGACAGCCAGCAGCGTTTGCTGATTTGGTGAATGGGGAAATGGCAGGTGGGAATGGAGTTCCACAGCCAAACCCACAACCTGAAAACAACCTTCCTGAGTGGTGTAAATGTGGACACTGTATCGTTATGCCCACTCAGGAGGAAAACAGGTGCTGTACACAAACAAGACGGCCCTGCATCTCCAGAACTCCTCTGTTTCAACAACTCATTCTTGACGGCAATGTTTTAGACATTGCCATGCGGTATAGAGAGGATGTTCTGGTTCTAAACAATGTAAGAAACAATGAAAATTTTCGCCATGCAGCATACTGACAATACGTGTTGTGGCAACATGGACGTTTAGGAAGGGGAAACAGGCGGGTTGTACCAAGCTGTTGTGTTCTTGCCATACGTACTCGTTACCCTTCTCCTAACGGTTTGTACACAGGATATAGGCCTGCAAGATTGTAAATATTTAATGTACTGTACATTTAAAACTGTAGAGGTTATTTTGCTGACTTAATTTCCACAATAAAACTAGTACTAACCCTTACTCAAAGCCTAGTTATACGTAATATATCAGGAACAGAAAGCATTCTTTACCATAGTATCAAACGAGGCCTTAGGTTGAGTTTTTGACAACATTGAGGTGCCTTGAGACCGTAGTATTCGCGTTTTAGTTCAGCTTATGACAAAAGAGGTGAGCAAAATAACTTTTCTCCATTTATAAGTATAATGAATATTTCATATTCTTGGCAAATAGATTGGCCCTGATAACATTCAAAGTGATGCCATTCCAAGGGCAATTCCTTGAAGTGTATGGCTGTTTCGCTCTATGTCTGAGTTCATCAGCATGCCTTAAGACACCAGACCGCCTTTCACACTTTCTCTAGCATTTGCTATGGAAGGTGTGAAAGGCGAGTGTCTCGTGTCTTAAAACCTTAAGACACCAGACACTCGCCTTTCACACCTTCGCTAGCAAGTTTAAAGTAGTTAGCAAAGGAGTTTGGCTATAGTTATTAAAATCTTGACTGATGTGCTTCAACAAGTGCTTTTACTGAAGGGGGAGGAATGGCAGATATGTTGGGAGCAATCATTCTTTGGTCTTTACTTAGGATACCAATTCTACTATCCACTGTTCCCTCAGAACTGGCCCTTTTCTTAAAAACATCCAGGAGAAGTTTAGGGATATAACCATACAGTTTCGGCATCAGAACTCGAACAGGACACCATCGTTGTGTCCTCTTACTGAACTTGCGTGCAAACCTAGTAACAATTAAACTCAATTCTATAATTGCATGTCAAATAAATGACTGTGCAGTAGGTAAAATGAAATATATTAGACATACAATAAGTTACCTTGGTTGACCATCAGCTGTGGTTGCTGGAGCTCTACCTCGGTGATGATTAAAATCTAATGCCGCAAGTTGGTTTCTTTCCCGGTATACAACAAATCTGTAGATAAAATAGACATGTTAAAATACAGATAAAATACACACAGTATATTCATTAACCATTTTATTTCTAACTAATTCTTTAGAAATTTATTTTTGCACCAGAACCGTTATTAGGGTTGAAAACTTAAGGTTGACCACACAAATTATGCATACCGATACTTACGAGTAAGAGTGGCGCTTGGGGGCGTACATCAAAATGTGATTATGGAAGGACTCTAGAAAGCCAGTGTGCCTTGGGAGATTATATTATAGAAAATAAACACATGAATAAATATAAGAAAATGACAAATTCAATAATAATTTTATCAAATAATTAGATTATTGGGGGGTTGTTATAACATAGCTTCAACCTGGGCAAGCCAACATCAGTACCTGAAGTTTGTGTAGTATCTAAGTGTGTTGAGGAACCGTGTATCCAAAACAATCTTGGTCAATGCTTTATGTGCAGGGGATTCTTTCTTCAACCATGGCTTTCTCCTCTCAGCTTCATTTAATGGATCATGACCACATTTTCCTCCATTAACACCTTCCTCTAAAACCCATTCATGTTCATTAACCACATGATGCAATATGCCTATCCATTTATCCTGTTCAACAAGCACAATTAACATAGATTATACATAATGCATGTGTGTGTATTTGTTACTGTAATATTCATTGTACTGTATAATGCACAATTACAATCAAACCAGATGCTCTTGTATTGTCAATATTGCAATCTTGATAAAGCAAGTTGCAGATGAACAGAGTAACTAAAATTGTTTTATATCAAGTTTTCAGTAAATTAGCACACTTTAAAAATATGTCGACAAACAGTGCTAATTTTTAAGACAATTATGAAAGTTACTCTGTTGACCTGCAACTTACTTGATCAACATCTTACTCAAGTGTCCAATGATGCAAATGCATTATAATATTGAATATGACAAAAACATCCAGTTTGACTGTAACGTGTAGTAATATCAATATTCATAGCCAATCTTGCCTTGAGATCTTTCACATCATTACCACAGTTTTTTGAACAATACCAGAAATGATTTCGGATAGATGGTGCCCAAAATACCAGATCTTGATTGGCTTTGGTTTTTGCAGCCTAAACAATAAAGGTAATACAATTACAAATTTATATATGAGTGGATTCATTTATTTCCATTTATTGGTACTTTTGACAGGTTGTTAATCAAAGACTTACAGCATTGATTTTCTTGGCTATGTTTTTTCCTCCATGCCAAACATCATTCTGATGCTTGACATTCTTGTACTTGTCATCCCTTTCTATATCATAGTTACATATACATGTTGTTAATAATTAGTATAATTTTTTTATTATCCGGCCGGATACTAAATCCAGTGCACCCCTATACAAAAACTCAATCTCATGTATACCAGTATACATGTATATATACTGACATTTGACACTTATGGATACTTACTCATCAGTGCTGCAATTTCAAGGTGTCCATCAGTCACTACCTCCTTCACAACTATTGGTGATGTGAGCAGCGTATCCATTCCTCTTTGAAAACCAATTCTTTCCATGTTATTGCTCTTTCCAGCAGCTTCTCTCACATCTTCTCTCACATCCACAATATCCATTTGGAGAATTGCATTATCATGCATATCTGCCAGGCTATATGTACAGTATTGTGAAGAGTGACCAGGCGAGTCATTTATTCCATCACCACTTAAGATGACATCTTTTCCAGCCCTTTCGTTCCAAAGATCTTGCTTATATTGTTCCCAGAACTCATTGATTGCAGGGGTGATGTACAACTGCTGATACTGATTAAACAGTGTTGATGAAAAATACTGCAGATTACAGAAATTGAACATCAACCCCACTTTGGTATATGAATTTCCAGACAACAATAAAGAAGATGCAAGCATGAGATTGCCTGCTCTGATTTTGTCACAAGATGGTTGAGCTGACCACCTTCCACCAAAATGGCCTGCACGACACCGCCAGGATACCACAAGGCATGTACCAACATAAGTCTTCCGGTACTCCAAAAGAAGATCACAATCAAGTCGTTTACAAACACTGCCATGTAAAGCTGTCAGCAATGACATATGAGAGTATCTGTAAAGACAATGGACTTTTCCATTTTAATACCTTCTTCTGGTGTCACTTCTTCCATAGTAGATGTATATCCAGATGTATATCCAGTTACTGTAACACTGGCAGTTCCCCCTTCATCATCCTCAGGCTCTTCTCCATCATTACCATCAATAACAGTATTAAATATATCCTCCAAGGAGGTTTTTTCCAGAGACCTAAAATTAATTTAACCATATATTACTTGTAGGATGGTTACTGGTATTGAACTTAAATTTTATAGTCAAACTGAGTGTTATCTGCAATTTTTTATAATACATGTGTGCTTAGAACAAGAGTATCTGAGCTCTATAAACTTTCAATTTGTGTTAACAATTGACAATCAGATTATGATGGATTCAACATACAAAACATACAATAGATGACATGTTTAATCTGATGGAAGACACAATAAAGCACTTCATCTATAATACAGTCCCATAAAAGAACCCCAACTCCCACATAACGAGGGACTGATTCATTAAAACTTAGGTTTGGATGTCTACACTGGCCAACAGAAAAAGCAAGTAAAAATATTTTGGTACATGTCTGGCCAATACATGTTTACACTATCAAAAAGTATGCCTAGGCCAAAGCCTCGCATGTAAACATGGCTTTAGTCACCATTTACACACAAAACTTTTCCAAACTGGTATACTAATTTGTTTATAATTTTTTTTATATGTACTGTATGTCAATTGGTTATCCTTTGTCTTTTTTTCATTGTCTTTGTTCGCCAACTTTCAAACAATACAATAATAAAGAATACAACAAAATATACAAAATTCCATTTTCTTACTCGATACTCTAATTGATGGGAGAGAGAGCGTTTGCAGACATTGTCTCGTCGTCCTCCTCATTACTATCGTCACTTTCTGCAAGTAGGTCTCCTTCGCTGGCCGTGAAAGTTTCTTCGAATTGAAGAGGATTTGAAGATCTAAAATTAAACAATAGATAAGAACAATGCTTAAAATACATTGGCATAATCATGAAATCCGTGTTGTTGAATTAAACAAACCTTGAACTAAAAGACTTCATAGATAAAGGTGAGCTATCACACAACAATCTTCGACGTTTACATGTTGAAGCTGACGGTCCTGGGGTAGAGGTCATAACTATAGAAAAAGAAGTTACGTTATAAATAAATGTAAACATATCAGTGGATACTAATACAAAATATTAAAATTAGGTACTCACTTGGTGAAGGAAAATAACGACTAGTTTTAGGGATTTCCGTCTTGCTTGACAAATCTATTGTCTCCTCGGTCTGAGTTTCCACATGGCTGAAAATTTCAAAGAACAATCCGACGTCAAAACGTATAACAAAAACAGAAGACTTTTAAAGATCAAAAGTTTTGTTGTATCAGCAAATGCTTACCACAATTGACTTTTCAATTCCCGTGAGGATTTCGTAGCTTCGTAGAAATCGAGAAGCATTTCGGCAAGATCCTCGTCGGTCTTCACATTATTTTCTTCCCTAAATTCCCTCCATCTTGTAAAAGTTTCAAACAAATACACTCTAGAAGCATCCCTTCTGGTATAGTATTCTTTCCTACTTGCTTTTTTGTCTCGACTGCCCGTACTAGACGGATTTTAGCTCATCCGATAGATTGCGGTGAAAACAATGCGCATTACTTAGCTGGTCAGACTGGGAACGATAAAGCACATCCGGTGGAGGCTCCGCGATAAACAAACCCCGCACATGCGCAGAACGGACTGTAACCCCCCTTTAAATATTCTGGAAAATGAAAAATTAGATTTTAAAGTTAAAATCGATCCTGAACTCTCAGCAGAGTGAGACCGAATTGCATAACAATTACATGTCATGTTATAAACTATATATTAATGCTGACTCCTTGATCATCATGTTCATTACATTTGATATTTATAATTATCTTCAGGAATATACCATTGACACTATTATTGTGTTAGTAAAAAAAGTGTAAAGTAAACACAAACATCTTTAGTACAATAACCTTTGCACTTGGTGTGTAGTTAATTTCGGTAGCAGTCTTCTCTCCTGTTAGGATCATTTTTAATAAAGAAAATGCTTCTTCTGATTTTCCCGTTAAAAAACGGAAAAAGTGCTGCATTATTGTTTCGGAAAGAGTTGCTTTACATAGTTGTCCGCTGATGAAACGCTGTTCAATTTCCAATACTAAATCGTAACAATGTGCTGACAATTGGGACACCTTTTCGTAGTTCCTCAAAGTCTTAAAAATAAAGATAAAAACATCTATTATAGAGGGCCTCATGTCAACTGGTTACTCAAAAGATTGAAAATATGATTGAAAACTCACCACCTTGTTGCCATAGATACATTTATTTTCAGCTCTCCATTTTTTTAAAACCGCCGAATCTTCTAATACGCTGCTGCAGTCTTGATGATTCAACATTAGTCTTTCTCGCATTTCTTTTACAGTATTCATAAATGGTGGTCACATTCCGCTAAAATTGTTACAAAGTACGGCAGCTCGGATGTCAGCTTCGGCATATCTGAATTAACTTGCTTTCTATGGTACAATAATGCATACGAAGATTTGATAGTGCGTACAGATGCAAAATGCGCAAATTTATACTATTGTTGCAGGAAATAGGTTTTTGCGTAGGGTGGAATTGTTGGGGGTAGAAAAGTTCCGGATTGAGTCACCAACACCTTTATTTTAATTATATATTTGCTGTCGACCGCTTTTCCTTTTTCAAATATTTTTTAATATTTGGTTTTCCAATAAATGGTTTTCCTTCTGGTATAATGTACGTATTTGTATGCATGTTGTAGCTGATATATGGGAGGTAGCACGTGCACCGCTTACTTTCCTGCCAAATACGTAATTGGGGTGTTATCGGATTGTGCATGCTATATGTACATGTCATGATGCTAATTGGCCGGATGGGTGGACCAAGACTGTGGAAGACAGATAACTCTGAAAAATAACAACATAGTGTATTTTGCATCATCTCCTGTTCTGATTTATTAAGTTGCCAGTATTAAGAATAAGACATGCAAAGCACATAATTTTCCCTTTCTTCATCAATACCGCACGCTAAACCCACATAAATTGAAATTTAGTGAATGAACGTACATGTGACAATTGAGGTAATAGACGAGGTACCCGGTAGTAGTTTTCAATTCAATGTGAATATTAAAGCCCAGCAAATAACTCTTAGGCATGACATTTTAATAAAACATTTTATTAGCTAACGTTCCATGCATATAGCAACATTATCAGAATTGATAATATATATAGTATTAGTGGTTCACAATAATTTACCAATAATATTTAAAGATTACAGTTAGATGAGTATAATATATAAAATGCGATTGGTTCCTGTTAGAAACCGTTTCAAAATAACAGTGAAACGATTTCAATATCAAATGAAGGAAACTACCAACCAGAAACTACCAACCAATAACTACGCTGCCAATAAAATATATCGCAATTGCGCGCCATTATTTGAATCAGTTCACCTGAATCGTACATTGGAGAGACAAGAGTAAAAGTAAATCAAAATTGAAATGTCCCATAACCACACACAACGACGACTGGTGTATTCCTCATTGGAACAGCAAACTAACGTTGAATGTGACTAGTAACAAAAATGGTTCTAAGCAACAAAATAAGGTAGGATAATTCACCTCGGCCTGAATTTACATCGTATGAAATTAGCACTACGTTTTTAATCTTTTTTTATTCCTCTAGAAATTACGTATTTTAAAGAATGTCAATGGCTGAACCCCGTCGATGAAGGTAAGAAGACATTCCATATCCCATCTTAAGTGTCTGCAACATTGCATTACGTATTTATTATATTTTACGTGTGATGCGTACTGTAGAATTCGTCAGGTAATAGTGACATAAATAGATGCAAACTCTTCGTAATGTTTGTGTAATCATTCGGCTATGTTGGTAACGTATGCTCCTAGAATTGGAAATCGGTCTAATGGTGAGACTGATTCACATTCCAAATTATGCCGCCAAATTGTGCCATCTGCTCCGAATAGATATTTGATCTTCATAAATTGATGACATCACAAGAAATATTTTCTCACACAGATCAAAGTGGTAGCAATAAGAATTGCTGCTAGCAATAAGAAAGTGAAATACAATGATATTATTCCGGAATTCTAGTTAGTGGATCCTTGCATGATGAATATCCAATGAATTCCCTCAACATTTAAAGTGTCTATAACCCCTAATTGTTTTTTAGTTTTCCAAGTAGTAGAGCCAAAATTGGCTGAATAGTTCTGTTACGGTTTTCGATTTTGTCCATTGGTTCTTCCAATATTGCAAGGAACTCTATTTTGAATATCCTGCAAGAAATTTCTGCAAATCGCAAAGAGCCTTGTACCCTGCCCTTTAAATCATAGGGGTCTGGAATCTAACCTCACGACGTGCGTGATTCGTGTATAAAATCACGAACGCGAGAAATTTGCGTGTAACGTCCACGCAAAAAGTAAACAGACTATAAAGCATTAAAAAATGGCTACATTTCCAAGTTTATTTCGCATTATAAAAAACAATTTTCGCGGTTTCATTTATTTTTAAAAAATTACTAAAATAAACAATGGGTTAAAAGTCAATTATGACACGAGTTCGTTTGGAGACAACTCTCAAACTGCGAATCCTACCGGCAGAAAGAACCATTGGTCAGCAGCGACGGCGAAAACTCGGCATCAAAAACACCACATTTTTGGAGACAGATGTCAGTTCCTCATGGTTGCAGGTTAATTGATTTGGATATATTTCGAAAAAATCTTTCATTTTGCAGTTCTTGCTCAGAAGGTAAATTACATTGCCAATTTTGAATTTACAGCAAAGTCAGTGTGACTTAGTAAGGTTACAAATACTCCACATATATGGCCAGAGGGTCAGCAATGTAGAAATGGATGATGAGAAATACTGAATTACACTCTGGTACAATAAATATTTAACATACAGTAATTATTTTACTAGGTCCTTTGTCATTTGTGAATGTCATAGATGAAACAAGAAGTGGTCTTGCAAGCAGTTTCAATGTTAAATGCACAAGCTGTAGCTACATGAATAAAATAAGTACATCTGCAGGGCATAGGACTGGAACTCATGGTCCACCAGCATTTGATGTGAATTCTCGAGCTGCTCTTGGGTCACTGTACAGTGGAATAGGGCAAACACACCTAAACAATTTTTTATCTACAATGAATATTCCAACGGTGACTATTGCCACATTTAAAAAATGGGAACAGGAGGTTGGTAAGGCTGTAGACAATTGCTAAAAAGAGCTGCCTAGAAAACATGGAAATTGAGAAAGAAAATGGAGTGATTGGATATCCTGTTTCTTACAATATGGGCTGGCAAAAACGTGGGAAAGGGCACAACTCTTTAACAGGAAAGGGCACAACTCTTTAACAGGGAAGGGGATAACTATGGGTTTAACTACAGGAAATGTCTTAGGATATGCAACCTGCACAAAACTATGCAGAGTGTGCACACTTTCTAAAAAGTAGGGAAAACAGCCACGAGAACATGACTGCAGGAAAAACCATGCAGGGTCATCTAAGGAAATGGAGCCATGTGAGTTGTGGAATAATGCCCCCAAACACAATATCAAGTTTTCTACATCTGTTGGAGATGATGACACAACAACACAGGCATTTATTCACAAAAATGTTCCATATGGTGTTGAAAAATGGTCAGATATTATTCATGCAAAGCGTTCACTAACCACAAGATTATACAACCTTGCATCCCGCTCTTCATTTCCTAATTCCTCAATTCAAAAAGTCATCAGTTATTTAGCAAAATGTTTTACATACTGTATAGCCCAAAATTCAGATGTTGAAAGCTTAAAGTCTGCTTTGAAGTGTATTGTCCTGCATGCTTTTGGTGATCACCAATCATGCAACCCATCATGGGTGTGGTTATTGGAAAGGTGTTTTATATAAACATAAAAGTCTTCCATATAACAAGGACTTATATGGCGAGGAGCTAAAAAAATGCTTGTAGGGTTGTTCGATGAATATGCCACAGATATTGTAGCTAAAAAACTAACACCTTTTGCCAATTCACTGTGGAATGAAGCCTTGAATAGTATAATTGACAGTAAAAGCCCAAAAATTCGATTTTATGGGGGAAGAAATTACTTTCGTGTTGCATGTGCCATTAGTCAAAAAAATATTGGCTATTCCTATGTAAATAAGAGTTTAGAGGCATTAGGCATCGACCCTGGTGACAACTGTCAAAATCATAACATTTTTATGGATCATAAACAAGAAAGGGATAAGGAACGGAAGTCGAAAAAATCATTTAAAATCAGACGACACCAACTTCAATCAGATCGAATATCAGGCAATAATAAAGTCGAGGTCAAAGAAGGCAAAACATACGAAACTGGAATTGGGCTTAACCTTCAGGTCGAAAATTTATCTGACAGTGCACTGATAGAACTTCCGAACATAACAGAGAATCAGCTTGAGGAATTTGAGAAATGTGTCCATCATTTATGGAAAGGCCATTAAAACAATATCTAAAGCACAGTGGTTCCAACACCTATCAACTGGTATCCTTTGACATTGAGACAACATCAGTAGGGAAAAATGCAGAGATTTTCCAATTGTCAGCAGTCGGTGAAACCGGTAGAACATTTTCAAATTATATTTTGCCAAATTTTTCAGTAAGTCCTTCAGCATCTAGAGTCCATAACCTTAGGGTGGAAATCATAAATGGTAAAATAACTCTATGTAAAAATGCTTACCCTGTTGACACATCCTCTCTTCCTGCTGTTTTTGAGTCATTCCACAACTTTCTACATGAAGTTCAAGCGACCACCAAACAAGAGCATGTATTTTATACAATAATAATTGGTCACAATTTCATGTACATTTGATGTTCCAACACTCCTCCGTAATGCCAGGCCGTCCTTTATCAATAATCTAAATCAGATGAACATCTATTTCGGCGATACTTTGCCACTAATCCGAGCCTTACTAAAGCGTAAACATCCGCCATTACAGTAATCGAGTGGAGAGTTCTGCAAAGCAAATCAAAGCAGCGTATACCAATGTCTATGTCGTAAAACATTTGAGGTGCACGAACATTATTTATGGTTTTGAAACTCCATGTGAAAAATAAAAAAATTCTGTATAGTGGTTCTCGCTGTGTAAAAAATCGCTGTTTTCGTTATTTTGGTTCTACAGAATTTTCTTAAATTTCTTCAACAAAACCTCTGTGCGTTACTCTATTGCTGTGCCAAAATTTAGGATATGTTACCAGGCGTTTTGGCCAATGCTGTTGCAATTAACATATGGGAAGGCTACGTGGCCAGAATACTTTGGAGACCCCACAAGATCAATGGTTTGTCATGCGCGTGCATAAAATTGCAGTCAGTTTGGAAAACACACATGTATTCCATGCAATCGAAGTTGTTTCAAAGCTTGAAGCCTTCACTTTATGGAAATGCATATATTTTTGTTTGGACGTTAGCCATCTAGAAATTAATTCATGTGGTAAAGACAAAAGAAGAGGCTTACCTTTCTTTTCTTCATGAATTATGCAGTTTGAGATATTGAACGATATTTCCCAGTATTTTTTTGCTCTTCGTGACTCATGCTCGGCTTTCATAATGGCTTGTTGTTGGCACTATGGACAAGACAGCAATAACTCCTGGTTCTCCAAATTTCTTGTCAACAGATCGTCGTACGAAAGACCACCAGCAGCAAGATTTTGGGCCATACCCTGAGTTAGAGGACTATTGCTATCCTTTGGACGATAAAGAGTACCAACAAATGTTTGAAGTGAATTATGGCGCTTGTCGAGATCGTCCATGTCAGCTTCTGCCTCTTGTATCGAGGCGTGTAGGTAAAACATGGCCCTGGCCCATGGCCCTACCTATGGCCCACCTGTTTTTCCTTCAATTTTGTTGGTTTTATGTTTTCTACGTTTTCCATGAAGATATTGGGGTTGTTAGAATACATTTCATCATAAAAATCTAGTTGCCAACCCAGAAACTAGCGTTCCTAATAGCAGAGCAAGGATTGGATTGGGCCATGCTCGTTTTACTTCCGCGTGAACTTTCCAGTGAACTTTCCAGTGAAAATGGTCCATATGTACCTCTTATATGTATTCCATATAAGGAAGTGGCCTACGAACAAATACAAGGTATTGACGAAAAAATACATTGCATTGACGAGCAAATACATTGCCCTCATACCAGCCCACTGGATGCGGGATTACTCGGTCTCTTTCTTAAATTAACTATTATCCTTAATTTACAAATCGCTCTGAATTAAGGATAATGGTTAATCTAATGTTAGAACCCAACCACAACACAACAAAGATCCTAACCCTAACCCCCCGCCTAGTGGGTTTTCTAACCCTAAACCCCTGGCAAAATTTTCTCGATCCCAAACCCCCAGCCGTCCACTGATCTACTCCTACTTGGCAAGCATGTGGGATAGTAATTGACTAATATACGCATGCGCGAATCTCACGATCGCCTCTAAATTAACCATTATCCTTAATTTAGAGCGATTTGAGAATTAAGCGAAGAGATTGTGTTGCAACAACAGTTAGTATACCCAAAAAGTCGAAATGCGGAGAGAGGACTGGGACAGAGTTTGCCTTAATTTCGATAATTGTAAACCAACCCCAAACCAACAAACCTCGCCACCTAACGAGTTTTCTAAGGGTTAGGGTTAGAAAACTCCATATGTACTTCTAGTACGTATTCCATATAAGGAAGTGACCGACGAGCAAATAGAAGGCATTAACGAACAAATACATGGCACTCGTACCAGCCCACTGGATGTGCGATTGTTAACACGTTCGATATGTTCGATTATCCACTCTTTTTAAGAAAACTACGTTCGCTAGCAGGATAAGCTGCACGCATATTGTAAACAGGTAATTTATCTTTATTTTAATATATATTGTAGCTTTGGGAGTTGATTATTTTTCAAGAAAACGTTCGTCGAAGACAGCCGAAAGTTCGTGTTTTTGTTTACAAGATGGTATCCGTATTAGGAAAATTATATTTTGGCATGTTCGATTATCCGCGCTTTTAAAGAGAACTAAGTTAGCTACCGGGATAAAGCTGTAGGTATGTTGTAAATAGATCATTTAACTCTCCTTTGATATATTCTATAGCTTTGGGGGTGGTTTATTTCTCAAGAAAACGTTTGCCAAAGGGTTAGGACCTTTGTTGTTTTGGGGTCGGTTACAATCCAATTAACAAGGAGGCTGGTACGAGGTGTGAACGTGCCAGCTATTTGCGCTTCCTTATAAGGAATACGTACTAGATACCCCTATCGAAAACTCGTTAGGCGGATGGTTAGGGTTTGGTTACAATTATCGAAATTAAGGCAAACTCTATCCCCAGTCCTCTCTCCACATTTCGACTCTGCTATTAGGAACAGCTTCTGGGTTAGTAACGGATTTTTATGGTGAAATGTATTCTAACAACCATAAGATCTTCTTGGAAAACGTGGAAAACATAAAACCAACAAAATTGAAGGAAAAACAGGTGGGCCATAGATAGGGCCATAGGTAGGGCCATGGCCCAGGGCCATGTTTTACCTACACCATGTATCGAGTGTACCTGGGTGCCATTTATTATCGTCTCCAAATCGATTGCTAGCTCTGAACTAAGATAATTTCCTTCAAAGCTATTACGTCTTCTAGTAACATTAGCGCAAAACATTTTGGGGTCACCAGGCTTATTATCGAAATATAAGTTAAAATGGTATATAAATGTGATATTTTTGAAAATTATAAAAGCCCAACGGTTGCCATGGTAACATATTATGCTCTTGTTACTCTTTGTGCCATGTTTGGTTATACTCATTAGTATAAAATAATGTCAATGGGTGCATCAAACCTGCTTGCATATATACGGGCACTTTAATTACAATGAAAATGTTAAGACTTAAGAGTTAAATTTTCAAAACTAACACACACGGCTATCCACGCTGCGTTTTGGTAGAAAATGTTATAAAATACTTGTCTTTTTAACAGCTGAACAATCTGAAAACTGTTGGAAAAAGAGGGAAGAAAAACCTCGAAACAGCTTCGATATTACAAGCGCAGAACGCATATTGTTATGTGAACAAATGCCTTAAAAGCGGAAAATATCTCAGAAGAAGTGATATCGTAAGCTGCAGACACAAATTTTGGAAACTAGATGAAACAAATCAATGGGCGTATATTCTCAACTTTTTCTTTACTAATGCAGTGAAGTCTTCGGGGCCTGGCTATTATGTCATGGAATCAGCAGATGGAGGTATTTCATGACAATATTTATTAAAACAGACTACGGTGTCGGCTATAGTGTAAGCACTCTCATACCAAAATCTGTCGATTACCAAACTGGATTTCTAGTTCCGAGAATCACTAACTTGACACGGTTCAACCAATGAGTAGGTCCATGACAATGCATCGATTCTAAATTGTAATTTTTCGCATAGATTTTACCTTGAAACGACAATTTAAGAGTGGAAGGACTCGGCCCGAAAGTGCAAGAGGGATAACGCATGTGGACACAGAGCAGTGGTTCGAAAAATATTACCAAACTCTAGCTGATCGTATACCTGATACCTACCGTTAACTACCACTTGCCATCATGCCAGACCATCAAGAGTATTTATGAAACCTACCAAGCGGAAACTGATACGCCAATCTGGCAAACTCAATTCCGACGACTTCATTTAAGAATGTTGTTATTCAGAAGGTATGCAATTATTTTATTTAGTATTATTTATTATGAAAAACATTTGAGTAATTTTAATTTCTTTATTCATATAGCAAAGCATGTTTTCAAAACGTGGAGTGTGCGTTCTACTAAAAGAGCATTCATATAGCACTTCCACCAAATGCAAAAGAACCACATGGCTGGAGAAGAAACAACTGCACATTGACCAACAGTGGTAAGTCTCACCTAATAAGAACATGGTGCAAACTGCAAAGCCCTCTCCCTATACAAAACCGTGACGGTAACGAAGACGTGGACACGGAGATCGTCCTCATGTTTACAAGAGAAACGTGTTATATGTTGGGTGGGTGTTGGTGTTACGCTCGCCGTTCATGCATGGCTAAGTGCATTAACCATTCAATTTCTAAAAAAACAATTTTCTAAAATACCACATAGATCATGGTATCATCTAGCCTACGTCATAGTACTTAGCGCTGCCTTTTTGCGCCCACGAGCATCTGCACCACTGGTCTGTATGCAGGCTAGGTATCATCAAGCGTTACACATTTTAGAACTTTTTGGGGGCCTACCATCTTAAAAATGTTGCCGCTCGATTACATGTAGGTAGACTTGGGAACAACAATAATTGCTATTGCGACTAACAGATTGCATAATTTTGAATAGGAACGAAAGAAAAAATATTATAAGCATATTAAGAAGAGTGTTCAATACCCAAAGAAATACTTGAGCATCATTATCGACGGGATGGATCAAGGGAAAACACATATTCCTCATTTCACACAAATGTCAAAGGTGAATAACACCTATATTATATCATATATAATAACTCCAAATTACAGTTATTATTTCCCATAAACATTGACAACAGTATTAATGTTTTAGGTTGAGAAGGGAAGCTCAGGTTTTTTAACCACCCATATCACGGGTGTCATAAGCTCATGGTCAAGACCTAAAGTTTTGTTTTATCGACCAGTTGAAATGGTCCGCCGATGCAAATATCACAGCGAACATCCTATTAACTGTTCTCAAATATATTAAAAAACAGGTAAACTTAACAATGATCTTCAATACTATCAACCTTTATATCATACAATTCCTTTATATAGTTTGAATGAGCTCCACCCGTCCTGTATCTGCAGATGGACAATTGCTTTAGTGATTGTAAAAATATATACATATTTGGTTTCTGTGCAATATTACTAATGGCTGGTGTGTTCAAAAAGGTAATTATAAATACATATAATTTTAACAGATAAAAATGTCAAATATAATTACATCAGGGAGTGTATGATTATCTGATCAGTAATTAAATAGTATATATATAGGTGAGAATATCTATCTAATGGTTGGCCATACACACAAGTACGTATATGAGTGGGTATCCATGACCTGCACGTCACAACTTAACAGCAATCTAGTCCACAAGTAACGCAACCGTTTTTTCTTACGTATATAGATGTTTAGTCGAATATCATCAGCTTTGTCCAAAAATTCTGCCACGACACGTTTGCACTACACAAGGTCATCCACGAGTCGTTCAGCCCTGAACCAGTTACGGTAGATATGGCTAACATCTGGGACATAAAATCCACTCTAAAACGCCACTCACGACACCATGAATTTCGGTTCAAAAAATCATCAGAGGGACAAGTCCAAATGAGTTACAGAAACTGGTCGAAATCTGAACGCAATGAGTGGAAACCGTCAAAACCTTTGCAAATTCTCGAAAAAATGTCAGAAGATGTACCGAACATATTGAGAGCAGATTACAAGAAATGCCCCACGGTTGAACAGCTGCAAAGTGGTGCCAGCCAGATCAGCGTTCGACTAAGACCAAAGGAAATAAAATGGTGGGACCAATTTATTGAAATGGAGAAGCAACAGTGGTCAAATTGGAAAACTGTATCAGAAGAAGAGTTGATCAAGGCAGGTTCAGAAAATCAGTTCTCTGTGGCAGAGTTGAAGTATTTGGAGGAATCAGCTGAAGATGGGGAAGATGATGACAAAGCAATGCGCAAAAGAATGAGCAAGATCGAGAAATTGATCGAGAAAGGCAATTCTTTTCCTGAAGTAAGTATTAGTATAGAAGTGAGAGTATGCAGTTGTCAATGTCCCCTACTGCAAAGAGGTTTAGTTTACGTTCTTGGTCTTGGTACTGTGAGTCTGTTGAGTTAAGCATATATTCTTATTTCAGTTTAAAATATATTGTGAATTTCGTTTGTGTTTTATAAATAAAACAAACGACGCGAAGAACAAAAAATTATTAATAAGTACACAGGACGAAATCGCAGATTTAACAACAGGTTAATGCTGGTGTAAAGTAGTGTTAATGATTGCTTTGTCCAGCTTTAATCATATAGCGTAATGGTGTGAAAGGTCCCTTTACACCGCAATAATAAAGCTGTTATTACACCCCTTGTGTAAAGACTTTATAAAGCTACATTTAAACTATCAGTTTAAAAGCGAATAAACAATGTTAAATTTCCCTTTACCATACTTTAAGACCATTGACTAAAGTTCGCGCACATTTATCTCCCTTTACACTGCGTTGTTAAATGCGTGTAAAAATACCTTCAATCACGTTTATCCATGTTTAACACCATTGATTAAAGTTCGCGCACATTTATTTCCCTTTACGCCACGTAAAAATACCGTGTTAAGATACGTTCAATTGCGTTTATCCATGTTAATATTCGCGCAGATTTATAGCCCGTATAATACCGCGTAGCATAAAAATACTACAGTAGTTGTACCAGATTGGAAAGCAAAGTGAGCTAAAATATATATATTACTTATGAATAGTAAATAAAATAATTATAATAATTACAACTGACTCACCATGTGAATTACAGTATTAACAATTGCCATAAATATCGCTGTGTGGCCGTATTTAACATTAGTAACTTTAATTTGTTACCATTGTCAAAAGAAATAGATTGAAATTTGGTAAGGAAGATGTTAACCAGCTTTTGATCAAATTACTTAGAAATATAGAGGTAAAATTACACAGACCGCATTTAGGACTTCATTAGTAGTTTATGATACCTGCAGTCCTGTAGTCTATTTTTAGCCACACGGTAATATCAGTAGCGTGATTTTGTTAAGTGCAATACTTCACTAAGTCGAGTGCTATAATAAATTATATTACTGTAAGTGTGCGAAAAATACCCCTGTAAGTTCTATAACCATTTTTCGGTTTCTGTATGTTTGCAATCAACGACATTTATGATTTAGGACGAACACGCCCATTTCGGACAGTTCGTTGGCTTTTCTCTCTGGGATGGAGTACCCACATTCCTGGGCAATATCCTTTTCCTGGTCAGCTCCATCAGGGAACCACTGTGCCTCTTATCCAGACTTTTTTTAAACTTAGTTAGCTCAGTGCTTTGCCAAGAAAGAGGCCTGACTAGGTACTGCGATGTCCTGTTGGGTGGCTCTGGGTCATGATCGCTGTCTTTGCTGGATATGTAGTCAGCTCTCATTACCTCTGCTAGCTTCGCCTTTTTTTCTGCGCTCCACGATTTCCTGTCCAAGCTGCTTAATCGTTTTGCTAGCTTCTATAAATCGACAATTACAAAATTAAAATTTTTTATAACCTATAGACTGTAGTCAAATTTCTATTGAGAGCAATTGTAAGTTAATCAATACTAAATGAATACCACTGACTGTATGATGTAGACAACATTAAATTAGGAAACTACATGTTCATTACTGGTAACATTCTTTGAAATAAAGAATACTACGTTTTGAAATATGGAACATCGTACAAGCTAATTAAGTGGTATAATTAATAGGGGACCCTAAGGGGGCCCTGGGAACTAGCAATGATCAACAAGCTTCCCCACACTTTTTAACACCACGCTACTACGGCACTGCTTAGCAAAACTTCATTCGTGACCGATGTCGTAAGGTGTTAGCTCCAGTGTGCGGGGCAGTTTTGTAAGCATTTTGTCATTTGTGCTCTCTGTCACAAATATACAACATGTTGGATATTTTTTGTCACAAATGATAATTTTTCCGTGTGTGCGCCGGAGTGAAAGCAGCAAGCTTACAACTTTTTGGCAATACGCATGCGTGTTGAGGATCGCATTCAAAACATCAAACATGGCGGCTCGTTGAGTGATCTAAAATAATTTGTTGTATACATGTAGGCACGAGTGTAGAAATAGGTTGGTTTATGCATCTATGCTGCCGAAAATGTTTGTGTTGAAGGTAGCAACGTCAAGTCACAGAATGAAACGTAAAGTGATAAAAATACCGATTAGAACCTCAAAGAAGTATTAAAATTTATTTGAATGATAAGATCTAACAACGTAACACATAGGTTTTATTTTTAGCATTATTTCAACGTCCAAGCGAAAACATTGCTCGGATAGTCATTGAAGCTTGTTAATCTTAATTATCTTCATCTTCGCCCTATGACCATAATTGTGGGTGTCGTTTTGAATGCATGCATATTGCCAAAAAGTTGTAAGCTTGCTGCTTTCACTCCGGTGCACACACAGAAAAATTATCATTTGTGACAAAAAATATCCAACATGTTGAATATTTGTGACAGAGAGCACAAATGACAAAATGCTCTAACACCTTACGCCATCGGTCACGAATGAAGTTTTGCTAAGCAGATAGCTCTAGTGTGCGCCAGGCTTTACAAGTAAACAGATTCACCATGGCTTCCCCATAATACTAATTCACCATGGGCCCTTACATTTATTATGCAATAGTTTCATGATTGGCTAGCACTAGCACACTATTCTCTTGCTTTTCATTGGTTATATTTTCACATGCAAAAAGAACTGTACGGAATTTTGATTGGACATAAGAGTAACTACAGTATGTAACTACATGTATATATGCAGTCACAGTAGTGGCCCTTTCTCGATATAAAATATAAAATATAAAATATAAAATTATTATAACATCAACCCAAGTCAGTTTTAGGATTAGGATTAGGGTTAGGCTCTGGTATGGCGAGTTACGCACAAGGGAAGTTTATGAATTTTCTTTTTAAGGAAAATACAGTTTTTCGTGTCTTGCTCGTCGAGCTCGCACCACGTGATACCGATATCGAAGAAAAACGAAGATGCTTCGTCCACCCAGCTCTTTGCAAAAAACTTTTTCTGTATTCGGAAACCATCCATATCGATAATGCCTCTGATTTTTTCCATGATGGAGCAAATAAACGTGTGGTGTGATTCACATCGAGCTGAACGCTCAATGTTGAGCATTGTAACATTCAGAATACTGAAGGGGGTTTCTTGACATAAATTATTTATAGACGCTTTGGGCATCACACAAGGCTGCCATG
Source organism: Chrysogorgia sp. JL179-B06 (assembly GCA_035772405.1). NCBI lineage: Eukaryota > Metazoa > Cnidaria > Anthozoa > Scleralcyonacea > Chrysogorgiidae > Chrysogorgia > Chrysogorgia sp. JL179-B06. The sequence continues at coordinate 228,668 of JAYKKM010000217.1, forward strand.
CATTGTTCTGAAAGACAATAGTGATAATCATCCCTTTGTGAAGTAATCAATCCTTTTATTGATCATTTGACATAAATAAGGAGAGTTTGGTCCAAATAGTTATACTTCAGTTCTGAGCATAAACGAAGGAGAAATGATGGACGGAATAAAAAGGAAAATGACAGACGCTGAACCAAGTAGAAATTATCGAGCGAGAAAGAGGATAGACCACCAGACACTTGAGAAACTGAGGTCTTTCGTACAATTCCACCATCCTAACATCTGGTACAGTTTTATACTTTCTTTGCCGTCACATCAGGATGAACAACAAGCATCACTGTTGCTAGATGAACAGCAACCACAACAACAGCAACCAACTCCACAGCACATCTGCGACAACACCGATTGGGCCCCTGTTGTATTTTCCGACATGGAGCAGGGACAAGATACCGCAGCTGAACAACAACCAGCCCCGCAAGAAGTCAACAACTTCTCTGACTGGTTCCCGGTCATTTATCAGCATGAACAGCAACAGCAAGAAGCCGCCTCTGTTGAACAACAACAACAAGAAGCCGCTGTTGAACAGCAACAAAATTCTGATTCATTAAACATTGACTTCCTTGATGAGCTTTCTTTTCTGGATTTGTAAAAAAAAACGGTTCTTTTAAGAACCACCTAAAAATTTCGAAAGAAAAACTCACGAAATACTCAATCGAAACACTTTTTAAATCCTGCATACAAAATCACTGAATTTAGCATGAAATAGGCAGTGACAATTAACTGTGACAATTCAATTCATTCGGTATTCTCCCTTGTAAAATTCAATTTAAAATCCACTAGCGGCAGTGATTGAGTGATCAATAGGTTTAACCGTGTGTATAAAATAACGTTAGAACTAACAGTGACAATTCACTCAGTAGGTGTTGTCCTATGTAAAGATTCAATTTAAAATCCATTAGCGGCAGTGATTAAGCCGATCAATGGGTTTAGCCACGAGTTGACGTTCAAAGATTCGTTTTATATATTGATACTTGTATATAACTTACAAGTATATATAATTTTTGAAATTTGATATTCGACATGTCATGTGCATGTGTTTCTGATTGGGGTGTGTGATATTGAAAAATTATTGCCATGTGTGAATCGATTCGAACCCACGCCCACTGGGGGAATAGTCTCCCAGTGCCTTATCAATTCTACCACCCTTAAATTAGCATTAGGGTGCTTTAGGGATGCACTTATTTTGGATTGTGTGGTTGTTTGCAGCCTTGCACTACTGAGCTAGCAGCGGGGGCTTTTGGATTGTTCGGGAGATGATGCAGGGGTATATTTCTCAAACGGGGGCAGGACCACTAAAAAGGCCCCCAGGGCCATCTTGAAGGATGTATCGCCAGAGAAAGGGCCAAAGGGCCACGAAAAAGGCCCTCAGGGTAAATTAAACTATTCATTTGACATCATGCCTCGGACGCGTAAAAACTGTCCGATCTGTGGAAAGAAAAGTTTTAGATTAGCAAACCATTTGGCAGACTTTCACCAACTACCCTCGGAAGAAAGGCAATCTATAATTGTCATTATACGAACTCGAAGATTGAAAGTCGGCTAAATCCTGACAAACATTATAATGCATGGAAAGTTTCTGCGAACAGATTTGTGAAGGGTATATACTACGTTTCTTGAGCGCGTACCTACTCGCGAAAATATTTGTTTTTTACTAGCTGATTTCGCCCAACGAAAAAGTTTTTCGACAGCACTAAAAATTAGTTTGTGTTTTGGGTCATAGTATATTCTTCCCAGCAGATTTTATCTTATTTTTTCTTTTCCATCAGGTTCCAATTGAACAATTGAAACGTGTCTAATGCAACACGTACAGAGACACCGTATCCGTTTAAAAATATCTCTCAGGTTTAGAAATGAGGCAAGGTGCGACTTGGAATGTTGTTTTAAACGTTCGTTCGTTCGTTCGTTTAAACGTCCTTATTCTGTGGTTCCCAGTTTGCCCGGAAGAAAATGTTCTGCTTGGTATCAATTATTTTGGTCACAGCCGGTACGATAATTGCGTGCCCTAATGACTGCTTCTGCTGGCAAAAGAGAAAAGTGGTGAACTGCGCCAACACCCACCGTGCACATGTACCGAACAACCTCCTGACAGGCTACTGGACAATAGTTTTAGTCAATAATGATATTAAAGTAATATCGAAGGCCGAGCTCCGTGTCCTACAAAAATTCAAAATAGTCGATCTCAGGAACAACCCGCTCAAGTGTTCCCTAACTAGGAGCCTCTTCGTCGGTCTAGGGACTTCAATAATAACAAGCTGCACCACTGACAATCCATCCACTGCGCCTGAACTGACTTCCTTGGCGACCCATCCGTTCAACACTTTTATAATGAGAACAAGCACGATCGGAAGAACAAACCGGCTTTGGTGTTTCTTCTCATCGTCGCGCGATTTTTGTGTATCTCTGGTACGCAAGGAAAGAGCGAGTCATCACAATTGACGCAATAGAACTCGAAACTTTGACAGTTGTTAGTTCCGACAAGGAAGAAACTTTATTTGAGATTAAGGATAAACAATTATAACAGTTTGAATTCACTTGTTACAGTATTATATTCACACGTTAAGTTATCTTTCTGTTAAAAAATATTATACACAGGGTTCTTTTTCTTGTGTCTGTCAGGCCAATTGTTGTCTAGAATAGTACTTTTATGTTCTCAGGCGCCCATTCTCCGTGAGGTCAATGGGTATCGATGAGTTATGTAGTTCTCCTTTATACTCAGGGAAGGCATTGTTGGGAATTGTTATATTGAACACGTTTTAAATCCTTAACAGTTGTTCACACTACTTCCCCAGGCGTTTTTTTTTTCACCACAGTAATTGCTTACACGATAAAGCAATAATTTCCCCGAAATTATTAAACATTCATCTCCTGTGGATTTGAACGCTAATACGTGTAGCTTCTTTTGTGTGCTTTTGTCTACATGATGATCAGGCGAACTAATTTATTCAAGCTGCTCCTCGCTGCGTCGTTCTCCATGAAGTAAAGCCGTTCAAGCAAACCAATTTAAAACTCTTAGAGGTATACTTCAGCTTCTCCTGTCCGGAAACATTATTTTATAATTCCTGACCATATTGCGAATTGTTTCTTCGTTTGAGATCTTGAACAGTTCTTCGCACTGTTTCTCAAAGGGTTTCTTCCTTAGAATCCTGTACACTAAAGAGAGATAAGCCACTATATACGGCCAAATTATTAGTGTTCATCTCTTTGTAGACGCGGTGATCAAACGCTGAATAGCGTGAAGGGAGCGTGATGACCGTATACACTCCCTCCTACGAATGGGCCAAAGGCCAGATAGGACCTAAACGGACATAATACACACACAGAGCGCCGCCTAAGTATACGATGGGGGTCCCAAAGGTACACAAGACTAGGGTTAGAGATCGTAAAGGTGAAAGAGGCTTAGATATAATTACTTCCGTCCCTCACTGAATATTTAATAAAACGGCTAAAAATACTAATTACTTTCTGTTAGGTATGCCCCGTTAAAGTAAACGTTGAAAAATATGTAAACGTTTGTAACTGATAAATATTTTTAACTCTACAGGGTGTATCAAAAAAAGCGCAACCTCGGAATTTCCCAAGAAATCCACTTTATTTTTATTAGCACAAAATATTTTAGGCCTCTGGGAATTTAACTGTTGTTGATACTTGTAAACTAAACAACTTTCCATTAAATAAATGCATAAATTTCGATTCAATTCTGCTTTATGTGCTTGAGTTTGTAGTAATTAGACAGTTATGCCCCTGGAATACGATTACAAGCTATTTTAAATTCCCAGGGGCGAAAATCTTTTGTGTTTAAGAACACAGTGGATTTCTTGGGAAATTCCGAGGTTGCGCTTTTTTTTATACACCCTGTATATTTGTGTCGCGTATTAATAAGGTTTTATATATCTCCATAAGTGCCCTTGTTTCTACACATGCTTTCAGGCGAAATATGCAAATATCGGCCGTAGGATAAGTTGGCCTAGCAACGCTTTGAAAGAAATGCCAACAGTTGTTCACACTGCTTCCCAAAGGTGTTTCTTCGACACAGGAATCGCTTAATTGATAAACGAAGGTTAGATAAGTGATAATTCTCCCGAAATGATTGCTCGGCAAGTTATTTCTGCCGATTTGAACGCTTATGCTATCAAACATGTAATCCTTTAATTACGCTTAATGGCTCCCACGCTTTTATCGAAGATCAGGTGGACAAATTTATTCAAGCTGCTAAGTTTAGTTAGTCTGCCTTATATCCTCGTTCTAACTCCTCGCTCTGTCGTTCTCTATGAAGTAAAGCTGTTCAACCAATTTAAAACTCTTAGATATAATACTCCTTCTGCCAGGAAACCTTATTTTGTAATTCCTTATCATTTTGCGAATGGTTTCTTCAGAATACTTTACGCAAAACTAAGTAACGACTTATTATTTTTCTATGTCGATGCGTTTGAGATATTGAACAGTTCTTCGCACTGTTTCCCCGAAGGGTTTCTTCCTCCACTGGAATCCCGTGCATTAACGCGAGATATAATTAGCGATAATTCGGCCAAATTCATGAACATGTATGCAAATCTTAACCTTAACAACGTGAATATACATCATGACAACGGCGTCATAAAATAGCCGAGTCATCCAATTCAACCAAGACGATTGACTTTATATTTTTTCCAAGTCAAATGTGTTTGAGATATTGAACAGTTCTTCGCACTGTTTCCCGAAGTGTTTCTTCATCATAGGAATTGTGTACACTAAAGCGAGATAAGCAATAATACGGCCAAAATTATTAGGGTTCATCTCTTTGTATAGATGCAGTGAAAACACAGGTTCATTCGAACAAAGACATATAGGTTCAGTTGAACGCTTAGGCAATCGCACGGCAATTGGTGATATTCCAAATATATAATTAAATTTAGGGTTATGAAGGTGGAATAGGGCTAGTTCTTAACGCTAATTTCTTCACAGAGAGAACCGCCTAATTAGTATACGATGGGGGGCTCAAAGGTACACGAGACTAGGGTTAGGGATCGTAAAGGTGAAAGAGGCTTAGAGGTAATTACTTCCGTCCCTCACACGGAATATTTAATAAAGAGTTATGCTATGCGTTTGTCACACTAACAATAGTAATTACTTTTTGTATGCAACGCTCTTTGTTCTGCCTATTGTTCTATTGAAATACTAATGAGGCGATGTACTGCTCTTTTTTTCTATCAGTAATTAACCTTTTCTGTGTGGTAGACTTACGCTGTCGCATAACCTTTTGCCTTTCTGATTTTGTTAAGTGACAAACATGACAAAAATTGAATATTGTACTGTATTTCATCACATTTAAGTTTTTGTGTGACAATATTACAAAATTTATTTACGAGCGAATCAGAAGCAGTAAATTTTTCAAATAAACTGATTGTTTGCATTTCATCACTTGCTACTAAAAAATATTGTTCCTTTTCGTCTTGTACCATTATCATGCTGAAAAATGCAACTTAAGCAGTAGCTTGAAGTCCACAGCAAAAAAACTGTATTTTCAGTAGTATTGTCTAAAATTAATTTCTCAAAAACTAGTTTACTTGAAATGGAGGTAGGGTAGAATATGTCCTGGTGTTTTAAGCCAAATACCACATTAATATTTGCATCATATATCTTAACTGTTTTGTAATTTATTACATGTAAATTGTTTACATGCATCATTTAAGATTTCTTGGTAAAATAGATTTCCATGTTCTACAATAGCATTTAATGTCAGATAATTCCAGTAGCTACATGACTTAACAGAAAAAAACGTATTGCACAACATTGTATAGGAGAATTTAAGTTGTTAATAAATGCCTGATTATCACTTGTTGATGAACAGCACTGAGGTAAAATTGACTTAGACGTTTTGGTATACACAATTGTATTTTGTGTAAATTGTACGACACTAATTTTAACACCTTTAAGCTCAAATAAAACATCAGGTTTGTATAAACTCTGGAAATACTGCAGCATGTTACTTATTGAATTCACTTCTAACAACACACATGTACCATGAGCATGAGCCATACCAAAGGAATCTCTAGCATGCGAATCAAATCTTTTTAGCAGACCATTGCGTGTTCTATAAATAACTACGGTAGTACAGCGTATTGTCAACAGAAATGAATTATAACTTTCTTGTATTAAAGATTGTATAGCACAATCTAAGGGCATGACATATGGGATGTTTTCATTTAAGGTAGTATTATGCAGACTACTGTTACAATATGTAATTGGGCTCCCTGTGTTGGGAGCACATGACATTAAAGTTGTTGTTCTTCCGGTAATGGCGCCATCTTAAACATGGTGGCAGCGGCGGGTCTGAAACTCACAAGCTAAATATACGAAGACAACACAAGCGCAATGGATAACAACGACACAGAAACACCCGAGACAAGCTTAGTTAACAACCAACCGCTTTCACAAGCGTCGCCAATGATCAGTTTACCTGGAATAAAGCCGCCTGGAAAACTCGACACAAGTATGAATATCGTGGAAAACTGGAAACGTACAAACAAACCTGGCAAAACTACGCCATCATCACCAACCTCAACGCACAGCCAGAGGCATATCAAGTCGCCCTCTTCCTACATTGCATTGGCCCCGATGCTTTGAAAATTTACAACGGCCTTGCCTTCACAAACGAAGCAGATAGCAAATCCTTAACAAAGATCTTCGAGCTATTCGACCTCCACACAATAGGTGAGATAAATGAAATATATGAACGTTGTGTGTTTAATTGCCGAAACCAACAAACCGACGAATCCATCGACACCTACATAACGACACTTAGAAAGCTAGCCAAGACATGCAATTTCTGTGACTGTCTGAAGGACACGCTGTTGAGAGACAGAATCGTCCTCGGAATACAGAGTCGTCAAACCAGGAAGATTATTGCAAGATAGAAATCTAACTCTCAAGAAATGCATTGATTTGTGCCGCAGCACAGAAGCTGCTTCCTCGCAGCTGAAAAGTATGAACACCGAAAGCCCTCCCCCATCGAGCATGTTACATTGGTTGATCACAAGCACAAGAAACCACCAAGACACCCCCAGGTCAACGAAGGAATTGGAACACCCCACCCACTGACAGAACTCCAGTAACATAACACGAAACCACTTTGCCAGGGTATGTAGAAAAACCACAAATCCAGATATTCATGCCATGGCAGAACAAGAACTGGAAGACCACGATGAAGATGACGACATCGAATACATCACCAGCGTCACCCTAGTACAAGACAACGTCCATTTAGTCGGCACAACTAGCAGCCCCTTTGCCAGTGAAATCTACGCCAAGCTGATGATTGCCAAGCAGAATATCAAATTTCAGATTGACTGTGGAGCGACCATTAATATCCTGCCAGAAAGATACGTTCAAGACCATAACCTGAATCCAACCAGCAGAAGACTCCGCATGTGGAACAAATCCGAAGTTACACCTCTCGGGACCACCAGAACCACTACCAGGAACCCACTACCAGGAACCCACGAAACAACAGAAGATATTCCATAGAATTGGTGGTCGTGCGCGAGGTACCATTATTGGTGCACGGGCAGCCCAGCATATGAACATCATCACTGTCCATGATGAAAATTTCACCCCAGTCAACCCAGTCAAACCTAAAGGCATACCATTACCAACAGTCCATGCCTCAAACACCACGGAACAAATTCTTTCACAGTACCCAGGTGTTTTCAACGCCCCTTTGGGAACCCTACCATGGGAAGTTCACCTCGAAGTTGATACCGAAGTCCACCCAGTTGTTACGCCCCCTCGAAGAGTCCCTGCAGCGCTGAGATCCAAGCTGAAGGACGAACTAGACCGATTAGAGCAACTCGGTGTTATAACACCAGTCAATGAGCCTACATCCTGGGTCAGCAGTGTCGCCATCGCAACCAAGAGGTCTGGTGCTATTCGAGTCTGCATCAACCCTCGCCCCCTTAACACAGCGCTAAAGAGAGAACGTCATCAGATGGTTACCCTGGACGAGATCCTACCAGAACTCTCCAAAGCAAAGGTATTCTCCACCCTCGACCTCCGCTCCGGATATTGGCATTGCCCATTAGATGCAGAATCCAGTATGTTGACAACATTCTCTACCCCATATGGTCGCTACCGATGGCTTCGACTACCATTTGGCCTCTGTGTCTCGTCTGAAATCTTCCAAAAAAAGGTGATCCAAGCCTTAGATGGCCTCAACGGAACACTAAACATAGCTGATGACATCTTACTCTATGGGGTTGGTGAAACAAGGGTGGAAGCGGAGAAAGACCACGACATCAAACTAGCCAGCCTGCTCGACCGATGCAAAGAAAAGGGGATTGCACTAAACCCTGACAAGCTTAAGCTGAAGCAAGATGAGGTAGAGTTCATGGGTCACATCCTCACTGAAAAAGGCATCAAAATTGACCCAGGAAAGGTGAAAGAATTCAAAGGTTAAATTACCTAGCCAAGTTTCACCCACAGCTTGCCACCGTCATGGAACCCATTCGAAAGCTGACCAGAAAAGGTGCCTTGTGGGAATGGTCCCAAGCCCAACAGCAAGCCTTCGAGGAGGTAAAAAAGCTTGCCTCCGTATCACCAATTTTATGCTACTATGATCCAGATAAGGAACTCCAAATCCAATGCGACGCAAGCCAAAAGGGCCTGGGAGCCGCCCTCCTCCAGGAAGGCAAGCCAGTAGCTTATGCGAGCCGTGCCCTCATCGACACTGAGGAGAGATATGCACAAATTGAGAAAGAAATATTGGCGATTGTCTTCTCCCTGGAAAAATTCCATCACTACACATATGGCCGACCAGTCAAAGTATTCAGCGACCACAAACCCCTTGAAATGATCCTCAATAAGCCACTAGCAGCCACCCCCAGACGTCTACAGGGCATGATAATGCACCTACAAACCTACGACATTGAAGTCAATTATCAACCCGGCCCAACGATGCTCATTGCGGATCTGCTATCGCGAGCATACCTTCCAACGCTTCCAGACCGAAGCTCTGTGGAATTTTAACACAACATGACGAGACTTCTCCCCATCTCCAACGCGCGGCTATTAGAGATCAAAGCAGAAACCGCAACTGACAAGACCTTGCAATTCCTGAAGACGACCATTCTCCACGGTTGGCCCGACCGCAAGCAACAAGCACCTGCACAAATCCACCCTCACTTCAGCACACGAGATGAACTATCCGTGCAAGATGGGTTGATATTCAGGGGTGAACATCCCAACAAAGGTTGGTCATCAACAACATTCAGGTTGATCATCCCAACAAAGCTTCATCGGGACATGAAAATCAAAATACACTCATCCCAAATGGGTGTAGAATCATGCCTCAGAAGGGCTAGAGAATGGCTCTTCTGGCCAGGTATGTCAGCAGAGATACAGCAATTTGTATCCCAGTGTGAGACATGTGGCAAGTTTGGTATCAGTCAGCAGAAAGAATCCCTCATGCCCCACGAAATACCTTCTAGACCGTGGGAAAGAGTAGCCGCGGATCGCTTTGAATGCAACAACAAAAGCTACATGGTCATTGTGGATTATTTCAGCAACTACTGGGAAGTTGAACACCTGCCCTCCACTACAACCACTACCACGAACCACTTTGCACGCTATGGTAGCCCACAGGTCCTCGTCTCCGATAATGGACCCCAGTTTATCTCTGCAGAGTTTGCTCAGTTTTCAAAAGCGTGGGACTTTGTACACAGAACATCAAGCCCAGAACATCACCAATCCAATGGAATGGCAGAGTCCGCGGTCAAAACGGCCAAGCGACTACTCAGGAAAGCAACCGAGGCGGGGACAGACTTTCCAATTAACACTCCGTCCCAGGGTATGGACCTTAGCCCCATGCAACGCTTTATGAATCGGCGATCAAAAACGTTACTTCCCACAACCAGCAAGCTTTTGAAACCATATGTCACCCCACTCGAGACCCAGCATCACAGGCTGGAGAAGAAACAACAAAGACAGAAACACTGCTACAACCTAGCAGCAAAAGACCTGGAGAAACTCCAAGAAGGAGACGGTGTACGAATGCAACCAACTCGCCTGGGCCAACATGAGTGGCGGAAAGCAACTGTCATCTCATGCTTGGATGAAAGATCGTACCTAGTCGAGACAACGGATGGCAGAAGATACTGGAGAAACAGAGTACACCTCAGGAAAACCATGAATAAACTACACCCTACAGAAGATGAAACAGATTTTGTATCACCTCCACAAACAGCAAGTGATCCAGCGACACCTGTCCACGAAGAAAGTGAACAGCAAACCCTGGATATGTCCGGACCCAAAGAACCACCTCAGCAAGCAACACCTATAAGGCCACAACGCCAGAAAAGGCCTCCTGACTACTTGCAAGACTACGACTGTCGGTAAACCCATATAGCCAACCACAATTACTTCAGACTCTAGTCACAATCACTAGGATTGAGAACTATATGATCATGACTCTAATATTGTGATATTATTAATATTGTGTTAACTTATGTTCAGTCTCCCCCAAAACACATGTGTATTATCAACATTAATAGAAGGGGAGATGTTACAATATGTAATTGGGCTCCCTGTGTTGGGAGCACATGACATTAAAGTTGTTGTTCTTCCGGTAATGGCGCCATCTTAAACAACTACCACTGTAACTTTCACTGAACTCAAGTTGATAATTTGTGTTTAGCACTGTAACCATTGCGGGTAATTCTGTCAACAATAAAAAAGATTGACCTGACAATCTTGACAATGCAGAATATAATTCATTGCCAATGTTCATAATTTGAACCAGGTGTTCTGGGTAATTTATTGTGTAAGTTACTGCTTTGTTTCTAAAATTATGTATTAAAGCACAAATCATAGCTACACATTGCTGTCCTGCATTTTGGCCAAAGACATCAACATTTCCTTGACTATAAGGTGCATGCAGTGTTTTACTGGGGTCAATGAAAGTAGGACCAGGATTTTTCTCAATGTCTCTACAAAGGTTAAACTTGCAATAATTCATCCTGTGGTTTAAATTCTTGTAAGTAGGCTCTGCTTCTGAATTATTTAGTGACTTTGTATAAGATTTGCAGCTCCTTTTAGTACTTTTTAAGCGAAATAAATAATTTTGCGATGTAGTCGTTTATTTTTTACGCCGTCTTAATCGAGGTCTTAATACATGATTTAGACGTTTCTTACTCTTTTTATTAAATTGGGGTAAAAATCTTACTTGATCACTCAGTAACCTTTTACGTTCACGACTGGATGCAGAAAGAAAACGATGAATTTGACATGACCTAGGTACATTCTTTTTAATCTGCTTTCAAACAAATTTTCTTAATTTTCTGCTTTTATTCAAAAGGCAAGTCAGTTTCTTAGCTGGTATTCTGCTAGGTATTCTGCTAGGTTCTCGATCACGACGAACAACATGGCGGATATGTATTACAGTTAACACACTTTGCTGATAAATAAATTTTGCATAACGAGATCTAGACTATGAATTATAAGACTCTGAGTTACTAGCAGTAGCTTTTACAGATAACTGCAGAATATTTGGTTTCTCAAATGACTGTAAATTATCAAGTGAAACATGGTTATCTGACACTAACATACGCTCAAACAAAATATGTGAATAAACGATTGATAACAAATACATATAGCAGAGAATAATGCACACACTTGATGAAACAATGAAAACAAACATAATATTTACCTTTATATCACTGTTCTGTGAATTGTCAGTTCTTGAACATTCAGTTTCAAGGTAATACTTTCCAGCACAAATATACATAGAGTATAAGCAGTTACTTTGATTGTTTTTATACGTTTGGCATTCATATAAGTACTGTTGGCATTCATAGATAACTTGGCACACATAGAGATAGATAACTTTTTTATTTATTTATTTATTAGAATTTATAATACATATCAATTACAGTATTACAACTAAAAATTGAATGTATTAGGGTAAACCAAAAACAGAATTCAAGATTCCCTCAGGATTGGTCACCCTTTACAAATACAAATAACATATAACATTAATATGAAATCAAAGAGTAAGACATAACGAAATTATATACGAAAACAGCAAAAACTATGGATTAAAAGCAACAGGAAAAAGTTTGAAATAATGCTGAGAAAGTAGCCTCTTAAAAAACGACAAGGTGTTACTGCCACGTATAGAGTATGGGAGAGAGTTCCAGAGCCTAGTGACACGAACGAAATAAGAACACTTAAAGACATCTGTACGGGCATAAGGTACTATAAGAGTCAAGTCATCAATATTACGCAGACAACGACCCGTACTTCTCCAGGAAATTAAACCACGTGGCATGTCTACTAAGCCATGAATCATTTTAAAAAGGAAGACAAGATCTGTGATTTCCCTACGCATGTACAGAGGAAGAAGCTGAAGTTGTTCAAGCCTGTTCTTGTAATCTACTTTACGACCTAAAATAAGCCAAGAGGCGCGGCGCTGCACCTGCTCAATTTTGTTCATGTTACGTTTCTTGTATGGAGACCATACTGGACTAGCATATTCAAGTGTTGACCTCACCCAGGTGAAATATAGTAAACGCTTAACGGTGTGATCATCAATGTCTCTCGAAGTCCGATACAATAGACCAAGCATCCTTTGGGCCTTAGCAACTACATGATCAGTATGGGTGTTCCAGTTGAGAGTGGTAGTAAGCCACACTCCAAGATCTTTCTCACTCTCAACAACAGACAGCTGTTTAGAACCCAAATAGTACTGACGATCATAAATTGTACGAGTTCTAACAACTCTCAGCACCTTACACTTATCGACATTAAACTCCATGCCCCAGGTGATAGACCAATTGTACAGAGCATTAAGATCTTCCTGGAGTTTATCTTGGTCAGTATTGTTGAAAATAACTTGAAAACACTTCGAGTCATCAGCGAATAAGGGTAAGTGCGATCCCTGAGTGATTGCATCAGCCATATCGTTGATGTATATAAGGAACAGAAGCGGTCCGAGGACCGAACCTTGAGGAACACCAGATGTTACAGGCAGCCATTCAGAAGAAAATCCATCAAGAACAACACGGTTGGCGCCTCTGAGAAAGGTAGCTACGGAACCAAGAAAGCAATGGGTCCCGAATACCCATAACGTTGAGCTTATAAAGAAGTTTAGAATGGGGCACACGATCAAAGGCCTTAGAGAAGTCAAGATATACTAGGTCAACTTGTTGTTTGTTATCCAATGCTTGAGCGAGTAAGTGAACAACTTGAGTAAGTTGTGTAACACTAGAACGTCCAGGGAAAAAGCCGTGTTGCCAATTAGTGAGATTGTGCGAAATAAAGCTAAACGTTTCACCAAAAACACCCCTTTCCAACAATTTGGACAGCTGATCCAACAGGGAAATACCTCTATAGTTGGTTACTACTGCTTTTCTACTTGCTTTATGTATTGGCACTAAGTTGGCATCTTTCCACTGAGTCGGAAATTCACCCATACTAAGGGCTTTATTGAATAATCTAGTCAAAGGAGCAGCGATAGTATCGGCACACTCCTTTAAGAGCCTCGAAGGAATGCCACAGCTAGCCTTAATATCTAAAGACTGAAGTGCCTTGAGGACATCCTCACGCTGTAGTACTATATTTGAGAGACAAGGTGAAGTCAGATTATAATTAAGTGTAGGCAAAGAGGAGGTGTCAGCACGATCGTCTAAAGGACTAAAGACAGAATGAAAATAAGCATTAAATAAATCGGCCTTAGATCGAGAATCAGTAGCAGTTACATCACCATAGGATACGACATTAGGAATTCTGCTAGACTTATTTATGGCTTTATAGTAAGACCAGAAACGCTTGGGATTGGTTCTCAAGGACAGACCAAGATTACTAATGTAAAGCTTCTTCTTGTACTTAATTAATTTCTTGATCTCAGCACGCATGCGACGAAATCTAGACCACTGATAATCTGTATCACGAGATTTAGCCTTACGTCTTATAATATTCTTTTTCCTAAGTAGTGAGACGATTTCTTTGTCCACCCAAGGTGGCCGATTAACACAATTAACGCGTTTCTTCATTGCGAATTGGTCTACAATTGAATAGAACGTTTTTTGCCATTTCTCCAAGCTATTGTTGATGTCATCATTGTCAAGTAAAACATCGTCCCATCAAAATTAGCATTTTTAAAATTGTAGGTGACACGCCTTGTTTGTCGAAGGCGTCTCACTTTAGTTACGATATAAAAATTAATAACAAGGTGATCAGAATCAAGAATATCATGTGCAACAATCAGTTCAGAGACGTCATCCGGACACTCACATAATATCAAATCCAAAATCGAATTGTTGGAAATATTAATTTCATTCGAGGATTTTTGAATATTATCGGTGTATCTAGTAGGTTCATCAACTAATTGAGTTAAAAAGTACGAATTAATCAAGTGACACAAATCAGCAGCAATTCCAGTGTCATGAAGATCTGTAGTTGTATTCCAATTAATATGAGGGTAGTTAAAGTCTCCAATAAAATACGAGCGGGATCTATCACTGTCATCAGCATGTAACTGCGCCAATAACAAGCCAAAAGAATCGTTAAAATTGGTAAAATCAGGAGGTCTGTAACAGACACATAAAGTTAGTTTTCTCGCATTTGACGGAAGCAATTCACAAGCAAGAATTTCAGCATCTACAGGCTCGATTTCACGTCTCCTGAAACTTAATATGTTAGATTTGACGGCCAAGAGAACTCCACCCCCACGCCGCCCATCAGCACGATCACGACGAAAAATTGTATATCGATTCCCTGGTAAAATTTCATTGTCATGTATGTCGGACCTCAACCAAGTTTCTGTAACAGCAACAATGTCAAGACTTCTCCCAAATACCAAAGCTTGGAACTCATTCAGCTTGTTGCAGAGTGATCGTGCATTCAGTAAACAGCAGTTAAGACCAAAATCATTCGACCAATCGTCACCACGTGCAGAAGTAAGAGTAGGTATCGTGCTTCCAACGGGTCCAGGATTCGGACTTACATCGCCAGATAATAGCACTAGACACGAGGCTGCCAACGTAGCGTTCAAAAGATGTAAGCCAGCTTTTAGTTTATAAGATATTGGAAGTGGGACCACCCGCGAGTGTCGAGGAAAACCAGATGTATTTCTAGATGGGTACAGTTTCACATCAAATTTTAAAGCAAGCATTATAGAAGACGCATCATTAGAGATACTTTGCTGATGTTTCGAGGACTCCAGAAGCATAAACAGAGATAAAAGCAGAACTAATTTGACTGAGGGATGAGAAAGTAAACCACCTGGAATCTTGAAGGTTATATGATGAGAAGATTGTTTGCAATAGTCTGAAACTGAAGCCATTGTAATAATCAGGGGAAACCCCGGACACGCTTCAAGTGAAAAGACCAAATAAAATCCAAATCAAATAGCCAAACACGGCAAATGTTATACAAAATGCATAAAAAGTCAAGCGACAATCTTGAAATCGAAGAGGAACCTGAGGATACACGTAAAAAAGGATATGAAGACGATGAAGTTATAAACGAACCAGCGCCAGCAGGTCAAGAGACAAGGTCATACGGAAATCAATAAATGAATAATCAATATTCACCAGGACGTCACTATATGATCCACGATAATTCAGAAATCAAGATGTTTTAGCTTGATAAATGGATAGTACCGAATAGAGGAAGGTCAGGTGATTTCGATGATATGCGGCATACGACAAAAGAGGCAATATTCACTGAGAAAAAAACAATGTTGTTGTTGCTAGGATACACAAAACAAGACACCGAGAAACCAACGGTCAAATGTAAAATGATGAATAATTCAAAAGTTACGATACGAAAGGGAGAAAAACTCGAATGATAGAAAAGACAAGCAAAATCCAAACAAAATTGTTAAATATGAATCAACCAAATGGTAAACAGGTGGAGAAATGGCCAAATTTTGAAATAGGCGAAAACGATGACAGGATATACGTCAAATAGGACAGGAAGAAACCAACCGTCAAATATAAAATGTTAAATAATTCAAAATTCACGTTATGAAAGGGATAAAAACTTGAATGGTAGGAAAGATAATCCAACTCCAAATGAAACTGTGGAATATGAACCAACCAACTGTTAAACAGGCGAGTAAATGGCCAAATTTAAAACACTGCGAAAACGGTGACGCGTCAAACCAAACAGACAAATATATAACTCAAAATAAATCCACGGGAGATAAAAAATCACTAAAAAAACGTAGCACAGGATGATCACGAGACTTTAAACAATAATATAATCCAAAAGACCAGATGAAATAACTTTTATAGCAAGACTAAGTGACGATGCAAGCCGGAGTCAATTTCACAGTACTCATCTGTTTACGGGCTACTCTCTGATATGGCATCCATTGGTAAGTTGGGATTCATAGCTGTTTGATCGCAGAAGAACCAGTGTCGAAAATGCTCATACTTTAGTGTAGGTTAACTGCGATCGATAGTATAAACTGTGTATCCAGTTGTAAGCGTTGTGAGCATACTTACGACGAAGACAGTTGACAACCACATCGCTGATCAACTATTAGAACAAAACAACTTATCGAAGGCAATAGGTATTCTTTGGCTGTATCCTGCCTCGTACCCAGGCGTCTCAATCCTTGTACGAGCGCACTTGCAAGGCGAAGGAGCGGCTGGGCTGTATCAGAATTCACAATTTTGTTTACGACGGGTGATAGCCTGAGTATCAGGCCCTCGATGGCCAGAAATTGCGGACATGACGATTGCGCATGCGCAAAATAATTTATTAAAATGGCCACCAAATGCCTATGTTTTATGTATGAGAAAATTAAATATTCAAGAATATATTAATATCAAAGTTTATTCGAATGATTGCAAAAAATAAAATAACATGTTGAGATCAACAGCTAGCCTCTGAACTTCACAAATAAGCAATAAGTGTTATACTCGCTCTGCATTTCGCATATGAATACTAAAATAAGTTACCTTAAATTGTTACGAGGAAATGGCAGAATTTGCTGAAGGATAAGCTCTAAATGTTTCATTCATCTTACTTAGACAATAATGAACAAAAGCAAAAATCGTTCTACTTGAACCAGTTATTTATGTACCTGTTCGGCCATCATGGGTATTTAGACACGAAATAACAACTCTGCATTTTCGATTTATAAATCCATTAAGATCACCATTATAGAACGAACGGAATAATAACCGCCGTTTATAATCACTGCCAAACGGAGAACTTTCCTGTCCCAATAACTCCAGAAATATTCTTCCTCATATGGCATGTTAGGTACCAAAATATGCAGCGAAACATACTCCATCTTGTTATTTTAATAATGATGCACCCACGGCAATATTGACCAGCGAATACCCCCTACAAGACATGGTCAGTTGATTTGACCCCCCGCAGCGAGAATCGAACCGCGAAATTCTAAAAACAACATGAGCTGAAATGTCGACTGATTTGCCTTTGGAAATATTACAGTATCTTAACTTTGAACGATTTAAAGCCACTGTTCGTGTAGATAACGATCACTGCATCAAATATATCCGCC
This sequence comes from Chrysogorgia sp. JL179-B06, assembly GCA_035772405.1. NCBI lineage: Eukaryota > Metazoa > Cnidaria > Anthozoa > Scleralcyonacea > Chrysogorgiidae > Chrysogorgia > Chrysogorgia sp. JL179-B06. The sequence continues at coordinate 246,219 of JAYKKM010000217.1, forward strand.
GAGAAAGCGTTTCAGAGAAGGAGATAATCCTCACTGCCCATTTTCCGTACGAGTGTGTTCGTGTTTGGTATCGTGCTCGACAAGAAGCTTTGACGAAGCAGATTCCATGCAGTTACATTGATATTTTTAATGCCTTTCTCTACCAACTAACTGGATTCGAAGTAAGAACCGATTCCCAACGCTTCGAAGAACATATCAGAAAGATTGCCCATCTGGTCAAAACAAAGTTTATCGGTAAGAATGGGACAACATACCGAAAGCTTTGTCAAAAAGAAGTTAGTGTGTCCCTGCAAATGGGGGATATAGCAACACACCGTCGCCTGTCAGAAGTAGATGCACAATTAAATGAGCAGAAATGCATCAATGATGAACTTCTAAGGGGTAATTATATTCTACAAGAATGCTATGATTCGCTTCTTAAAGGGATGAATGAAGCTCAGGAAGCTGATAGAATAGCCAGGACAAGTGTTGATCTTGAAATCAAAGGCCTTAAAATCCAAAACCAAAACCTTCATAATTACATTGAGGGACTTGGCCAGAAATTGGATTTTAACAATAATAGTGGGAAACTAACTGAGGTCGGTGATCGCCATCAGCGAAGAAAGTTAGTTGAGATAAAGACAAAAGTGGAGAAAGCGTTGTGGTTTGCTAAAACATTTGGATTAGACTTACAATCTGCCATTTTTAAGGATAACCAGGGATTAAATCGCACATTGTCATATAATACAAAAGTCAGAAAATCATATCAAGATTTAACAGCAGCGGATCAGCTGGAAATCAAGAATGTTTTATTTATTCTTGATAAATTCTGTGTTGGCGATGATGCATACCATGAACTTTCAATGGTTGCTGGGCATGAACATTTGCCACGATCCTACCTCATCAAGCAGTGTAAAGATGAGATGAATAAGTTGTGCCATATTATACGGACCCCTGGACCAGACCAAGGTGCACAGCTTGATTTTCAGGCTGAATTGGAATCGGTTATTCAAAATCAGGTATGTTATGTAGTAAAATATTACACTTTTGGGATTGGATGAAAATTAGCGATTACATTATCTGCGGCCAGGAAAATATGTGGGATTCTTAGAAATCTTGCAGTATGAACGAGAAATTGTATTGCTACATTGCAACAGTATGATTGCCGAGGATCGCATGACATGGTGCGTCCTACAAGGAGTGCACCATACCATACACAGTATTTTTACAAATATATATATATATACTTTTTATTTTTTTATGTATAGATACAACAGAAACTACTTGATATTACTGACCCACAACTGAAATTACACATCAAGTTGTCTGGTGATGGGGCCAAATAAGATGTCCAGGCTTACAAATTTTGTGGTAATTTCCTTCTCGGTACTGAACAGCCGTAAAGATGTCATGTCATCGAAAGGTATATAACAAATCGCAATAGATCAATCATTATGAAGTCCTATCAAAAATTGTATTTGCCACATATTTTTTGAGAATATCCAGCCGGGTATTTAAATAGATTGTCACTATCCTATAATTGCATACTGTACCCCTTCCTCAGATTATTGTATTATACTGTAATTATCATCTTTTTAATAAATGTTTTATTTTAGGTAACCACACAATCGCTATTATTAAAGGACACGAGTCGTATGTATTGTTGGAGAAATCCTGCTCAGAGATATTCAAACAAATCAACTGCCTTGTTAAAAGCAAGATGGTTGTTATTGATGGCAGGAATATCCCTGTAGAGGTATATCTTGGGGGAGATTATAAGGTAAATAAAAACAGCATAACATAAGAAAAATATCCTAAATTAAACAAACCATTTTTTGTTGTTCTATAGTTTCTACTACTTATGATGGGGATGAAGGCAGCAACCTCCGATTATGCCTGCATCTGGTGTACCATTCATAAATCTAATGGGTAAGGATGTGTACAGTGATACACTTTCAATGTCTAGGGTGTCTCAATGTCTACTCAGATCTCTAATGAACAAATAAATACTGCCTACTCAAATCAGTCAAAAGTGTTGTATATTCAAGTCTGTATTCCATAATATAACACCAGTCCACACTCCACTCACCTGTATTTCCAATATTTACACACATACTCTAACCGTATTAATAGTTTATATTATGAAATTTACTAGATATGATATTTCAAAGCCCAGAGACTTCTACTGGGGAGACCTGGCTAGGACAATAAACAAGCGAAAGGAAAATGCTAAGAGCAATAAGTTATCTTGCCAATATCAGCCTCTTGTTGATATCACATTGGAAAATGTTGTATTGGACGAGCTTCATTTAATGTTGCGTGTTACAGGTTGGTGAATTTTATTGCACTATTTAATAACATGTTGTTTTGTTGCGGATTGGTATGGTCAATCACAGACTGAGAGGGGGAATTATATTAGTGAATAGGTTAATTGTTGGTGTTATTTTTTAGACAAACTGACAAAAAACCTTGTGATGGATGCCAATGAATGGGACAACAAAGAAAACCTTCACAAAGCTCCCTCACAAAGAACGAATAGCCGCCTGGAGAATCTTGTTAAATGTATATGTAGTTGTGGAGTATCATTTAGTGTGTGGCAAAAGATGGATGCAGATGGAAAGGATAGTGGACTCCAGGACTTCACAAGTCTGATGGGGTCAGACAAGAAACTGCTATTGAAAGCATTGCCTGATAAGTTGTCGGGAGTTGTCAGGCCAGAAATAAGTGCAACCGTTGTGAAACTCTGGAAGGTGAAATATTTATTGTACTTTCCTGTTAAATTTTCTTATTACAAACTACAAAAGCAGAACCTCAATTAGTTATCTAAAATTCAGCATTACTTTTCTATTTTTTCAAGGGTTTTGAGGAACTTTACACACTATTGGGGTGCCAAAGTCCTACTGAAGTGCAAATTAATGACTACTTTACTAAGGTAAACCACAGATCATGTCTTATATTATACTGCATGCATGCAGGTAAACAATCTTGGTCCATGGACAGAACCTACTGAAAATCAGGGACCACTCCAAAAAATATTTGAATTTATAAATAATTATTAAAAGTGGTATTTTCTTTTCAGGCTGTCAATTGGACAAACTTGTTTGTATCGCTCAGTGGCAAAAGCAGGGGGTACGAACAAGAAAGGGTTACACCCTATATACATGCTATGGTATACCACGTGCCAAGATTCATGCATTTACATGCAGGAGTTAAAAAGTTTACAGGACAAGGTAATGATGACAAAATAAAAAAATGTTTATAAAATATTTAATTGACAAATGTGATTTTGTATGTGTTGAAAAGCTTAACGATGACTGCCGACGCATTCATTTACGCAGATCAAATAAATGGGATGCTGCGAAGGATGTTCTTCTTGTTGGAAAGCGTGTTGAACATCTAGCAGAATGTGAGAGGACACACAGAAAATATAAAAAAACAAATGCTGCCTACTGGGAATCTGGTATTAACGATACCCGAGCGAAGCGAGTTCGCATTTCTGCCGAAGTGGTTAATGATAACCAAGAGCCCTGGGATTTTGATGTGGATAGCCTGACAGCACATGAAATAAAAGCAAAATTAAAGGAAGTAGGTGTTACAACAAGATTACGGTGTCTCAAAAAATTAAAAACATATGTTGAGACAATGAGAAATAATGAAAATCAGGCATCAAACACACAGGAATGAATAATATGCATTTCATAATAATATATTTATAATGTGTAATATGTATAGAAAAATAATAAATTGTATATAATGTGTATATATAATTGTATATAATATGTAAAGGAAAATAATCAATTAATGTATAATATGTATGAATGTTGTTACAAAATGTTGTCTGTATTGCATGCTCTTCGAACCAATGTTAGACAAACTTTCTCGATGGGGAATCTTGTCGCCTTAACTAATTTACCATTTGTTTTGATAAATTTTTGTGGTGACCATGATAATACTGGTCTTGCCTTCATTGGGAAGTCAACAGCAACTCCTGCACCATGCTGGCTAAGATAGTACCACCAATCGTCTGGTAAATATTTTAACCTTGTCAGGTCATCCTTCTCAAACAAGTAGTGGCCACGATGTTCCGCAGCTATACCTTTGCCACTGGTAACAAACCTCCAAACGTCCAGGTCCATATTAATAGGGTTTGAACTTTGACTTTTTCAAACCACTCGTCACTCCTACTGCAAAATTACGACATTGATCTTCCAATCTATTATCGTTAATAGCTGGTTTATCATAGTTTCTGCAAGATAACAAAATAACACATTCAGAACAAGTGAATAGTACAATAGCACTTGCTTACTGTTCAACTTTAGAATAATTTATTAAGCATAAAATATGTAGAACAAGTTCATGTGAAAATAATAACACAAACCTTAACAAATCGTTAGTCAAGTTACTCGCCGGTTCCCAAGATGACGACTGGAAAGGCCATCCTTGCCACTTTATCAGGTATTGATAGTCCTATACAGTTAAATCAGCAAATTATAAATAACTGGGAAAAACTGTTTATAACTTTATCAATTTACGAATAGAAATTTACAAATTATCAACACAACTTACATGGGGAATTCTGCGCCTTGTGATGATCCTCTCGACTTCAAAAAATGTACTCCTTTTTGGTCGGGAGCTGTATCAAACAATACAGCAGAAGAAAAAGAATTTAGCTGTAGGTAATCGACATTTTCTCGAGCACGTTTCTTCTGAACAGTCGCCATTTTTAATCTGCATATTGTTCAAAAGGGGTAGCGAGTGGTAGCGAGGACTTCGAAGGATATTTTACAAAACCCGCTGGACGGCTAGAGCGCGGCTCAATGTCCGCAATTTCTGGCCATGCAAAGGGGGAGGGTAGGGGACGATATTGGGTTGAGGGCGATGGGGGATTACGCAATTTTGTGTGGAGAAGAATAGAAATAACAAACGGAGCCGAAACCTAGACTCGGCTACCGCCCGAGTAATAACACCTGAGTGATAAAAATAAAAAATAGATCTAATGTAAAGCCAATATGTGCATATAATACTTACCTCAAAAAAATACAATTTTTTATATATTTACTATAAAAAATTCAAATTAAAAAATTCAAGTTAAAAAATTTACTATAAAAAATTCAGTTTGCTTCCAACTATGCTAAAATCGAAATAAAAATCAGAATTTTAATATTTTTTCTATTGATGAGATTTAGGTTTGAGATCTATTTACAGTGATCAAATTCTGAAAATAGATATATATATGCTTGAATAATTTTTTATTACTTTTTATAATCTTTTTAGGTGAAAGCAGCATTGGCATTCTATTATCCACAGAAAGAAATGTTGGCAAGTCCCTAACATTAAATATCCTGGGTAAAGGTCAGGGATTACTGCATTAACAACATGTCTGCTCAGGGGGAGATCAAACCACAAGTGGAACCTCTATGTAAGTAATTTTCTTTCACTTTTATTATATTCTATAGATCATAACCGTACAAAAGGCTATGTCGTTTTTCTTTCAGGAAATTTGTATGCAAACTCTTCGTAGCACTTCTTTGGCATGCATGCTGGATGACCCGAACTTGACCGAGTCAGTGGAAGAATTATTGGTCCAAATACAAAGTGGACTAGCACAAGGATCGAGTCAAAGGGGGTTGATGTGTCCAAAAGGAAGCATACTCATGTCTACAAATATAAAAGGTAAATTTACATTTATAATTATATGGCTGAGCTCATTAAGACATCTGTTATATACCGAAATTGCTATATAGAAAAACCCAGAAATTTTGAAGAGGAGCAAACATGAATTATATAGGTACAACTTTGAAAGAAATAATAACATTTGTTTTACATTTGATTTCGTAACAGGGACTCCTGAGTTTTTATAGTTTTATTCTATAACATTTTAATAAATGTTATGTTAAATTTTTGCAAAATATTGTTTAGAAAATATCACTGATTGCAGATTATATGGTCGCCAAATCCGGATGGAATTTGAAAAAGATCCAAACCTTAGTCAAGAAGAAAAACTGCATCAGTTAAACTATCTTGCTGAAAATAACAAGTTAAATTGCGAAAATGTGATAAAATTTGTATTTGATTTGTATTTTGCTACATTTGTATTTGATTTTCTATAGGGTTTTCTATTAGCATGGACGAGGGTATATCACAGCACGAGGGTATATCACAGGGCATGGGCAAGTGGAATCCAAAGTGGATACCATAATGTCTTCAAAAACGTTATTTCGGGTCTGTTACCAGACAAGCAGCATAGGTGGTATGGGTGCAGCTCTACTTCTATACACTCGCGCTGTAGTAAGTAATTTTCAAACAATTTCTGATTATTCATCTAAAATGTGCAGCATGTAATTGCAAAGTAATTAGATATTATTTGGCTTTTGTGTCCATATTTTGCAATTGTCACTTTAATTAACATGTTTACGTGATGGCGTAGGCTACTTGTGATAAACTACGGAATCACTATAGCCTTTTGTGCATGTGTGACTACAACTATCAAAATGCTTTGCCAGTGTTTTCTAATATCTATAAACACTAGGATAGTGGCAAAGCATTCTTGTGGTGGTATAGTCATGCAACGCCATAAAGCAAATGTCCTATAAAGTGTCTAATGAAAAATCGCTACAAGTACCGTTATTACTACTGATTCATTGTCGTGTAACTCGTGTTATTGTATATTTTTCAGTTTCACTTTACGTGCGACTTAGGCCAGATACAGAAGGGGCGATGTTAAATTTTGGAAAATTTAATGCGGCACCAATGCCCGAGAAAGCTGTCCAAAATAAACTTGAAGAAGCTATACACAAAGATGAAATAGTAAGAAACTACATGTTTGCATGTTATTGATGGACTAATTGTGGTGTCGTCTGTATCAAAAAGTCTCATATGTTAATAAGTTGGATAACACCTTGTCCCACAGTGCATTGTAATGGAAGTTTCGTTCCAGAATTTGGAATAAAAATAGGCATAAGTGATGCCTTTCCAACAGTAGAGAAACAAGTATGAAGTACTTTTATCACAATCAGTATCATTTTGAAATGGTTGTATGTGCAGCAAGTGCAACAGAACTTTAAGTAACACTTGTACTTTTTACTTAATATACAATTTGATCTCGTAACACTCTTGCTAAACTTTTGGGGGCATGTAATCACTAATGTTCTTCGTTTCCTAGTATTTCATTAAATATATCAGTATTAAGTACCAACTGGTATATACGTTTGTTTTCAGTGAAAAGGAAATTATCAGAAAGCTGCGGCACAACTGACCCAATAGCAATACGATTCGCTGTGACCGAGGATGCTACAACAGAGGATGCTACAACAGAGGATTTAAAAATGAGGCTACCCAAGATAATCAAATCGGTAAAAGCTTTTAGAATACCAAAGCAGATAATCGATGAAAAGCTGGTACAAGAAGTAGAGTTTGGTAAGAAAAAACGATAAACAGTTAAAGAGCCAATTTATATTAACTAGATAAATTGGGATTAATGAGAACCCCTGCAGCAGGTCGCTTTTATCGCTCTTAATAATTTGGTAAAAGTGCAGACACAAGTTATCTAATACGATCTAATTAAACCGGACATTCGAAGGCAATAAGCTTTAAGCCGTGCCAAAAAAACAACCTTCGTCTTGACCAGTTGAAACTAGCCACAACCGGTTCAACAAATATGCTCCTTAGCTGTCTAATAACAGACTTACATGAAAGAAACTCCACCTTCCACCGTTTAAGAACAACCAACCCCATTACCAAATCGACCCCTCTACCATCCAACGTCCAACCAGGAAGCTTTAATCCTGACCAGCTTCACTTGATCGATTCAAGATGCTCTACCCCTTATGTCGACTCCATCCAACGCTGCGACATCGAACGAACCACAGCTGCCAATGCCAGTCAATACCATCTCTCCACATCCCAAAGCGCTCTCCAAACATCTTCCTGAAAAAGTCATTTGCTCCATCAAAAAGTGAGTACATCGATTTTAATTGTCTATTCCCAGAAAATGTCAACAAATGACCACCTTCGTATCTGGTTTTATCATCCCCGTATCCATGTCACAGCAAAAACGACCAAAAAATTACTATTGAACGATGATGGCTTACGGCGTTTAACATTTTCGCAAGCGTGGTTGTGTATTACTTTCCGTACAAGGCATCCGATCTAATTGCATACCAGAAAACCATCCACTAATCTCAAAGCAAATTAGCTGGTATGGCGTGGTACGCCTACGATATCGCGTTTCGTAAATGAGCAGCAAACGGTAAATTATTTCTTGGGCTCAATGCGATACCCAACTTTACCTAGAAAAGTTCACAGGTCGATGGCGTTTTGTCATAATAAAGTCAGTCCCCCAACAAATTTGCTTCAGTACTAAGTCCATAATCAAATCCATACATAGATGCTAATCACATACATTTTATAGGCTTCATGTTGGGATTCTTCTTCGATTCGCTGATCGAATGATGATCGGAAAGTGGTGTCCCCTCGGCCACACTTTGCCCACAGTGAAGGACACACCGGCGACAGAGAGCAAGGCAGGCACGTAGCTACGGGGGGGCGGCCGCCCCCCAAAAATTCTGAAGCTCTACACAAAAAAACATGGAGTAATATATACTATACTTCCTGAATTAAAGGAAGGATAGTATGTAGTATCTCTAGAAGTAGAAGTAGAAAACAATTTCCCCCAGTCATTCAGATTTCAGATTTATTCAGGTGCGACGAAGCATTTATTTACGTTATTTACAATATACTCAACAACATGAAGTATAAGCCACGTGTTGAACCAAATCGCGGGCGCTGCATTTTAATGTTTTGTTTCAGCGTTCGATTTGAAAAACTAACTGCATGGTAAGTACATTTAGAAGTAGTATTAGTGATTCCTTTGCAAAGGTTTGTGTTGTTTATACTTTATAGTATGTTCAATGTTCATTATGTTGATCAGGATTGTTTAATGAGATGCCTATTTTATTGCATTATTTTGAATTAATTTGCAATGCAAATTGAAAATTAATGAATGAGAGCATTTGCCCACCCTAAATTCTGTCCGTTTTAGAGTTTTGCTTTTGACTTCAGTCAATTGGTGAGTGCCGAGTGGTGACATGAGTAAAAGGTCATCAGGAGGTTATACACCAATATCAGCATTTTTTTTCAAGCGAAATCGAAGTTCGGACACATCATCCCTTGGTAACGCAGATGGTGCCGCCGCTCGCAACAGTGACACTATTGAGACATCGAAGTCGGCAGATACATCAGTTGTTCTCCCTTTAGACCCTAGAAGTGATGCCTCCAGGATTCCTGCCACCTGGCAAACGCGAAGCAAGCGAGAACAGAACCTTTGGTGCTCAATGACCTGTCGCAGAAGGGTGAAAAACCAACTCAACCTGTCATGAATTTTCCGCATAACGCACAGGGCAGGCATTTTACCAGCAACTGGTACTCTTCCTTCTCATGGTTAGAGTACAGCAAAGCCCATAATGCCATTTTTTGCCAGCCCTGTCGGCTTTTTCGAGGTCCAACAACCGAACCTACATTTGCAGAAACAGGACTTCAGGATTGGAAAAAAATTGGCGAGAAGTGCCGAAAACATCAGAGTTCTCCATGTCATACAGCGTCTGCTGAAACTCAAAAACTGAGGATGGTGCATCAGAAAGTGGGAACCGTCGATCAACAACTTGACCCACATTTTCAAAATGAAAAGTTCGTTAATGATAACAGGCAACATTTAATGACTATTATTGATGTTATCCTTTTTTGTGCAAAACAAGAAATCCCTCTGAGAGCAGATGAGGAGTCTGATGTGTCGCGCAACAAAGGGAATTTTCTAGAACTTTTAGATTTATTAGCTAAGTATGATGATAATGTAATGAGGAGGATGAAAACCCTTCCCAATAATGCTAAAATGCGAAGCCCAGAGATACAAAATGATCTGTTTCAGTCCACGACTTCTGTCCTCCTCAGCCATATTAAACATGAAGTGGAAACTGCCAAATATTATGCAATTCTTGCTGATGAAGTGAAGGATGCATCGAAGAAAGAATTGTTAGGGGCTTCCTTAAGATATTTGCATGCTGGCAATATCGTTGAAAGGGCAATTGGATTCATTGAATTAAGCGAAATGGATGCAAAGAGTATATCTTCAAAACTGCTAAAGCTGCTCGAGCCCTTTAATATCAATCCCCTTAACTGTGTTGGGCAGGGTTATGATGGTGCTAGCGTCATGTCGGGTAAGAACGGAGGTGTACAAGCACTGATAAAGGCCGCAGGTTACGTTAACGCCACTTACATTCACTGTGCTTCGCACAGACTCAACTTGGTGCTATCTGCAACTGCTGAGCGCCATCCAACCATCAAATCCTTTTGATACTTTGGACTTGACATACACTTTCATGACTGGAACAAAACGCCACGCAGCCTTCTTAGACATTCAGCGTGAGCGTTACCCGAATTCTCAGGTTCTTGAACTCACTCATTCATGTAGTACTCGATGGTCTTCTCGTTCGATGGAAGTGGAAAGGTTTCTGCGCCGCTTTGATTGTATTTTGGATACTTTAAGCCTTTTTGAAGACGACCAAGATGCAGAGACAAGCCTTGCTGCAAAGTCTTTTCTCGGAGTGCTACATACCCAAAAGACATACCCAAAAGACTGATTCTTTTAGTTTTCTTTGCTCGTCTGTATGACTATTCAGATTTTTGTACCAAGGGTTTTCAAAAATCTACAACGACTGTTTCATCTTTGCAAATACTCCTGAGTGACCTTAAAGAAAGGCTGGCCAACTTTGATTTTGAGAGTGTGGTGGAGTATGCTAATGGTTTGTGTGAGAAGTGTGAGGTAGAAAATTTTCGCGTGCGAAATACTGGTAGGCAACGACGTATATCCGCACGATTAAAAGACAGCTATGTTACTAGTACTCTTGGCCAGCAAAGTTCCTCTAACTCTGAAGAACTTACAGCTGTTCTACGCCAGAATGTTGGTGAAATCTTAGCAGAACTCGATGCCCGCTTTGGTGGTTACCAATTAGGCATTATGAGAGCCGCTTCTTGTGCCTTACCAACATCACCTAACTTTCTTGACAAGGGCTACTTAACTGAGTTGTTGCAGATGTACTCTCTGAAAATACCTGATCCTGAGATAGAAGTTTTTTCGCTCATTTGTCACCCGACATGACGTATCAAAGTTTGAAACTTTGATGGATGTTTTTGATATTATTGACAAAGACATTTCCCCTTCAATTTTCGCTCTTTACAAGGTGCTTCTCACTATACCCCAAACATCCTGCAAGGTTGAACGGATGTTCTCTTCTGTTAAGCGAATTAAAACACGCTTGCGTTCAAAGATGTCTACTGTGCGTCTTAATAGCCTAGCATTGCTCTCTATTGAAAAGGAGATCACAAACTCTATTTCATACAGTGACGTCATAGATAATTTCAAAAGCACTAAGCATCGTCGGCTTCGACTATAATACTATTGTGAAGTACATTGTAACAATATTGTGAAGTAATAATTGCTTATACGTATAGAAATAGTTATGTTCTTGTTACTAAAATAAACATCACAATGTCAATGAAACCACAATGTCGCGTGTCAATTTTTCATCTGTAGACAATGATTTAGTTTGCATCTACAACTGCCCCCCAGAAAAAGTACCGCCCCCCTAAATTTCCCATCCTAGCTACGTGCCTGGAGCAAGGTCCATAATAACGGTAAGGGCCCTTACCTTCACCCTGATCTTTGCATCTCTCGGTCACTTCTTCACCACAGGGAAGCCTGGCTGGGACATGACAGCAAGGTCCATAATAGCCAGTGCCCTTACTCTCTCTTTCGCTTTTTCAGCTTTTTCTGGCTGCCTTACCTGCAGAAAACCGCACTTTCCGTCACCCACAATTTATCCACAAAGATTTGCATGACTAACACAAAACTATGAACAACCTGGAAAAAGGTTAACATTATTATTAAACTTCTTGACTATATCAGTACAGCTATAATAACGAATGACCAAATTATACTGCCTGTTATACGGTCTTGCAAAACTAATCTGTGGTGGGTCAAAATTATTGTGTCATTTTCTGTTGCAAAAAGGGGACTTTTAAAAACTTTTATGATTTTCTACAGCAGCTTTTCAACTGAAACAAACAACTATATTTTTGTCACAGCATGTGTTGTCCATTCAGTCAGACCTGAGAAACTGTATGAAAGTGTGAAAGAAGACAAGGCGGGGCTAAAACGCAGTTAGCAGTTCATAGGTAGCGGTTTCTAACTCTAACCCTTAGAAAACTCGTTAGGTGTGTGGTTGGATCTTTGTTGCCCAGTTAAAAAATTGAATCGTTTAGAGATATGTACATGTAACGGATATTTGATAATGGACAAAACCAAAGTGCAAATGTGTAAATAGATAAAGAAGATAATAAGTAAGTAAATAGATAATCAGCCGCGGATGCAAGCTGCATCCGTGATATGTCAAATATAGTTCTCTAACTAATTAAAGGAAGGATAACGCCCTAGACATAGAAGATAAATATGGAATGTAAAACGAAATAAAGTTGAGTTGGATCCAGACTGTGTTGTGTTGGCTCGGCTCGTTACATACAGAGAAAGAGGAGAAAAGGGAAGAAGTCGAGCAGGCAGAAATAGAACCTATACAAACTAGGCAAACCAACAGGCATGCCACAGCAATTGATGCATGTTGCAAAACTAAGGCTATGCTTGACGAGCAGGGTCAAGAGGGGGAGGATGTGTAATAAAGCCATTACTATACCAAAGGAACTAAACTGAACATTATTATTAAGTTGTAGTTAAAGTAGGAAAATGTATGATTATTTGTAACAGTCTTTCTTTGTTTGTAGTAAGGTGGTGTGTCGGTTGTAATATGATATAGTTTTCGGCACACCCAGTCATGTAATATTAGTTAAGAATAAGACACAGTATGTTGTAAGAATTAGTTGGAGTTGGTAAGATAAATCTGCCACGATAGCACGTTTTGTAGTTGGGAAATAAATATTATATATACCGAAAGATACAGTCCCCTGAATGAACTGGAATCAGTGCACGAAATAAAGTTCTGTAACAGAGGAGACCAGAAACAAATATTGGACGCTTGATTACGTCAGGAACTGAAAGCACACGAAAATTTCAGAACAATAAGATCTTCAATAAAATCGATAATGTAAGGTTAATTGCAAGTCTTGACCACCAGTATCTAAGATTGTATTACATACTAAAAATGAAATTCTTTAATATTAATATATTAAAACTTGTTTTGGGTAAAAATGATAGAATATCAGTTGCCGACACCAAACCAGTCACTTTCATATGTGCTGTTACTATTTTTAGATTCAGCAGGTAGAACACACAGGCAAGGTAACGTTATAGGATCTTTATTCGATGCTGTTGTACAGAGTTTTAATGGATCTAAAAACTATGTTGACTGTTCAGAATTACAGTTCGAGAGGAGTTCTTTCTTCCTTAATTCCTTGTTCTTTAGTATTCTTTCACTTCGGATGTTGTTTCTGAATCTTTGGAAGATTTTCTGCGCTCTGGTTTTCTGCTCGTAAGGCGTCGTCTTTTATAATAGGCAATGGCAGAAAAACGTATAATCAATGTTAATCATGTTTTTACCTTTTCATATACTAATTATCTACTAAACTTAAACAACTTAACATATATATATAGGAAGTGATACAAGTTACCAACTAGAGTTGTTGCTCAAAAATTTCAATATTTCTCGAACTTACAATTTTCACAGGATCTACTGTACTTTGAGATAACCTTCATGTATACAAGTTCGGTATAAAACTAGAAAAGTCAATATTGTAATTATCTTAAACTTAACCTATTTAATGTATTAAATGTAATTTATCTTACAATCTACTTTACAATAATCTTTAATCCATTATGAAAGTATATACAGTCGAACCTCTGTTAACAGACACCTATTAAGCAGACACCTATCTAAGGTCCCGGCCATTTCTTTAATAAAACCCTATAGTTACAACCCCTTTTAAGCAGATGCGGACACCTATCTTGGGTCCCAACTTCCCATGTCATCGACTGCCCCCCAATGAGCAGAATAACCTCTATTAAGCGGCCACATGGAGTTCAAGATTAATTTTGTCTTTCAACACATAAGTTTTACAAGACATTAGGCGACAAAAGGGCCGTTTTACCGTTTATGTGGGAGAGTTAAGACGCAAACTAACCCACTTATACAAACAACTTCACGTCTAACATAAGACACGGCTTACATGAAATTGGAACTGACCCATCAAAACGGACAACGTAGCGTCTTGCATAAGCCACGTCTTAACCCCCCCCCCGTATAAATGGCCCTATATATAGTCTAACTAATGTTGCTGCTTTTTTATCAAGAGTAAAAGTTAGTCCCAATAATAACAGTTTTTTCTAGTTCAGTACATCAAACTTTTCTTTCTTTAACTTGTTCTTCAGCCAGTTGGAAGAAAAATTGTCTCCTTGAAACTTGAACTCGCAAGGCAGTTCAACACCGTAACCAGCGCCTCTGTTGCATAATCCGTTTTCCCTTGATGACAACAGTCCCAATGTTAGTTGGGCGCTTTAAAAACTTTGTTAGCCACAGTGCCATTAGTTTGGATACTTGGCCAATCACTTCCATATCGTCTGACATTTAATTTGTATTGAAGTATGGCTTTGTTGTTAGAAACCATCACAGATCTTCTTTCGTCTACGCTTGAGCTTCGCTTTTCTCGAACAGCGACTGCATTCACATTTTTCTTAATGTTTGTCTCTCACTTCAGGGAATGCTCATCACCCACTTCAGGCTGTCATATATCCAAATAGTCGTGATAGCCTCGAACAAATGAATTTACTCGTATGATTTCTGTTGACATTTCAGGACTCGAATCTTTGAAACACTGCATAAGATGAGAAGTCTTGTCTTCTTTATGAATAGCGGAACTAAATGTTGACAACCAAATTACACCCTGTTATGGTTGACGTTTGTCACACCATGGTGACACTTCTCACTATAAGTGTAAGGAGATCGTATGTTCTGTTTGTTGTCTCATCAGAATGCCATTACTGTACTTGAGAAGCTTTGCTTTGCTTCATAGACATGTCAACTAAATGTATACAATGTGGGACAGATACTACGTACACATGCCGACGTGTAAAGTGCATGTGTGCAACAAATCTGAAAATTGGTCTGTTTTTGCACCAGAGATTGCAGAGATGGAAAGCAGGATGTAGTGCAGCCAACTGTTTACAGTGCAATAAAGTCTCCTTACAAACAGAACATACACCATCCCAAGAACTTACGCAGTTCAATCCATGGTTAAGGAGACAAAGACGAATCATCTCGAAAGGTAAAGACGATCAATCCTAAGACAACTAGTGACACTAGTGGTTTCAGCTGCCTTGATTTAGCTTAACGGGTTGAACTCCTTGAATTCCACCAGAAGAATCCGACATTTGGGATTCGGAAACTTGCAGAAAAATGCGGTTGCGGTAAAACCCAGGTATCATCGATATTGAAATTGAAAGAACAGATCATGAGGGAATGGGAGACAAGCGAAGGCCGCACTGGAAGAAACAGAGGCTGCCAAGGGAAATTCTTGCAAGTGAATGACTATCTGTGGAAATGGTATATTCGTTGTCGAGAATCCAATATTCCTGTCAGTGTCCCCATGCTTCAGGAAGATAGATAGATAGACTAGAAGTTACTATCGTAAGGGGAAGTGCTGCCTCAAAAGTCATGGGAAGCCTAATTTTTGATAAAATTTCCAAAATGAACCCACTGTAGTATGTACACATTTAAATACAGCAGACTTAAATTACAAATGACTATCACTTAATATCTGAATATAATTGGCAAGGCTTTTGACTGCATACACAGTATACATTATGACTACAGTATGTAGTTGGTGATTGGTAAACAAATTTCTTATAAATCACTACCACTATAAATCATGCTTCTTACTGTGGCAAAGCTGCATGTTAGTGGAATTGCGAGTGTCTGATATGTTATGGCAAAGCAAGCGCTAAACAAATAGGCGCTGACTAAATAAATACCAGAAATGGTATGTTTACGATATTGTTGCACAATTATTTATATCATCTAACTTTCAAGGAGATCTCTGTGATGTATTAGTTCATTGCACATGTCCACGACTCCCCATATTATACTGTAATTGTCATTCGGGAATACACCAAGGTCCACTGCAACCTCTGTATTTTATTTTCCCAAAAGAACTTATAATATTGTATTTACTGCATACCAAATATTAAGGTTATCCATGGCACACAAATAATTTCCAATGCACTGAATTTTCACAAAGTTGAGGTAAATAATTTCTTGAAGACAATTCCATGTACAGTTTATTACATTATACAGTGTATCCACATACAGTTTTGTGCACGAACCATTGTAGAAACCATTTCCTCAAATCCAAGTCAGATGTTAGTGGTATCAGGTATGTGATCATAGCTACATAGTAAACAAAGTTGAAAGAACATGTCTTTTTAGTTTCCTTGTCGAAGGAAGTGATTCACCGTTCTCAAAAGCATCGAGGTAGATAGTGTCTTTTTTAGTTTCCTTGTTGAAGGAAGTGATTCACCGTTCTCAAAAGCATCGAGGTAGATAGTGTCTCCTTGAACTAAGACACTGTCGATTGTTGCCGTGTTCCACTCGGTAGTCACACTCGTTCGTTCTGTGCGTTTTAATAAAAGCGCCGATAAACTAAAGGAACACTGTTTCCCTCGAGACTCGCCACTAAAACGTTCATGACCTTGATGTATACTCCCACAAGCAAGTAGAGACATAACGTAAACGAATAAACCAATTGTTCTTACCGTATTATAGTATTGATGTACGAAGCCCAATCTCGACGAAGCTGGAACATGCGCAGTTGGGCTTGCTACCTGTTTCGCCGCCCGCCGTCGGTGCCCCCCCTTGTTGCCCCGGATTTGCGAACAGAAAAAATCGAGATTTTGTCGACTTTACATAAGTGTCGCGGAGGTCTGGGCACCATTTAAAGCACAGCTACCCAAGATGTTAAGATTAGTGTGCTGCCTCCCTGAGGGGAGGCAGCAATAATTTTATTGAAGCTCCCTTTACAGGGCTGTTCCACAACAATGTAACAAAATTAAAAATATATAATAACTAAAATCTAATCAAGATACAATAAATAGTAAAAAGAGTTAATAAAATCCAGAGTTAATCTATGCATCATATTGCATTTGCAGGAGGTAGTTTTGCAATTTCCTTTTAAATGTTTTCGTGTCAGCCACCTGATTTATTTCTTTGGGTAAGTCATTGTACAACTTCGCCCCTCGATATTCAAATGATCTCTGTCCAGTCGTAAGTCGACATCTTGGTAGATTTAAGTCATTGCTGTGGCGGGTTGATCTATTATGTACAGTTGATCGCCGTGTAAACTTATCAGAGAGATAACTAGGAACCCTGCCATGTAGACATTTATGAACCATTATGGAATCTTTTAAAACCAAATTGTCTTTGACACTGAGCCAGTTAAGGATTTTAAGCCCTCTGAAATATGATCAAATTTGTTTATACCTAATACGATCCTACATGCAAAATTTTGAACTAATTGAAGTTTATTTATATTATATTTAGATGTATTGCTCCACACAGTGGAACAATAATACAATTTACTAAACACAAAAGCATGTATTAATAAAAGAAGCGATTTCCTATCAAGCAAATGATTAATGCGGTTGATTCTGGATAACTTAAACATACAGTTCGCAACGGTTTTTATAATATTTGCATTATAATTAAGATGTGAATCGATCGTGACGCCCAAGTCCTTCCTTCTCGAAGAGGTCTTCATGAGGGAATGGCAAACGAAGGCCGCACTGGAAAAGGGCGCCAAAGGAAATTCTTGCAAGTGAATGACTATCTGTGGAAATGGTACATTCGTTGTCGAGAATCCAATATTCCTGTCAGTGGCCTCATGCTTCAGGAAGAGGCCCTCATCATTGTATAAGTGTACTGTATAAATGCACTGTCATACGAGGCAATTTTTCTTACAACTTGAAACATTGGTTGCAAGTTGTAAGTTATAAGAGAAATAATCTTCGATAACACTTCTTGTTTACAAAATAGTTTCATTGCAGGACAGACAATAACTTGCATATAAGTCTAATGAAACAGCATTATGAAACAGCATTAAATATTCTAAAGAAATAACAAAAAACATTTCAGGATTTTGTTTCAATTTTCAGCCAGTAGGCCATGTTTGTGATAAATTGGTTTGTAATTGGAACAATACGTGTGCTCGCGTTTTTGTACACGGAAAAAACCCGGCCACAGCAAACTTTTAGTTTTGATGAATAAAAATATATTAAAACAAAACAAAAACTTACTTGTAAACTGGAAGTTTTTTGTTATTCAGATTTAAAGAACATCATTAAGACGATCTTAAGTGAAATTGACATCACCCTTCTTTACACGTTCTGCGTTAGCCATGGATGTTAGCAAATCAAAACTATCGGTTGTGAAACAGTCATATTTTACCAATGTTTCATTAGATAGATCTAGAGGAACGTCCACATCCATGCTGCATTCATATGGAGATTGAATTTGTTTTTCTGCTATCTCTTTACCCAAAAGGTTGCTCCTTTGTTAACTTATTTTTCTTATTATATTATATATATATATTATTATTTAACTTATATTTTTCTTCCGTAGTCAACTTTTGCGTAAAGTTGGTTTCCCATTTTCTTTTGGAATTTCACCATCATCAGGGGACATACATATGCCCATGCGATTTAGGCGATGAATATCTTCCTACCTTGCCCCGCTGTGAATTGTGTTGTTGTGTATTGCTGCCAAAGTATTATTCACAACAGAACTTGCAAGAGCAACTTCATTTGTCTTCCTGTTATTGCATTTCAGGATGTCAGTGTTCTTTGAACCAATCGCGCCAAGAATGCAATTGTACCAGTATGGGCAGAAAACTCTTATGTCTTCTACGAAGATTTTCTTGGAGAAGAATTGTTATTGAGAGAATAACAAATTGTTATTGTCAGGTGTTCTTTCACCAAACACTCGCTTTCCCTTATCTTTTTGGTTATGGGCTTCTTCGACGTTGGTAGTTCTTTTACAAACGCATACAGCTGTCCAAGATTTCTTATTTTTCTTGTGCAAGGGTTGTAAACTCTTTCAGAATTCAAATCGTCTTTGTACAGAGGAAGTCCAACTTCCGTAAAAATATGCGATAATACCACTCCCTTGCATTCGTTTCTCTTGGATGCTATAAATAGATTTTCAGAAGACAAATACACTTGTTTTCCAGGCAGTGAAATATTTCCAAACTTTCTTTTAAAATAACACTTACAGAACCGACAAGAATCAGATGGATCTTGCAAGCGCTGCATTTGTTTATGTCAATTTCAATGTTATTTTTGTGAGTGACTTTCTGTCAGACAAACCAGTCTGATTGGGTGGCTTGTTGAAGGCGGGGTGGTGGGCGTTTCTCAAAATTATAAAGCATACAGGCAGGCCCTATTTTCCATCGCACCCCAACTGTCAACTTTTTGCTCTCTCCCCAAACCCCTCCCCTCAACAATAGGGCCAGCTACGCAGGCGGCAAGAAATCAAAGCAAAGGTTTACTTTGGCATTCTTCGTGAGCGCATCAGGAGATAAAGAAGATCCCGCTTTAAGGGACTGAAGAATGCAACACGGCCTTACACCTGTCATTATTTTGCGAATAAGAAAGCGTGGATGACCACGGAAATATTCGAAGAGATTCTTTCTCAGTTGAATAGGCGCATGAAGTACGAAAACCGTCACATTAGAGACCTTAAGATTGATGTTTTTTTCGCGAACGCCTAACCGCAAACCGCTAGAAACCACGTGACAAAGAGCCTGACGTCGCGTTTGCCGTATTTCTTTCCCGTTTTCAACTGCAAGACCCCCATCTCCAGGTAAGTCATTTACCTCAATATATTAACGAATAACTGTTCAATGACTACACGTTTTATAACTATATCTAAGACACACACTATCTTATCTTTGATTTGGTAGGTTTTTTGTTTGCTAAAATGATAAGATCTACCTGTTTTGAGTATTTTAATGTGAAGCATGTTGACTGGTAAAAGTAAACATGGCGGCCAATTTCAGGAGTGAAAACAAACATCTCATCTTATTTGCAGTTATGCTATGTCTGTCTGGTTTTGACTTGCATGGGTTCTCAAATTTGTGTTTGTTATTTTGAGCATTCGTGAAATGTCATCTTCGGAGTTTTTACAGTTCGTGTCGAAATCGGTCGACACTCCACAGTTGTCTTGTTAATTTCACTACAAATACAATGTTTTGATCAAGGTTTTGGCTTCGTCAGTTAATTGATTGTTAAGTATTTGTTAAAAGATCAATCATCATGGCACCATTCAGATGGCCCGATGCTCGACATGATATTGCGTTGGCTATAGAAGTGTCAACAAGTAATCCTGAAAAACCCCAGGACTGGGAAGCCATAGCTGGAAGACTAAGCACAGCATTTTCTACAGATTCAGTGCAAGTTGAGTTAAAAGGGAGAGGATGCAAGGATAGGATGGAACGCTTACTTGACAAATTCAAAGCTGAAGATGCTGAAGATGCTAAAGCTATAAAGAGGTGGTTGAATTTGTTTAATTATGCTTCGATGGTTGTTATATAATTTTAATTCTATTTATATCCATACTGTAAATATTTTGTATATTCGTGTTGAAATTTTGGTGTTTGGCATTTAGGTCAGGCACTGAGGAGGAATATGGGGAACTGCATCAACTTCTGGAAAATATAACTTCATATCGCAGAGATTTTGCCGAGTTGAAAAACAAAGAAAAAGAACTGAAAAAGAAAAAAGATGAAGATGATAGAAAAAGAGCAGAAACCATGAAGATAGCTGCTATGGAAAGAATGGCTAGTAAGTGTATTTACTGTCATAAATATACATGGCAAACTCCTAAAAATAAGTCATGGGCTTATATTTGTTCAAAGGATTTTTTGTGGGTTTACTGTATATTTGAAGAGGGCTTATTTATTTCATGGAAGGAATTTTGCATTTTAAAGTGAGTTATACACATGGGTGGTGACAGAAAAGGGCTATTTTCAGAAATTAATGGCAATAATGATAAAATCTTATCATTACATATTTGACTCAGCTTTGTCTCCATTAATTCTAGAGCGAAAGAGTAGCGATTCATCTGCTGACATCTCAACAGATGAGTCAGAGAGTGGTGATGAAGATAATAGTAAGAAATCTAACAAAGGTAAAATTTTGTTTTCATTCACCATGTTCTACTGTTTCCCTGTTCAATTAATAAGGCAAATCATTGTACTTGTTAGATGGGAAAACGAAAAAACGAAGATTTTCCAAATTATCTGCTATTGAAATGCTTGACAAAAAGAATGAAAAAAGGGCTGAATCAAAAGATAAAGAATTAGAGCTGAGGCAACGTGAATTGGAATTCAATAAAATAAAGTTTGAAGTAGAAGCTCAAGAGAGAAAAGAAAGACTAAAGCTTGAGCTTGAAGAAAGAAAAACAATGCTCGAACTTCTTAAAAAGCATATGTAGTTTAAAGAGCTGCAGCTTGTTGTGTTATATGTTTTTGTGTTAGTATAAACTTTTCATTCATGCACGAGTTGATTTTTCACCAGTTTAAGGTAAAAAGAAAGAGAAAGACATTTTGCAGTTATCATTTTATATTTACATAAATGTTTTTATGTATTAGTTAGATACTTTTCTAAACTTGGTGGGTCAATGTCAAAATAACTGCTTGTTACAGACCCATATAAACATGTGTGACAGTTGATTAATATGCATGCCACTAGGTAATATTTTCCAACAGGCTGGAGGAGAACCTTCAGATTCTTTTTAAAATCCAAAAAAGAAAAGTATTGACATATTTTGCCAAACCCCCACTCTACACTTGTACGAACTTTGCTCATTCTTGTATTAAATTGTTTTTCCCTAACAGTCAAATGAGCACCACGAAAAGGAGCCAAAATATTCTGTGACATGCCATAAGCTGGGTCACCATACACAACATAGGGATCTCCATTGGGTTTAGTAATATGGATCAGCTTCTCTTGCAAACCACTTTCTGCCAGCATAAATGCATCATGCCTTCGTCCTTCAATGGGGCCAAACATATGTGCTATAAGACCATTAGGTGTTTCTACAGACTGTGAGAGAAAGAGTTGAGTGTATAAAAGGTTAAGCTACAGTAATTGAACTGTAATCTATTTAGCTCATAAAATTTATAATTGTTCATACTTGAAACTTTAAACAATGGATCCTCTTGTGACCACTGTACATAATTCTTTGATTTTTTATTGGTCTTGCAATTGGTCTTGCTGTTCCATCTATAAATCCCCAACATTGGTTTAGGGGTGCACCTTTACTTTCTATTGCCTGAGAAAAAAGCTCTGGATCCAGCCATGCAAGTTCTAGAGACGTCAGCAAGTGGTTGTATCTCTCATTAGATGTCATTTATAATCTAAGAAATAACAGCCACGACATTACAAACAATCAGATGAAGCCAAATTTTAATGGATTACTCAAAGTATACAATTTTTTAATATTTTACCTCTGAGAAGATAACACTAAGTTCCTCTTCAGCCCTTCCAAACAAAGGCACAAGCTCACACCATCGGTTTGGATATGAAAACCTTCTTAATAGGATCATCAAGGCCTCCATGCCTGTTGCACTTGTCCCTTGACTGCATTTATATTTTTCTGGTAAATTAAGTGCATGACAGAGGCATTCCATGTCATCTTTTTTAAACCTGGCAGATTAAAAGCAAAATTTCGTTTTTAGCAAAAGCTTAAGAATTTTTGGTTTGTAGAATATCCAGGAAATCTGACTTAAAGGTACCAAACGGGGATGTATGGATGATTATAAATATAATATTGTCATTTTATAGAAATACTAAATGAGTTTGGCTAGTCCAGTTATTTTTTCTACATCATAATTATTGTACATGTATATCAATAGATGCATACCTAAACCACTGTTCACATTCTATTTCCTCTACATCTTGAAGGTTAAGGCAGGGTCCAAGTGCACGATTGGGGGTTAGTAGTGAGTCCAAAAGTAAAATTTCCAGATAGTCGTCACTCTCACTGCTGTCAGTTTCATCAGAGCTGCTCTCATCATATAACATTGCCTCCATAACTTCATTAAAGTTCTTCCTAGTTATTAATGTAGTTCTTATAAATAAATTAATTTATTTAATTTATTAGATTTCACAGAAATAATAATAAAATAGGCAGGGGTGACACAACACCTGTGATCCCACAAAACAAAAAAAAACGCTCTGTATTACAGGCGAAAATAAAAGTCTATACCAAAAAACTACACTGAAAACAAGAGGAAGGATGGTGAAGTGTAACATTTTAAACAGATAAATAAAGTTTAAAAAAATTATTACTATTTGTACCTTGATGTCGCCATTTTGTTTCTGACGTATAACCACAATTTTTCGTGGTCGGAGGGGAATAATGTAAACGTCAAACTTAAGGTCAAATTAATTTTTACGTCAAACGTCAAACCGCTAACCTCAAACTGCAGTCAGTAATAAACGTCAATGTTAAGGTCTCTATTATCCTGTTTGTTCACAACGCCACCTGTCATCACCATTGACCTGTCGATTGCTTCTCAAACATCAAGCTTGCATTTCTTCCCTCAAACACCTCTTGACGCTGGTATTATCAAGTTATGGAAAGTAAAAACAAAGCGAAAGTTGTTGCGTTATGTGTGCAGCAAGGTAGATGGAAAGAAAACAGGGATTGAGATCACCATTCATCTACTGATTAGATACAGTGGGAGAAACAAGCTTGGGATGAATTATAAGGTCATTATAAAGTGTTTTGTGAAGGTTGGCTTATATCCCAAATGAAGCATGTACGGCAGATGACGACGACGATCCATTCGAAGAGGAGGATATGCAAGGTCTTCAGGAGTTGTGTTCAACGCTGGTGATGGCAAAATCAACAAATGCTCGACAATTTATCTATGTGGAAGACGAGATTCCTTCGTGTGCCGATCTTATCGACGATTCTCGGCCAACTTGGCGTCAGTGGCGTAGCCAAACCCGAAGCTACGACCATATAGGCGTTTGGCGGATTCTGGCATATTCAGCTGAGACATCAATCATATAATTATTATAAATTTTAAATAATTCGAGACCAAAATAATAACTTATCCAACCTAGCTGCCTTTCATTTTCACTCATCTGCCGGTCGTTGAACTGGTTGAAGCAAACGATCTGTTGAAGTCAATCCGACAATTTCACACGACCTAACTAATTAGCACGCAATGTGCACGTGAGAGATGCGTCGAGTACTTTCCCCGGAAAATAACTTAAACCTTCTTCCGTACGAAAATCAACAGTTGCTGAGTGAAGCCAACTAAAAAGTAAAAACAAGTAAGACTGACATCTTAGGTTTATTAACTATAATTGGCTGCATAGAAATAAAATGAAATGGCAAAGTCGGGTCGCTCATCTCAGATGACTCTTTTTGATTGCATCAAACAAAAGCGCCCGGGACCGCTGAACAATCTTCCACGAAAAAAGGCAAATTTGGAATCAAGTCAGGAGCCTCTTCAACGGAGATACATCTTGAACTAGATTCAGCCGTTAATAACGAGACATCCACAGCAATTTTGAGTCACCCCGCTAACCTGTCAACACCAGAGTCAGAGATTCATCTTGATCTTGAACCATCTGCGAACAGTTCGAATGATTGCATCCCTGCAGTAGCTGTAAGTCTACCATCTGGTAAATCAACACCACAGATACGTCTGCCAGATCGTCTAGATGACATTGCACCAGCAATAACATTTTCGCCAGTACAACCTATTCATGTAGAATTTCCAGTTACCCACTTTTCAAAAAAAAGCCAGATCCTTCAATGCATTGTGGTTCCTAACTCATCCATGGCTAGAGTATTCTGTCAAGCAAGATGCTGGTTTCTGTTATCCTTGTCGTTTGTTTGGCTCTGGAGGTGCTCCGAGTAGCAGACCTGAGAAAACCTTCACTACCATTGGTTTCAAGGACTGGAAACATGCAACTGGTAAACATGGCATTCTCGCATGCCATGCCAACTGCTACTCGCACAAGCAAGCTGTGGTCTCTTAGAACCAGTACCAACTCAATCTGAAACAAGGAACCCTGATTTCAGAGCAACTGAGTAGTGCTAGGGCAGATCAGATTGAAGCCAATCGGCACCACATAAAAACTGTTTCTGAGATTTTGCTTCTGTGCAGCAAGCAGGACATTGCACGGCGCTGTCATAGAGAATCAGTCGAATCCGCAAACAGGGGAAACTTTCTAGAAATATTACAATTGCTGGCTAAACACGACCCCATTGTACGTAACAGAATCAGTTGGGTCCTAAAAATGCAACGTAAACATCACCAGACATACAAAACGCGCTGTTAAAGGTAATGGGGAACCTTGTTCGAAAGCGAATCTATGCCGAAGTTCAAAAGGCAGGCATGTACTCCATACTAGCTGACGAAACAAAAGACTGCAGCAAGCGAGAACAGTTGGCTATCGTTTTACAATATATTGATGCAGAATCAGGAACACTGTTTGAAGATTATGCACACTGTCTCAACCTAGCACTGGTGGATTCAACCAGGAATGTCCGTGATTCATCGGAATTCTTTGCTTTAATGGAAGCGTTGTATGTCTTCATGTCAACAACCAAAGCACACGCTATATATCTTCAACAGCAATCTGAATTATATCCAACCAAGCAAGTGCGGCAACTTCAACGACTTTCCGATACTCGCTGGGCGTGTAGATATCTGACTGTTGACGCTGTTTGTAGTACGTTTGATTCCATCCTGGCAACTCTGGAGGTTATCAAAGATGGCGATGACCGGCCTAAAGCGGTTGAAGCTATTGGCATTTTAACACAAGTTCGATGCTTTAGATTTCTGCTGCTTTTGATCATATTCTGGCGAATCCTGTCCTGCACAAAGAGTCTGTCAGATCAGCTACAAAGTACAACCATCGATATGGCATGTGCAGCAGATTTGGCCGAGGCTACCATCGAAACATTTGAAGAATTTCGAACCGACGCTGCATGGGAACATCTTTTTCAGTACTCCAAGACGTGGCTAGACTCCATAACATCAGCTCGACACTTCCAAGGCCACACGTCAAAAACGGCTACCGATGAGGTTGGAAGATAGCGTTCTTATTTTGGAAGGAACTGGGTCGAGAGACGTCATGACATCAAGTGCCCACTTTAAGATTTCTATCTACTTTCCGATTCTTGATGCAATGCTGTCGGAACTTCAGCGACGATTTAACGACAAGAATCTAGAACAAATTAAAGGAATCCAATCTTGCAACCTGCAATCCAATCAGTTCCTTCAACCTGACAAGTTGATCCCTCTTGCTAACTCCTATGGTTTAGATCACAGTTCTCTGGCCATGGAATGCAAACTAGCCAAGCGCACCTTAGCTGGCAAAGAAATTGAAACTATCGCTGGAGTTTTGTCAGAGATGTACCCTTCAAAGGCTGCATTCCCCACCTTGGTTCAACTGTTGCAAATTGGGTTAACAACAGTTGTCAGCACTGCTCAATGCGAGCGATCATTTTTCGCATTGAAGCGCATCAAGACATACTTGCGCTCCACAATGGGCGAGCAACGCTTGACTGATTTGGCTGTACTTTCGATTGAGAGAGATCTGTCGGAAGAACTTTCTCTGGACGAGGTCGTAGATCGATTTGCGGGAGAAGACAACAGCCGCAGAATCGTCCTTATATAGAGGTCTCTTGGACACTCTTGAATTATCAGTACTTTTCTGCATGTACAGTATATCATGTTTATGTTTAAAACTTTAGCATTTTATAGCATTACAATTTAACATTATGCAGCAGTTTTTTACATGTAGTTCCTTCAATCTTTGTTTTCGCTGTTCATTGTTCAATAATTATATCCACACGGTTTAAGAAAATACCTTTGAGTATCTATACAAGTTTAACACAATTGAAGACATCGAATTCAGCTCCGCGGCACAACCGTAAATACGAGAATAGCATCCTCAAAATGCAGGAGACCCAAAATTTAACAAAATTCCGTGGGGAATGCCCCCGGACCCCCCTAAAATATCAGCTTCCCATGAGCCCTCGCATCACTATTTCTCTGGCTACGCCACTGCTTGGCGTTAAGACATCCTAGGCAGTATTTTAGAAGAAATTACGTGTGACAACGAGCTGCACACAAAGGTATCAAAAGAGCCGTTCGAGATCAGCGATGACGATGGTGCTGGAGAAGATGAATTTGACTGTTCTCTTAAAGAACCAGCAATTAAATCTTCTGCCGAGGCCCTTCAGATTACCGAGCAGCTATAGTAGAGTTTGCCGAATATCGTGGCCTTGAAGAGCTTTCTAATGCTATGCTTAACGTTAACGACATTCTAAGGGACTTGCGGCCACACGAGCCTTGCAAGCACTTATTTCTTTACTTAATATTTTAACTTATCCAATGTATTTCATGTTTTTAGTTAATGTTTTGTTATATTTTGAACTATTAAATAAGAATGTGGACTTATGTTAAGTCAAGTAGTGCTGTATTAATTGTTTTAAAGTAAAAACAAACTGAGTCTATAAAAAAACTTGTAATCCCAGGCGCACCCCCCACTGTGCCAACCTCTATTAAACGGACACCTTGACCAGGTCCCAAAGGTGTCCGCTTAATAGAGGTTCGACTGTATACGCCTTTACAATGTTTTGACAAAAAATAAGTGGAACTTACCAGGAAGATAACAGATATTTTTAACTTTTAGCCTGCGTGGCCGCGTTAGGGGAAAGCGGAAAGGCGAAGTGGGGAGGGGACGCCTGCACTTAAGATCCATATTTTTCGATTTCCACCAACATGAAGAACTGTCAAAAACAACCAATCCGCAACTAGCGGGCTTTCCTCAATGATTAAAACATTTCACTTTGGGCCAAATCGTGAAATATCCATGTCTGAAACTCCGTAAATTTATTCAAGTAATCGTGTAGACGTGGAAGCACAGAGTTGATTCTGGCCGAGGCATTGTGAATCAGTCGGCTTTGCATTACTACGCACTGAAATTTTCTCTGAGCGGGTTTGTAGGTCTTGCGGCAGAAAAAATAAGAAATGCTTTTGCACTTTATAACTTTATTAAATCAGTATTAACACATGCAAAAGAAGGACACCAGCCGATCACATTAATAGCCCTGATAGAATGAAGCAACATCTGACTAACGATCTGACTAACGAACACCATAACTCCAGAATGTGATTTGGCCAAGAAAACATAGAAACCAGCACTTATATACGTCTAGCTGTAAGTCTCTTTATTCTGAAACGTCGAAGGAATTCTCAGAAGGCCCAGAGAGCACTGTTGAAACACCTGAAGACAAGGACAAGGTAGAAATCACAATAATAGCTGCTTCCCCCTGCCGACTGATAATCACGCGCTCGCATGAACGTCTGGTAAATCTACTAAATCCATAATCAAACTCTTGCCAAATCCCGTTGGTAATACCATCAAAACATCTTTTCCTGCTAGGAGCTCCCCTCATTTGCAATTTTTTGTTCCTGTTTTAATTTAAGCTACGACCAGCAACGAACCGAAGATCAGTTAGAACTTTCGAAAGAAAATCATCTACCAACACTGGTTTTTCTAAAGTCAACATGTTTTTCCTGACAGGAAACCCCTGAATACTAATGATTGAGTTACCCAATCAGAATTTAGCATCTTCTGGCGGCCGTAGAAATCCAAAAGCATGGATCTTTTGTGCAGGCGTTCGATCCGCCCTCGCCCCCTCCATAAAGTGTTTCCTAACACTATGTTAAAGTGCCATACGACCAAATGAGATTTTACATTTTCAGAATCTTTGTGATCTTTAGATACAAAAAAACCGAACTTTCCCGAGTTATCGCTGTTTCAATATACAATTTTTGCTAAAGAGCGAAAAGATCCTGGGACAAGCCCATGCCTTGTGATGTCACAATAGGAACTCGTTCAAGCGAAAACCAGCAGAACAATGACAAAGCAATATAATAATATAGTGTACACTGTATAGTATTAAACATTTGCATAAAAAAAGAGGCCAAATAGATGTGTTGTTGGTGGTTGTTCTAACACTTCCAACGAAGCACAGGGAATTTCGTTACACCTCATACCATTTGGCAAATCGCATTTAGCAAATGGCATTTGCTGCGGAGGAGAATCCAGAAGCGAGAAAAAGACGAAAGCGATGGGTCGACTTCGTGCGATTAAAGTGAGCAAAATGGGACCCAACTCCCAATTCGAGTATTTGTTCGGCGCACTTTGCAAAAGAAGATTTCACGGAAAGGTTTTTAGGCATTTCTAGTAAAACTCCAGCAACGCCGAAATATTACAATAAATGTGTTGAAGAAAACCCACTGACACTGTCTGCCAGTGCCAAAAGGCTAAGTGTAAATACTGTGTATTTTAATTATCCATAGTTTTGTTTTTTTATTTTAGGAAATAACAACAGACCAAATTGATTCATCTATAAAGCTTCTTTGCCTAACATATTTGATTAGATTGTGAAAGAAATTACGACGCAATCGGTTGAGACTGACAATCATTGCGGCACAGAACTGCACTTCAAATCAGAACTTACAATGGAAACAGAAGAGTTGCCTTCACTAGTTTCGCCATACAAAGTAAGTATACATGCATTTCTTCCATTTGTTTGTCTACAAATCTCTGCATTTGAAATGCGCATTAGCTGCACCGGCACAAGCGCAACATCACTAGCTGGACCTTCCCTATGTATAATTTCTTTACTCTAGCCAAAAGAAGTTTCTACCCAAACAGACGGTTGTGTTGGTTGTGCTAATTTAATGAGAGGAGAGACTTATGGAATAAATATGTTAAGCTGAAAGTCAAATTTGAGGTGAAACGGACAAGAGGTGAGATGTAAACACATACTGCAGGAAAAACCCTAGGCTGCCCTTCTAATATTTCAGTAACTAACTTTTCTCGTTGGACGCTTTCATAATGGACAATTATCATATTTTTAGGCATTCAGTGTGATATTATCACTGTTGTGCAGGAAACTGATAGCAATAGCAATGAAACGCAAAACGATTTCAACACTACCCAACTAACTCAAGACGAAGATTCCGAGGAAGATTTCAGTGAAGACGAAGTAGACGACGAAGTAGACGACGAATCTACCGCTGCCGATTTTGAATGTGAAACGGAGACAGAATCTGAAATTGTTTTGGGCGATAACAGGTAAATTTCGTTGTCACAAAGGGCTTCCCTTTCCTTTTGGGTTTGTCATTTACATCAGCTACTTGAGTTTATACAACAATAATTATCCTGCAAAACAGTATTTTACACATGCGCTGCTAGAACAGACAATAAGGAGGTTCCCATCTCACTGATATATTTTAACAAATTTAGGGTTTACGTGAAGGATACAAATATACGACAGGAACCAAAATTCATTATTTTTTTGTCGCACACTGGAATCATTACCAGAGGAAAATGCTAGATCAGCTTAAGACTTCAGCTACCTCTCTCGTGATATCTGGTAATGGAAGACATGACAGTATGGGGCACAGTGCTAAATATGGTGCTTATACAATATTTTGCTGTAATGATCCAAAAATAATTCATTTTAGCCTGGTCCAGGTAATTAAAACGTTCTGACTGTACATGTATTAACTATACTTTATCAAACTATGCTTTTTAAATTAGAAGTATATTGTAACAAGTACTTAATCATACTGCAAAAGCCCCCCATTACTCTAATGTATCTGCACACCATACATGCATTTAACAAATAGGAAATTGCTTGTATGCCTGTTGTGACATCAGTTCAAACAGTGGAAATCAGAGGTGAAGTCATGTGTTTTCAGGTATTTTTTATTCATGTTTCTATCACAGCACAGATACAAAATAGCCATTTTCTATTTGTTTTATAAAAATTATTAAGTGTCTTACTACAGAGGTAATCTAATACAAAATGAAGGTACTCTGATAGAGGAGGCTCAATCAAACAAAACTGTGTAAGACACTTGTTATTTTTTTATAAACCAGTATAAAACCCAGTCATGTCAACATAAGTTATATAGTTTACATAACAGCAGTAATTACAAATGCCATGCATACTTTCCCTATAATAAATCAAGAGAAATATCTATTGTATTCATATCCAGCATATTATGTTTCCATTTCAGAGAAATGAAGTAGGGAGCAGTAGTGCAATTGAATATGCAGCCTTTCAGAATTGTATGGACTTTCTCCTGGAAGAAAATTTGAATATATCTACCTTTGTGTCAGACAGACATTGCAGCATTGCAAAACACACGAGGAAAAAACTGACAAACATAACACATTACTTTGATATATGGCATTTGAAAAAGAGTAAGAGTCATACATATAATTAGTTGATGTGATACCGAAAGGTTTTATCGGGTTAATTTAATTGTGAATAATCAACCTCAACAACACAAATAATTAACAAATGTGAATGGTAATGTAAACATATTTTTATTCATAGAATTAAGTAAGATGCTCTCTAAATTGGCAAAGGAAGCATGTTGTGAAGAATTAGCTGAGTGGATACGACCTTGTGAGAACCACCTTTATTCGAGTGCAACATCAACTCATTCTGGAAATGGTAGGATTATATGGGCAAAGTCCAATTCATTTCTGAGCCATATTGTTGACAAGCATGAGGAATTACATGATTTTTTGCAATGAAAATTGGATAAGCTACCAAAACAAATCGGTCATATATAATAATATTGCGTTTATCACTCCGACTTCTTCGTCTTGACATGGTAAAAAACAGAAAACACTTGTTTGCGGAATTTTAAAGGGGGGCGCGTGCCGCGTGCGTGTATCCGCCACTGCAAAATATTGTCTTTCCGTTAGGTGCCTACTAAAATGACCCTGGTCAGCTTTTTAAATGGTTAATTAGTCCTACGTTAATAACGCACTCTCAATGCGAAATGAAAACACGATGAGCTAAACTTATCCGATTGATTGAAATGATTCTACTTATCCTTGCTAAATCGAATACGTCTGAAATATCTTTTCTGCAGACTAAAACTCGTATAATGATTTTTTGGGGGGTGTCGCACCCCCTTACACCCCCATAGCTCTGGACCTGCATGGTCTACTTATGCAGTAATGGAAATACTGCATAAGTATACGTAATAATGGTCAAGGGATGTGTTGGCCACACATTCGTCAACTGACAAGGAGGCCGTTGCCAAGAGCCTAGTCACAAGTTCACTATATATACAGAACTTGTGACTAGGCTTTCGGGAAGGGCCTCTGTAGCTCGGTGGTCAGAGCAATGCACTAGCATCGCAGGTTCAATTCCAGCCGGATGCACTGCGTTTCGACTTCTGGCCACATCAACAATGGCACTGGAATCTCTTGTTTCAATAAAAGTTGGTTTGGTATTTCAGTTTGACTTGTATGTGGGTTTGAAGCCTACAAGCTATTTTGATCTTGACTTAAAAAATTAAATTCTAACCCTGATAATATCAGTATGATAGACAAAATTTAATGCATCTAATGCTCACAAGGGCAAAAATCCCAAGCCTTCGTTGGACCCATTCAAAGTTTCTGCTTTTTGTGGTTAGTGTTTCTTTACATCATTCATTTGAAAATATATAGCTAATATGGTAGTGAATACAGTGAAGTATGTTTGAAGAGATGTCAATTGACAAATAATCACTGTCTAGTATTGTATACTTTTCATCTGGTAAAACTATTTAAACAGCATGGTTGGACCTGAAATTGGCTCCAGCCACTGGGTTTTAAGTATAGGTTTGTTACATCAACCGAGGGTAACTAACTATATATTACTGACTCAATCATAAACTAAAGTTAATTATGTGTGTGCAAACATGCTTTATATTATTTCGTTGTAGACCTGATTGTTAAGAAGTTTCGTCTGCCAGACGAAAAACAAGTAAAAAAAAATAAACATGGAAAGATGCCTTAAAGTTAATAACTCCCAAGATTAATAATTAAAAATGTTAAGCCTTTTTGGAGTATCCATTGTTTTGTATTTTATTGTTAATAGGTACTTTACTTTTATTATTCTATATATCTAATTTTTTATTACTGTGTATACGTTAGTTAATAAATATTCTGTAAATATTTAATGTATCTTGTCTCAATGCTGCTTTTCATTTAACAAACAATAACAGTGAAGGGTCCATGCATATATATTATACAAGCTGTTTTATCAATTCTCCAATAGGATCCAATACAAATTCCTATTGGATCATATTGGATTTCCTATAGCAATTCCTATAGGATCAAATAAGGACGTGGACCAATTTCCAATAGGAATCCTATTCAATTTCCTATTGGAATTCCAATAGGGCTTTTTCGCAAGGGAAACTGGGAAAGAAACGTTCTGCTGTGCTGTTCATAGATGAATGGAACAAGTTACATGATGACATAAAAAATTTCAGGGACTAACAGTTTTTAAGTCTAGTTTGAAGAATTATTAGCATACTTTGTAAATAATTTTATATTATCTTATACTATTTTACTTCAATTTTATTATTTTTTAAATTTTATTTACAAATATATTTATTTAACCAATTGTAATCTTGAGGACCCTACTGACAAGCACCTTTTGGTGAGTGAGGGTTATTTTGTTGTTGCAGTATCTCCTTGGAGAAGGGGGCAGGTCAATGAAGAGGAAACTCTTCATTGACCTGCCCCCTTCTCCAAGGAGATACTGCAACAACATTTTGCACCTGTGAAAAGCATTTGTTATTTTGTGATAGGTTATGAGGTATGCAGGATATAGCTCAGATTAGCCAGTCCAGCTGTAGTTATTTGACAAAGCTATGCGATGGAGACAAAAGTCCCCCCTAACAAGGCCTGCCTATATGCATGTCTATAGGCCACCTATATGATCCTATAGGAAATCTATAGGCAACCTATAGAGAACCTATTAGCCTATAGACGCCTATAGGTGCCTATAGGCTTTTATAGGCAATTGGAACATTGCCTACAGGGGCCTATAGACTTTCTGTAAGGGCACTGCATTTGAAAATGGAAAAATAACAACCAGCTTGTCAGTCGCTAGGCAGAGAAGGAAGGAAACATTTGAGGTAGCTCAGGAGATTCATGGAGGTAACAAGTACCAGTTGCTGTTGAAGAAGTGTAACGAGGGCATTATAGTTAATGTTATGTCAACCAGTGAGAAGTTTAGACAGTCAATTATGGCCAAGGTTTACAAGAAAAAAATTGATTATTAGTCTTCCCATGGAAATATGTATAGTATTTCCGTATATTATAGTGGTGGTGTGGCAGGTAAACAAAAATATCGTAAGATTTATAGGGATAGCTGCTACCAGACCACTAGTCGTACTGGTAACAAAAAGAAAAATGTACGTCTTTCTGTCAATAATTGCCAGATTCCCTGGCTTGCACTCTATAATAAAATTAAGTCAATACCTTTAAGGAATATGTATAGTGTCTGATACTCTTTGTGAGGGTCTTGATGAAGATGACAGGGTATGTGGCTGTTATCAGAACTTAATAATAATAATAATAAACCTTATTTATACAGGTTAACATGCTTCAGCTATATAATAGCTGCTATCAATGATAGACCTGTAAAGACCTAATAATTAAGAATATATACATGGTTAAAAAAATTTTAAATATAGAATAAGATATAATAAAATATTAAAAGTCGCAAGACTGACATAGTTGTTTAATATAGGAAGTTTGTTAAAAATATTTGCTCCTTGGAATTTGAACATTTTTCTACCAGATTCGGTTTTAACTTTAGGCAATGTTAAGCAGGATTGGTTTCTGCGAGTTCCAATGTTATGGGATATTTTGGCAAAATAATTTTGTTAGAGTTGTTTAAATACTTAAATACTTCCATAGCGCAAAGCATCTTTCGACTATGTTCTACTGTTTTCCAAGAACAAGTTTCATCTTTATTATTGATTATCGCTTTGGCATGTAGTTGGATATTTTCAAATTTGGTACTTTGACTCCTGCTCAGATCAAGAAGAATATTGTTACAATAAAATATAATAGGTTGAATCATAGCTTTATAGATGGTGGCAGCAGCAAATGGACTAATATTATGTCGTAATCGATTTAAAAGTTTTAATCTAGCAGATGCTTTCTTGTAGGTTTTTTCAATATGGTTTTTATAATTTGGATACTTGTCCATGGTGACACCAAGATAGTCATATTGCTCAACTTTTAACTTTATTCATCTCAATATCCAATTTTGGGACCATTGATAATTTTTTAGGGGTACCGTATAGAACAAACTCAGTCTTTGACAACCAAATGATTTTCTTTAAGCCAGGTAGATATAATACCAATATCAGTTTCTATATTGTTTCGGTGCTTTTACTTGCTGTAAATAGTAGTGTCATCAGCATATAGTATAATCTCGCTTTTTTCAAGTTTATGTTCGATGTCATTTACAAGAAGAAATAAAAGTGGTGTTCCCCAAGGCTCAATCTTGGCCCACATACAACTGATAGTGTCTCTGATTTTGTACCTTCATAGGATACAAATTGCTTTCTGTTGAACAAATAGCTTTCAAACCATTTCAGCTCAGTTTCTTCAATACCATATACAGGTAGTTTGGATAGTAAGCGTCCATGTCCACTGTGTCAAAAGCTTTTTGAAGATCGATGTACACTGCACCAGTATATTCACCTTTATCCATATGTTTTCTTATGTAATCCGATAAGTAAGTTACTGCATGCTGGATAGACATTCCTTTTCTGAATCCAAACTGTTTGGAAGAAAGTAGATTATTCTCTTCAAGGTAACTGTAAATTTGTTTGTGCACAACCTGTTCAAAAATTTTTGATAGCACTGGTAAGACCGAAATTGGCCTATAATCTCCAAGCATCGACTTTTTTCCAGATTTATAGATTGGTATGACATTTTTCGGTATTTGGAAAACTCCATGATTTAGACAGGTATTTATTAGATATGTAACTGGTATTGCAATTTGGTTAGAGCTGTCCTTTATGACCGATGGTGGCAAATGATCATAACTCGAGGCTTTATTTCACTTAAGTTTTTTAAAGCAAGTAATAATTTCATTTGTGTTAACCATTTGGAAATAAAAACGACAGCGTGAGTTAGGGTTTATTGTCGTAGAGAATGGTGAATCATAATATTTCCAGATCTTGGATTTAAATAGATTTACGCGATTTTGTAGTTGAACACTACTTATATCTGTAAAAAAATTGCACAAGCCATTTGCGATACTGCGGCTATCAGTTGTTGATTGATCGTTTATGTCAAAGATTTTATCACAGGTTTTTTGTTCTTTAGTTGGGAAAATCTTTTTAATTTGTTTCCAGAACTGTTTTGAATTTTGAATTTTTTTTTAAGCAGAGATCGAGTGTGATTCGCTTTACTGTCGGATTTTCATGGTCACTTGATTTCGCAGCCGTCGGTATCCAGACCATTCATGTTCATTGTTGGTTTTCCGTGCCCTTTGTAACAATTTATCTCGTTCTTTCATATTTAGCCTAATCTCACGGGTAAGTCATGGGCAGTCCCTAATTCCTCTCAGTTTTATCTATGAAGGGGATATGCTTGTCAATAACAGATAACAACAGTCTCTTAAAAGTTGCCCAAGCACTGCTTACATCTGTATCCGATGTAATCTCATCCCACAAGAGTTTCTCAAGGTCTTGTTGAAACGACAAAACATATCTATACAAAATTCTTCCTTGTATTTTGCGTGGTTTGAATTTTAGACAGTTCATTTTCCGGATAATTCCTGTGAGGTCGTGATCGCTTTAGTCATTTGCAAGGATTACACTCTTAATAACTCGATGTTCATGTATTGTTGCGATTATATTAATCATACTATGATTGATATAATAGTGCACGATCTGCTTGTTGTGTGCTTAGGAGTTGTTGGTAAAACTTGCTGAGTTTTATCAATCTGGCTACAGTGGTCACTTTGAAATGGTTTGGTTTGGAGTACACCTTTTTTGTATCTTTGAGTGGTGATGCTGCACCTTTAGGAAAGGATGATACCTCGTGTGCTTGGCTTGTTGGTATTTTAAACATAGGATGAGGAATTTTGAGCAGTAATGAGAACTACTTGCTTTTTGGGGCAAATTGTAGTGAAACCTGAACAAATCTTTCCATGTATTTATACTGGATCTAGTGGCCCAGTTACAGTCAATGTGAAATTGTGCATTGGAGAGCTCGCTAACGATATGAAAATGATTGTATTTTTGTTTGGAGAGCTTAGTAATAGTGCCACACATTTTTCATCATTTGCAAATGTTTGTAATGATAATAATGTTTACTATTTAGATAGCACAAATTAGCATGTGTATATGATCAAATGCGCTTTACAACATCGAAAATTTATTCTATTACATTCAGTACCCCAATCAATTAACATTAGCTATTTATTTTTACAGTTTTTATCATCATTAGTTTTCCTAACTATTTATCTGAACCCATCCTGTCAACTTCCCTGTGGGAGGAAACCGGAGAATAACCCGCAGAAAACCCACGACTTTCGGCAGAGTTGACCAACTCTTTCCACGTGCAATCAAATGTCCGAGCACATGATTCGAACTCTTTACCTCAGGTGGGAGGCAGTGGCCCTGACCACTAGACCACCAAAGAAAATGAGAATGCAAATGACATCAAAGGAATCTTTGGTGTTGAAAAAGGGAACACTTGGCAGCCTTGGAATTACTCCTAGCTACAGTGATCACACTTTGAAATGGTTTGGTGAGGAGTACACCTTTTTCTATCTTTGGGTGGTGATGCTGCACCTTTAGGAAAGGATGATACCTCGTGTGCTTGGCTTGTTGGTATTTTAAACATGGGATGAGGAATCTTGAGCAGTGATGAGAACTACTTACTTTTGGGGGCAAATTGTAGTGAAACCTGTGTACCAGTATCATGCTGTCAAAATGCTTTTGTCTGATATACAAAGCATTGAACAACAAATATTTCCATGCATTTATACTGAATCTATCCCAGTTACAGTCAATGTGAAATTGTGCATTGGAGGAGAGCTCCCTAATGATATGAAAATAATTGCATTTTTGTCTGGAGAGCTTAGTAATAGTGCCACACATTTTTCATCATTTGGAAATGCTTGTAATGAGAATGCAAATGGCATCAAAGGAACCTTTGGTGTTGAAAAAGGGAACACTTGGCAGCCTTGGAATTACTCCTCAAGGTTAAGTGTTGGAAAGAGTGTTGAGGTTCTGAAGAACAAACGTTGTTGGCAAAAAAACTTTGTGGGCTGATTCCACCAGGAGGTCCAAAGTGACTACTTTTATTGCAAGTAAGAAAAGTAGGCAGGAGTATATATATCAAATATGTCTACTGGTTGAAATAATTCATGTTGATCCTTTACATCTAAAGAACAATGTTTGTGCTCTCAACCATCGTTACCTTTTAAATGAAGTTTTTACAGTTTAACCTTTTCTCAGGTTCCAAGCAATTCTTCTTTTTCTAGGTATGTGGATACCATAAAATCTAAGTGCCATCTTTCAAGACTTGCAAACAAAATTCTAAGGTGGTTTAATGGGACTTGAGCAGATACCATACTTGGCTTTGCCTCAGACTGCAACTAATTGCACGGACTGGAAATCCGGTCCAGTCCGCATTGTCGGCTTTGAAATATTACTTGCTCATCTAATGGATACTTTACGGACTCCACTTTTCGCACTAAAATTTTAGCGCTTGTTGATCTTCCCATATCCCCGTCACTTCCATTGGCATTTCAAGGCCGCCTTGAACAAGTGGCGACAGTTTGTATTTAACAGGCTTAACTTCTGCTTTTACTCTTGCGCTTCTCTCCAATGCATGCCAGATATATCGACTGAGCTCGAGAGGGATATGTCCAACAGTAGAAGGGGATAACGTTCCAGGCAACAAAACGATCGCGTTCGTTAAACCTTTCTTGCTTGAAAGTAAGCGGTTGCTTCAAGTGTGGTTTCCAGCTTGTTCAGTATGCATGATATCCTCGTAAACCAGTGACGAATTTTATCATAGCAACAGTTTCTTCACTCACACCGGTATTCATTTTTGCACTCGCCCAATACGTGTGGAAGGTGATTACAGAAATGTAGAAAAAAATATGTCATGCATGATTTACGAGCAAAACATTGAACAAAGCATTCCTATATAAGGGCAGTGAGATGTGTGAAATATGATTGGCTGGAGAACTGAAAAGTGGCACGTCAGTTTCTGTATAAATAAAGAATGAAATCGAGGGTCGTTCCATGTCTATCTTGTAATATTTCTCAAATAGAAATACAGTAACGATAGACCTTCAGAAAAGATCACCCTTCCTTCCAGAGAAGAAGCAGGGGTATCACATCGTTGAGTATGACATCGTAGCGGAAGTAAAAAGTGTGCAGAACAAGCGCAGACATTTTCAACATGACTTCCCAAGGCTGACTGAGAGTACTATATTAATATTTTGAAAATTTATCTGACTGCCCAAACCAGGAACCGAACCCAAGGTTTTAATGTGGTCAGAGCATTGGTACATTAGACATGCAGTAGGGGTAGTCAGACAAATTTTCAAAATATTATTCTGAATTATGTAAATGCTCTCCCAACTATTATTATTTTACAGGTCAGATGCTGGTCTAGTACTGGAAAAATGCAGCAAGGTGCAACTGCAAAGATTCAAATAACGCGTTTATTTTCCCAAAGGTGCATGACAAAGATCGGCTACCAAAGGAGCTACTTTGTAGATTCATTGACCGCTTCTTATATCCGTTATTTTGCAAAATGCAATGGTACAAGCATTTTAAAATATTACATTAAGTAAAAATGTAAACATTGTGATAACAATTTTAATATTTGCAGTAATAATTAAAGCCATCATCCTTTTAGGATCAGGTTTATTGGGAGCTTTGACAAACCCGAGGAACTGCTTAGAACTGACGCCTAGCATACTTTTCCTATTGCTTTCAAAAACTGTTAGTTCCGCTTTGGAAAGGAAGATTGAAAATGTGACTTTGCCAAAGGAAGCGAAGACCAAACTTGAAGGTAACTATCGTTTTATGTCGAAAATTCTAAAACATATTTCAATTTAACTTAAAGCACTTAACACTTACCTTATAATTGACTCATACGTACACTAAGCCGCCTGATTTCTAGCAAGAAGAAAACGGGAAATACATGCATGTCACACTAATGCTTATGAAGTACCCAAGCGGCGATCGCAGAAAATAGCAGGGGCATTTTCACCATATAACTTAACATATCACAAATATAA
The DNA here is from genome assembly GCA_035772405.1 of Chrysogorgia sp. JL179-B06. Taxonomy (NCBI): domain Eukaryota; kingdom Metazoa; phylum Cnidaria; class Anthozoa; order Scleralcyonacea; family Chrysogorgiidae; genus Chrysogorgia; species Chrysogorgia sp. JL179-B06. Next base: position 286,451 of record JAYKKM010000217.1, read on the forward strand.
ATTTCAATACAGCTTCAAATAACATAGTATGAATACTGTATGAATACTAGAAAGAGTATGTTTATCTTTGTTTCAGTCTGCAACCGCTGAAAAAAACCAGTATCATCAGAGCTGGGACTACCTTTCAAAGACCAAGGAGATTCAGAGGAAACATCCTGCCAGTATAGAAAGTTGTTTAATACAGCAAGACCACCAACATTAACAGCAAAAGTGAAAGGGGACGGCAACTGTTCGTTTCGCACAGTAAGTCTTGCAATATCTGGAAACAAGGATCACAGACAGCTTTTCTAAACAGAAGTGTGCAACGCACAACGTTTAAGACGTAAAGATATAGGTGGTTGCTACCATTAAATAACAAATACACACATATTTACATGCGTTTCCAGTCCACTATATATAAAGAAACAGCCGATATAATGTTGGTCATGGACACGCTTTGGATATGTCATGGCTATCGTGCCCACTCAAATGGAAATGCTGTCTATTTAGTATTTGGTTTGCTCTCATACTAGACAACGTATTGGTGAGTAAATTGCTTACTTTATAGTCTTGTCACTTGATGCATAAAACAATGAAATACAGTGATCACACTCATCAGTTCAGAAAATGACATTAATACTCGACTAAAGTCCAAGTCAACGTGATTATTGTATACAATTTGGTGGCAGCAATGACAACGTTGTGCGTCTTGTTCCGATATAATCATGTTGCCAGTCATGAATACTTTAATATTCCTGTTGTCCAAATCAACAATTGTTTCAATTGAGTTATTACTACAATTGAGTTATTACTACGATACAGTTCGACGCAATATGATTTTATAGTTCTACCACTGCTATAGCACTCGATTATACGAAGTCTGTCGACATCAGTAATAGAGCCTGTCAATAGTATACAGCCACGGTGTGCAACAAGAACAAAATGGAACAAGATATTCCTGGTTCCATAGCTTTTTAGGTTTGTTGGTTTAAACTAAAAAATAGTTACAAATTCTCATAAATTTATCAATTCCTTCACATACTTTCTAATGAGGAACTTAAAAATTTACTCGGTCCACAACATTTTTATAGGCTTTGCTATGTCCATAAATTTATGGATGTAAAGAGAAACCATAAATTTATGGGGTTTCACTTTAGTTCATAAATTTATGGGTTTCATCGACGTCCATAAATTTATGGGTTTCACTATGTCCATATATATTTACTATACCGGGTGACCCAAAAAAAAGAACTCCGGTTTGATTCATAATAACTTCTAAACGAGTGAAGCTATTAAACTGAAATAACTTTCATTAGATAGAGGGAAGACTAACTTAGATTGATATATTACAGTTGTATTTTACTTAAAAATTCACGGAGATATTAATGTTCAAAATCGGTAGCATATTGCTGGATGTGTCTAAAATATGCAAAAAACGCTGTATCAAATTCTTAATGTTGGATGTCTCTGGGGAGTTGCATGTTATGTCTTATGGAGTTATGGTTTGATTGTGTTTCATTCTATTCTATAGAGTTTATTTTGAACATGCCAAGATTAAGTAAAGATCAAAGAGTGTGGGTGTGCTTAGAGCATGCAAGATTTCAGAACGCAGCAGAAGTTAGAAGAGCTTCGCAACTCAATTGTGACAGCATGCCGTAATCTAGAACAACGAATGATCCATGACTCCTTCGACGCAATGGTGTCACGGACTAGGCAGTGCATTCGTGCTAGAGGACACGCGATTCCGAACGAATAAATCTTGCTTGTATTTTGTAAATAATAATACTTCGTTTCATAATAAACAATTTGTCAAGTGTCATTTATTTACTGCTAATAGTGCGTGTGCTTGATTAATATTTGATACGGCATTTTTTGCATATTTTAGACACATCCAGAAATATGCTACCGATTTTGAACATTAATATCTCCGTGAATTGTTAAGTAAAATACAACTCTAATATATCAAAATCTAAGTTAGTCTTCCCTCTATCTAATGAAAGTTATTTCAGTTTAATAGCTTCACTCGTTTAGAAGTTATTATGAATCAAACCGGAGTACTTTTTTTTGGGACACCCGGTAGTACATATATTGATAAGTCTATACTATAAAATGAAACATCCTGAGAACTCAAGATACGAGATATTTCTATTTTATTACAAAACCATCATCAGACTAAGTTATTACAAAAACGTAGCCTAGGTCTATACTGATACATGAGGTGTGAAGACATCATCCACAAAGAAGAAAAAGGAAACATTTATATCACAGATGTTAATTATTTCTGACCATAAGGTGTGACATAGATGAAACAAGTCACAGCTTATGGTCACAATGACAAGTAATTAATTAACATCTGTAATATAAATAGGTTTCCTTTTTCGTCTGTGTGGATGTTGTCATCACACCTCATGAATGATTTTGTAATAAAATAGAAATATAACTTTTTCAATAATCTCGTCTTGTTATTGACTCATATCTTGAGTTCTCAGGATGTCTTTATTTTTCGGAATATGTTTCATTTTATATTATTTGAAATTGTCAGCTGGTTCTAGTTTTTATAAGTCTATAGAATTGGTAAAGTTATTTTACCCAGCTATAGACTTATATATTAAATCTTTCATTTGGTTCCTATGGATGACAGAGCAGCTTAAATTGGCTTTTTTTAATAGACCTTACCTTCATGGAACAGTTTAGTAATAAATACTCTAATGCAGATGAAGTAAAATTAACCCCGATTGGATTTATAGTAAAATTTCTTTAACAAATAGCTTTAAATTTGCAAAAAACCTTAAAATTAATGGGCATGGCAGATGCCCAAATTTGTTAAAGAACCAAATGGTTAATATAACACATTTTGCCTAATTAAACGAAAATGTGGAGGGCATTTATTTTAAAATTAAGGTATTAAAAACATTATTGGAAATAGTTGCCGTAGAATTCAGCTTTTTTAACACAATGCGATCTGTACATAACATAAATTTAAGCATAGCCACTAGAAGGGAGAGGGCTGTGAAAGTGGGCGGGACTACGGTTTGTTATTGTTCTCAAAATTCAAGGTCACATTATCTTGAACCACAGTCGGCTTCTCCTATACAAGCATATAGTAAAAGCGTGTTCTTAGGACGATTCGAAAAGGCTATGCCGGGCGAAAATTGTAGTTTGTATTGTTGTAGCAATAGTAGAAGAACCCCAAATGTTTCGTTTTTTTTAAAAATTCCAACAGTGAATAGCAGTGACAGAAACTTCACCAAGGAAAGAAAACGTAGCGCAAGAGCCGCGTGGATAAAAGTTATAACCAAAACACGAGTTCTAGATGCCGATCTCCAACACCAGCTGGATCGCAAAATCGCAAAATGTCTGGCGACGGGAAAATATTAAATACTAGTGCAGTTCCAAGAGAGAATTTACCCTACAGATTGCATGTCGCTGATCCGAAACCAAGGCGAGAAATTGAATGCGTACCATAAGTAATAACGCCGAAGTTCAAGCGAAACGCGCACGCCATTCAAGTATTGCGAGCGTAGTCGGTAATTTAAAGCGAATGGTCCTGAATCACTGTTAGTTTGAAGAGCATGAAACCTTAATTCGACTATCTTTGTACGACAATCAACATGTTTTACCAAAATTTCAAGTCACCATCTACTCGTCATTAAAGTTTCGTATCAGCATTTTCGGTTGGAACCTTATAAGCCATCCACTCTATACCCAGAATGAACAATCTGTTAAGTTTACATTGTCTTCTTGATACCCTCGAGAGCTTTACATTATGTGACGGTGTTCCCAAAGAAAGCTGTACAGTGAAAACCGTCGAAGATCGTACTGGATCTCACAGCTCAGGCAAACATATTATTGTGCGCCACACAATACCCGTTTTCAAGGATCCTCAGGAAGATTTGACCCCTGATGTGGAACGCTTACCTTTTAAAGGGGAAGTCAGTTCCAATAACAACTTAAGTTCATATGAAAGGTTATATCATAGTTACTTACTCTGTAAAATATAAAAACCCAAACTTGAATATAATGGGAGAAAATACACCATGAACTGGCATAAAATCGTAAAGACGAAGGCCGCCATGTACATCTCAGCAAAACCGCGGTCACACAGCGGTCTCTCGTCGTGACATCAGTGCACGGTTCTGAATGTTTTCCCAACTTACATGAATTTAAATGCAAATGGCATACTCGAGTGAATCTTCAAGTGATAATGGCAGTTTTGTGAGCTCAGAAGCAGAGGACGATAGCCAAGGTTTCGATGTGGAATATGACGGGAATCTGATTGTGCCTTATTCGTTTGAACCGGTCAACGAAGCCATTTCAGACACAGATTCAAATGTATCAAGTACAGGAGAAAACTCGTCGATAGAATCCGAAGGACCAAAAAGAATTGATGGTTTAGACTCGTAAACATCCATGTTTGTTTTTTACCATCACTGCGCTAGTTTTATCGCATCAGAATTGGACTAATTATTGATTTCTATTCGTATAAATGAGGCAAAGATCTTTCTTTTATAGGACCTCTCCGATAATAATAAATATTGTCAATAATAATTCAGCTTTTTATAATTAAGTTTGTGTTTGTCAATGATAACAAGAGAAGAGGACCAGGAAAACAAGATTTTCTTCCTTGCTCACATAGGTGTACTTGTACTCACTGCCATATAATGGACAGAAATGAGGAGTGTGTGTGCTGTCAAGAAATTATACAGTGTATAAATAAGAACCAAGAAGTAGCACAAGTGGAGCAAATATCAGTACCTGCTTGTATCACAGATAACCCTGGATTTCAGGCTGTTTGCTTAAACTACTGGGTTCTACAGACAGCTTGGAATCAATACAAGCAACAATATGGTGCCAAAGCAATTGAAGGACCAGAACACAAACAACTCAGACATGTAGCTGTCAATAATTAAATAATTAAACTGTCAATAGTACAATATATGTATATACGGTACATATGGTATTTTTCTTTAAAAATGTCCATTTCCTTGTAATTTCTAGTTAACTGCTATACATAATTATACAATATATACAAGTCAAAATACAATCTAAACATTTGAAGACTTTGAACATACAACTTTAAGATGTACATGTTAAATCATGACTTTACTTTTATATTACATCATGACTTTACCACTGCAGGTGCAATGCTGTAAATGCACAGTGAAATATGGTGTAAATGTCTTTCAAAATGTCCAAAGTATCTGTTCTAATCATAGTAAAACAATAAAAATGTTAGTTTAGGACCACATGAACGTCCTCAATACCAACACTCCTATGTAAATAACTCTCGCTAGCACAGTGGTTAGTACTCGTGCCTTTCACCTCTGCGACCAGGGTTCGATTCCTGCACAGTGCATTTATCTGATTAAAAATTTCACGTTGGGCACATGTGGGAAGAGTGCTCTTCCAGTTTGACTCTACCAAACACATCAGGTTTTCTCCAGGTATTCCGGTTTTCTTCTGTAGTAACACTGGACCTTTAAGGGATGGCCCTTACTGGACCACTAGTGATAACACAGTTAGATTTAGCTGATAGAGTTATCCAGTACAAATAAGGTTTAGTTTAGTTTTAGTTTATTTTTTTGTAGTTTCGGCCTGGGATTTTGCTCCTGTCCTGAAAAGTGGAGTGTCTACAGGCAATTACACGATTTGTTTACCCATGCTTGTTTTATGGGCTTGTACAACTTCATCTTTACATGGCCTTGGTTCACTTGCAATGTTTTGAGGTATTCTTGTTGGTGTTGAAGAAGGTATTTCAGCCCCATCTTTATGGCTTAATACATCTTGCATGAGGTCAGCAATGAAACCAAAGGATTTCTCTCCAACAACTGGTTTTGCCACCCATTTCTTTCTTCCCTTGGGGAACACCAGTTTATATCTCTGATTTCCTTTGGGTCTCGCTTTCTTCCAGTGTGTGGTTATGATCCATAACAGCCAGCTGTGTTCTGGCTACCATCCCTGCACAAGAAAAATGCTGACGTTTTGGTGCATACTTTAATAAAAGGGAATGGTATACTTCTAGATTGCCTGTGTGGTGAAACTCTATTAATTTTGACAGGTCTTTCAGCAATTTTTTGTTAAGGACAATTTCCTCCATGTTGTCTTCTTTACTCTATGCATTGAGAGTTTGTGATGCTCACAGATGATTAGATACAGATTGTACCCATTGAAAAAGGACTTCATTGCCCTTTTTCTTTGCCTTTAGTTAATTTTTTAGTTACCCATTTTGACAGGTGCCACACATCATACTGATGGATTATAGAAGGGTACTTCTTTCGTAATTCAGATGTAATTTGTGTATGACGATCTGTTGTCAAAGATCTGATTTTCACATTTTTTGCAATGACCTTGTTGAGTGATCTCTGACATCCCTCATTCTCCATAGCATTAGAAGATGAAACTTCAGAAACATGCACAACATGCATATTTGGCATTGTGACCAGGGCTATCAGAACGCCCATCACCACAGAGATTAACGTCCTTTTTTTTGCTTACCGTATTGATCACCTCCTGCTGTTGCACTTCATATGCACTGTTGATCACTGGGAAAAGGATTTTGCATTGAACATCATAAAATTGATCTTTGTTCACAAAGTTCAAATTGAGAGCTTGAGCAAATTTTTTGGTTGATTAAATGTTCCTCCAGTAAAGAGAACAGCAGCTGGAATCACAACGTTGCCTGCTGGTTTTTCATTAATTTCAGGCTGGGAGGATTCATTGAGCATGTAGATTTTACTGTAACCATGCTACCGGTATGTGTTTTTTCTACTTCGCAAAGTGAGCCACATGTTTTACACAACAAAAACAGCTGGTCAAGCTTACTTTCAAACACAATGAATTTTCTTTCATTATTTAATTCCTCATTTTCAGATTCACAGCTTTGTTCTGCATCAACACAAACATATTCATCATCGCTATCACTGTTAAGATATTCATCATCATCCACAGACTGTTTGACATCGGATGCTTCGCTGAATGTGTTTGTTTCAACAGTAGTTTGAGTAGGGGTACTAGGGGATGATTCAGGAAAAACAAAGGTGACAGTAAAATTATGATCAACAAGGTGATCAAAACTATCTGCATGGATTGGTTGATATAATCCTTTTCCTTGGTTTTCGTATTGCCAATGTTTGAGTTCTTATGCTTCGTTTAGATAAGCTTTCACATTGAGTTTCTGCAACTTGTAGAGCTTGATGTTGAGTTACATCTGGTGCTAGCTGAGTGCAGTCTTCAGAAGTTTGCTGAGAACATTGGGCAACACAATCAACATGCAACAGTTTTTCAATCTCCTAGAAACATGGATATGGTTATTATCTTAAAAGTAAATGTGGATTTATGTAAGACGAGTGTGTGTTTTATCTACTGTAGATAAAACTACTGTAGACACGCAAACCATTTAATGTCTAGACATATAAACAGTTCTGTTCGTCCAGATAAAAATTCACACTCTTGATCACTATTTATGATGGAACTTTTAACAATATATTTTAATGAAACAGATGATACCGTTTGTTATGGACCACTAAGACTATTAAAGTGAATGAGATAATATGTAATATGATATTTGTTATGATAAGTAAACTCAAGTAATACGTGTCTGAACATACTTTGTCTTGGGCAATCTTGTCTTCGACATTGTCTCACTTCTGTATCCTTTTCTGAGATAAAATGCGCCTGGGTTTACCGGAAGAGAACGGAAAAATAGAAGGCAAGCTTCCTTGTTTTAGGATTTTCTTTGTCTTCTGGCCACAGGATAGCTTTAGAGAAAACTCAAAACAATCGGGCGTAAAGTGAACACTGCACACGACGTACTCGTTTCAACCACGTTTTTCGTAATTGTCGATCGCTTGGCAAATGGTGATAGGATATATCAGTCCCTTTGGTTTTCTTTGAACCATTTGTACAATTCGGAATCATACAATGCGGCATGAATATTTATAAATATAGACTATACTCGTTTTGTTTATTGCGCGCAGCTGTTCAAAATATGGAGAGGATCGCGCCAAACCGCGCACTGACGTCACGACGAGAGACCGCTGTGTGACCGTGGTTTCGCTGAGATATACAACATGGCGGCCTTCGTCTTTACGATTTTATGCCAGTTCATGGTGTATTTTCTCCCATTCTATTCAAGTTTGGGTTTTTATATTTTACAGAGTAAGTAACTATGATATAACCTTTCATATGAACTTAAGTTGTTATTGGAACTGACTTCCCCTTTAAGGTTTCTTCATTTTTTCGTACAGAAGATGCGAAATGCTTTGCCCACCTAGCATCCAAATTTGCAATTCATGTTCAACTGCAAACGCGAAATGTATAAGCGAATTGAAGAAAAAAATTCTATTTCCACCGCACTCCTCTGCATTTGGCATCTACAATTACAAAACAACGCCTTCATTGCAAGCAGCTAGAGCAAAAAATCAACAAAATGGAAGAAGATATATCTAGCCATGGAATAAAACTAATTGACAACCTCGAAGAAGATATTACATCCATAATCGGCAAAAATTCCTTGGAGTGCTCTCCACACGTGAAGCTATTCTGGGAAGAGCAGAAGAAGCACTGTGCTGCCAATCCTAAAGGCAGATGTTACCACCGAAAATGTATCCGATTTTGCTTGTCACTACATGGCAAGAGTTCATCTGCTTACAGAGAACTGCAAGAGGTTCTAGTACTGCCAAGCGAAAGGACTCTTATAAACTACAAAAACATTTTTATACCAACGCCCGGTATTCACAATGGTAAAATTCAGCAGTTGCAAGATCTAGTGGTGTCTTTTTTTGTCTTTTTTTTTTTTAATAACTATTTTTGGCATTAAATTAACTAATAATTGCATACACTATTAATACAAACATGTATGTATGTAGAGAGGATATATAAATCTAAGGTAATTACTCTGGGTGCGAGATATGCGGCTGTTGCTTTTGACGAATGAAAATTAAATCCTCCTTAATTATTGGATTCACAGACCTTAGTGACCCTGAACATACCTTTTCTTCATTTGACGATGCATGCCTTGCATGACCAAGACTGCTTATTATAGGCAAAAGGAAATTATCCTTGAAGCTCAAGAACCCGAATTTTACAGCACGAAAATGATTGGGAGTCTGACAATAACACAGTGGACGTCACAGTGAGTTTTGATGGAACATGAGCAAAGAAGGGATTTACTTCACTCTTGTGTTTCCTTTGTCCAAACCACAGACAGGATAACTTTGCCAGTGGCAAGGATTTCGTCAAAAACGCCGATGATAAAATTGGTGACTGGAATGCCAGAACGAGTAACGAAGTATAAAAGCCCAAATATCTCCGTAAGGATAAAAGTATTTTCCCCAAAACAAACCACAATAACCATAAGACACTTATGAGGCTAAAACGAACGAGATGAGGCTAAAACGACAAAATTACTCAACTGATCCAAAGACTGCAGAGGCCAGACTAGTACGCACAGCCAGTAATGACACTACTAATATCATGAACTCGCCTTCGTTTATTTTGTTTGCCAGGTGGAGTCTGCTGAGAAGATGGAAGACCATCTATTCTGGAAGTCAACCACACTAGCATTAGAGTTACTGGGGATGTGAGGGTCAGGTTAGTTAGGTTGGTGATGGGAGGATCTGTCAAAGGTGTTGCAAGCGGTATAAATTTGGTCAGTGCAGGCGATGAGATGAACTCCGGAAAAACAGGCGGCAAGGTTTCTGTCAGGACTTTTACTGCTGGGAGAGTTGGGAGATTACTTGAATATCACAAATTATCAAAAATGTGCATTGAAACCAACACAATGCAAGGATAATTTGGAAGTTACTTTCTCCAAAGACACTTTCTCCAAAGCACTGTCAAAATACAACCACAATTTCTGGTCGTCTTCCATCATAAGAAAATCGTGTTGTCTTTGAGATCAATGTAAAATACGACAGCCAAATGATGATTGAAACTTCTTTGGCATAACATTTTAATAGTTGGTATTCAATCAGCTTTTGACGGTGACAAGAATTTTTTCCTCATCCAATGTCGGTAGGTATGGAGAGTTTATACAAACCTCTTTGGAAAGCCATAATAAACAACAATGATCACCCTCGATTTATTCGACGTTAATTATAAATAAAAAATCCGGCAAAAACATTGTCAAACCTGTTTTCATGCATAACGTTTCAGCGACTATGTTTTTCCTGCTATCTCCACTCAGACCAACCCCTACAACACCATATATAGGTTCATCAACATCTGTTCTCGACAAAGATAGCATCGTGCCTGCAGTGAGAGTCTATAAATCGGTTTTAAGTCTACAAATGGAAGAATTCATGAAGGGACTGTGGTGCTGGTATCACCGTGATCCGTAAGAACTTCACAACAAAGGCTCTTGGTCTACATGGATGATGAGAGCAGATTGATATAGTGGCCGTTGGTGGTGAAAGAATAACACAGAACGACAGCAGGATGGTTAAGTTTTGGATCTCGCTGCTAAATGAAAACAAGTCTTATCCTGTTGAAGTACACGAAATCGATCATACCATCATCAATATCCCTGTACTCGACCGCACTTGGCTAAAGTCCTTTGATCACCTTAACGATATCGAGTTCCCTCATCATGCTGGTCCAATAGATGTGATCCACACCGTTCTTGACAACAGGCGTCGACCTGTTTGGTCCATTGTTCCTTAAGTATGGACGAGACAAGAAAATTAAGAGCTAGGGAGCTGTTTTCGTGTGCACGACGGTTCAATGACACAATCGTTTCAGACAATGGAACATCGTTCACGGGTGCTGAAAGAGAGCTAAAGAAGCTTTACAAGCTTTCCCTTTACAAGAAGGGAAACAAGAAATCGAGGATTTCTCTGTCCTCCATAAGGTTAGATAGCAATTTAACACACTGCTGAGTCCACCAAGGAGGAATTTTTGAAAGCATGGCAAAACTGACAAAGACTGCTTTACGAGTTGCAGTCAACAAGTTTTGTTGTGGAACGAGATGTCAACCGTGTTTCCCGAAGTCGAATGCCTTATCAACAGCTGCCCCCTTGGATATCCCTCCAATAATGCGAATGACCTCTGCAACCCTTGACACCCAACCATTTCATACTTGGTTGTGCAATGGCTGACATTCCAAAAGATCCCATAAGAGGTTCGACTACGTCCAGACGTTAGTTCAACAGTTCTGGTATCGGTTTCAGCGGGAATATCTCCTGACACTAATGCGATGGGCGAAGTGGAAAGGTAAAGAACGGCAGTTAAATGTCGGTGATATAGTTCTGGTGGTCGACACGAATGTCGCAAGAGCAAAGTGGAACTTACCGAGAATTACCGAAGTTTATCCTAAGCTAAGAACCAATTCAGTTTCGAGTGTAGATGCATTTGTGCGTTAAGTATGACACAATATTCGCGGTCAATCTGTATGGTATTTACAGCGGCTCGCTTTCAGCTCTCCTTGTAAATCCCATACAGATCAGCCGCTCATATTGCATCTATTACTCGAGCAACATCAGCAGACACATGTACGCATTGCGGACCTATTTTCCATTTGGTTTTGGTCCTAGTGTTTAATGGCAAATTGCTATTGATATGTGAACTACACTGTACTTTTTTTACCTTCTCTACAATTTCTTTAAGTTGAACATCCACATCATTAATTTCAATGTCTAATCTTCAAACTTGCCTTTACAGGTGATTTTCAACACAAACTTGGCCCCCTAGCAAGGGGAATGGGCCGAGGGGCATGTGGAGGGAGAACAGGGAGTTATCCCACTCTCGACAGACAATGTCATCGTCTGTACAGGGGGTAAAGGTGGTTCGGAGGAGATTTGTTGGGTCAGGGTTGGGCGAATTCAAGGTGTTTACTTCTTTAGCCGGCCACGTACTAAAACCATGCACTTGCCTCTAGTTTACTGTGGTCAGGCCGGCTCACCCGTCGACAGCACCGCGTTTTTGAACTTTTTAGCTCCTAGGATTTCCAATGAACAGATAAACTTTTAGCTGTATACATATTCTTTAGTTCGTTTTTAGTGTTTTTACCTCGTTTTAAATTATGTAAGGACCTTTGTAGTCCTTTTATCTAGGTTTACACTATTGAATTTCTAGTTTTTAGTATATCTTCATTGATTTAGTTTGGGGGCCAAAATGCAATGTCCCTTAGGTATACATTTTGTTAATTGTTTTAACTAGATTTCAAATAAAAAAGAGGACCTGGGTAGTCCATGCACTCTAGGCCCTCGGAGCCCTAGACACCCAGTAATCAATATAAAACTTACCTGACACGAGAGGCACTCTGATCACATAGGGAGTCCTCTCAGGATGAGGCCCTCTCATTACACTTCCACTGGGTTGACTCCTGCGATTGCCCCAAATGTGGGCAACTCGAGCATATAATTTCTGGTAGTGGAGACCTGCGTTCACGCTCGTCCCCTTCATGCTAAAACAAACCACTCACATCAAATCCAACGAACCACGTAAAGTTCACAGTACCGCCGAATCAACATTCGATCGACAGGCTCTCGAACCGAACAACAAATGCTGACGTCAAACAAACAGAATCCGTCCCATCCTTTGTCCAGATCCTTTCGCAAGAATCCGGAAACTACCAACGACGACGAAACAGCTACAATCACGAACACAGACATCGATCATCAACAACACCTCGATCTATCGAATATCACTTCCTGCCGTTCAACTCGTCAGCAGCGATTGCAACAAAACTACCGCTAATTTCGAGCTGTCACTTCTGCCATCCATCCAACTCTCCCACCCCTCCTTTATGCAGCAAGTTCGCAAAAGAACATTGGCTCACAATCTTCACTGACGAATTCATGAATACTGCACTCCCAGGTCCGATTGATTTACATATACGAACTGGTCGACGCCACTGCGAATTCGACTCCCACAACACTTCGCTTTCGACGTAGAAAATATGTACGACCACACCACCAGGAAAACACTCTTGTCCGATCACCGCAGTCAAGTCTGGTCGGGCGGAGTTAGTACTTGGATGGGTGACCGCATGGGAATACTCTGTGTCGTAGACCAACCGCCTTTTGGTTTGAACGCGCTCAAATAGCGCCATGTGACGGCCAGCGGAACCGCTTGTTTTTGCACACCGTTTTTCGTTTTTAGGCTTTCAAAATAAGGGCTTCTCGGCCATTTGGCAAAGCGATATCCTCATCCGAGAGTTCTACTAGAGTTCCTCAACTAAAGTGACTTGGACGGATCCATGCTCGGTGTGCCGCTAGCCCGTAACGCCCATACACTTCAACGAGCTTTACAACGCCTCATGGTTTTTTCTTTTGTTGTGGGATTGGTGTCTCCATGAGAGCATATCTCGTGCGCCCGCTTGGCTTCGTGGAATCCCACTGCGTGGTTTGGTCTACCTTCGCTAGGCGCCCAATGTTGGCCCAGTGAAAGTCTTCACTGGTCCGTAAGTGTGTTTGTATGTGTGCCTATTCCGTATTAGCTAGCTTCATCCTTGGTCTTGCCATCAGATCTTTCTCTATGGTCAATTCTCCTCCCCTGGCTTAAGAAAGTGCCCGGAACATCGTGGTGATATTGGTTTTCGTTCTCCGTGGCTTACTTGTCCTCAAATTGCCCGTTAACTTGGAATATCTACAAAACTTGTTAAACTTAAAACTGAATGGCTACTATCTACATCTCCTTCTGGTTCTTCCTACAACAATATTTTCCCTCAAAACATTCTCAAATCCCTTACTTGCTATAATTTAAAGTGCTTATAAACCCAAAATGGTTTTTTTGGTGATTCGGATAGAGCATAAAAAGTTAGTCAATAAGTTCTAGATTAGTTTTTGCGTTAAACTTTTAGTTTCGGAGATATAAGGGCTCAAAGTCACAATTTGTGAAAAAAAGTAGCACAGGCCGGGAGACTGGATGCGAGGAACGTGTTATGTTTCAATACTTATAAAAATATATTACAATTCGAGTAGACAAGGTAACATCGCATAATCTTACTCAATATAAACTCACTGAACATGATATTCCTAATAACACTTTTAAATCTAAAGACATTTAGTTTGAATTTGTACGTTCTGTCGAGTTCTTATCGATTCTTTATTTTCTGAAGCTAGTTCGTCTCTCAAACTTCCTTTCCCTTCTGAACATATTCACCTTCTCAAATTCTCCCATGATTAAATAAACTTGCCTTCCCCTCCTGACTTCATTATCTCGTTTTTCCTCTCTCTTTCATTTTCTTACTTCTTTGTTGAAATTATTTGTGTATTTTATATATTTTAATGTCTAAGTATATCAACTGCTATGTTACTAGCTATCTAATAAAGTCGGTCGCCACCACATATCAAATGAAAGGCACGCTTCTAGATGCTACAAAGAGTGAATGGGACCTTGGTGTCTGGATATCCTCAGACCTGAGTTGGAGCAAACAATTACTGGGGTACATCAGGAGAAACACATGGAACATTCGAAGGACTGCAGTGAAGAAAACCATCTACCTGGCCAGGTCTGGGCACCTCAGAGTATTGATCTAGTCACGAAGTTGGAACAAACTCAAAGGCGGGCAACCAAATACAAATTAAACCTACCATTTACTTGTCTTGATAGCTATAGCTCTAGGCTACTTTCATTATCCTTACTTCCCATTTGTTATTGGCATGAGTACTTAGACAGTCTTTTTCTTTAAAATAACATGGCTTAGTTACTGTAGACCCGTGTGTAGTACCACGTATACGTACCACCAGCAGATATACTAGATCTTCAAGCAACACTACCGTTACAAAGTACATAATAAGCAAATGTAAAACAACCACCTACCAAAGATTGTACTTGATAAGAGCAACCAGAATATGGAACACTTTAGCCAACAAACTAAATCTATGTATGCAAACCCTTAATTTATTCAGATCAACCATGCTCAGATACTACTTTAAATCCCTGGCAAACACCTATAAATGTGATAATCCTAGATCCTTTAAAACTATCTTCTTGAAGTGTAATTCGTCTCGTAGCATTACCCGTACCACCACTTGTTGTTCTTAATATTAGACTAATCAAATACAGAGTGGCTGTGGATCCGGGGGGGCGGGAATGGTGTGTTTCTGCACTTGGCTTTGGTTATCTCGATCCTTACCATCTGATGATGAATTATTGATCATAAATAATATTGGCGTGGTGTAGAAATGGAGTATTGCGGCCCTCCTGAGCTACAGTTGTTGTGTATTATTATTAAATTAACAGTAATTATTTATTATTATTTGTAAATATACTTTTAAATTCTGGGTCCGCAGTGATTGACTATGCTGTTGCGGTCACCCTGCCATTGTTTTATTACTATATAATGTAATCTATGTTAGGTTTGGTTTATTTGGTGGTTTTTTTTGCACAATGGTGAAGCTAATAAAATAAAATAAAATATTTTTGTAAACAACCTATCATAGTACTTCATGTAATTCTCATTTTGAAACGCGAATATATTATAAGAATCTGTTATCAGCTTAATCATTTTGGGCTAATTTGACAGTGCTGCACTGGTTCCAGTTCCCAAGGATCCAGTTCTCGTAGCCTGGTTCTGAGTTGTCTGCGCAACTCGGATTCCTGGTTTCCAGGACCTTCACTGAACTGCGTCCAGACATGTCGTCTGGACAACCTCGCCGGTCTCCCAGCTAGCACATAACGTCATCACAACGTTCGTAAAAGGTTGTGGTTTGGTTTGGTCGGACCTAACGTTCTGACAACTTTCCCACAACATTGTTTTCCTTACACGTAGTTATATTAAATTACATAGGTGTCAAAAACCATGAAAGAACGTTGTAGCAACGTTGGGATCTAACGTACGGCAGGAACGTTCATATAACGTCTCCTGGACGTTGGGTATTATATTAAACAAAGGTTTCATAAACCATGAAAGAACGTTGTAGCAACGTTGGGATCTAACGTGCTGCAAAAACGTTCGTATAACGTCTCCTCAACGTTAGGTTATCAGTAACAGAAATGTTTTTATAGATTAAATATCTTTTTAGTACAACTGCTGGAATTTGAATGTTGAAATTATTTGATAGCAAACATTGTTGTTTGAGAAACGTTCGAATTCCGTAGGTTACTAAAAAACGTTCTGAAAACACGTTTCAATTACAAGTTAGTCGAAAATTTTGTCTTCAATGTTTTATCCATCCATGGTTATTCAAAGCCATATAATCCTTTGTAAGGCAAGTAAATGTCTAATCAGTGAAATATTTTGATCATGCAGAGAACGCCGTTTCCTTATTTTTGTTGTTCTGCAATGGTAATTCTCATCTTAAATTACTAAACATTCAAACGGTTGACTATAACGGTTGACGCAAATATGACCATCGATATGCTTATTTTCAAAATAATTTGTGAATGTTCACGGTAACGTGTGAGAATAGGAATGATAGGAAATAGCTATGAATGTATTTAAATCATACAAACTGTCTCGTCAAGGTACTAGTATGAATGTGGCAGAAGATGACGTCTTAGAGCATTTCACTAATATAATAAGTTAATTGTTGTTAATAAGAAACAATAAAAAGCATTTGTGTGTTCAGGACTTTCGGTGTGATATTTTGTCTTATAATGTTAAAGATCTCACGTGGCAACACATGGAAAACCTATGAATTGAAAATCTTTCATCATGAAAGTATCTTCGTTATAGAAGCGCAATTTCTTAGCGATTCGATTTCTTAGCAATCACGGCCAAGCGGTGAACGTAAATAATATATATTACATTCACCGCTTGGCCGTGATTGCTTCCCGCTTTGCCATGATTGCTAAGCCAAATCGAATCACTAAGAATCGTTAAGTCTTAAGAAAAAATCGCTAAGAAATTGCGCTTGTATAATGAAGATACATTCATGATGAAAGATTTTCAATTCATAGGTTTTCCTTCATTGTGAAAAGTTGTGTGAATGTTGTGTGAACGTTATCAGCGAACGTTGTGACGACGTACAGCGGAGTCGGAAAAAAAACGTTGTGCGAACGTTCGATATAACGTTTTCCGGACGTAAGCGCAACGTTCTCACAACGTTGATGTGCTTGCTGGGAGCGAACCCTCAGGGTGGTCAAGGGTCTGGTTCTTTTAAGAACCCATCTGCCCAACCCAAGGCTCCTGGGGACGACGACTCGGGCGCATCCGCTGGTCCTCGTGGGACCCCACCGCATCTGGGCGGGAGCGTCGGCTACTCCAAGTAGCACCTACTCCAAGTAGCACCTCGCCTCCTCCTGGTCGGCCTGTGTGTCTGAAGAAGTCATTTAGCACCACCACCCAGCTAAAGGCCCACGCCAGACGAGTGCACCACCTGCTCCAAATGTAATCGCCACTTCGAGCATTACAAGAATGCCGCCCACCACTACCGCACATGCTCCGCACCACCGAAGCCATACCGCTGACTACCCTCCAATAGACATCCCGTCTCCCACCACGATCCAGCCGTAAGACCTTGGTCCTACCCGCGACCCACCGACCACCTCCGACCGTGTCCTGACCGACCCCGACCACTTCGAGTTGGCCCACCTTCCAACCACCATCGCAACTTCCCGCTGGCATGGAAAGCCCTCGGACATGGAGACCGCCGAGACCATCCAGCGACCCTTCAACGAAGAAGCTTAGCTACTGACGGTACCACCAACACCACCCTAAGGAAAGAGTTCCATCAGTTCAATCAAGAGCTGCCGTGGGACGCGTTCTCCGAACTTTGCCTGGAACGCAGCAAACCTTATCCCGTCGGAATCCCAGCAGACATCTGCCCGGCCCACCACATGGCCACTTCCGCCCACGCTTCGAAGAATTCGAAGAAGCGTGCAGCCCGGAAGATATTACAACCAGATAACCCGTTTTACTCTGGAACGAAGCAGAACGCCAAAGACTTTTTCACCTATGTCTTTGCCCGTAAGCCATGTGACACCACCGCCCTACAACAAGCCCTCAACACCCACGTCCCCACCGCTCCACCGGACGATAGCCTCTTCCACGACCCTGGTCTTGAGGAAAAAACGTCAAGATCCTCTCGTGGGCAAACACCTCCCCCGGTCCAGATCGTATCGAGTATCGACATCTGAAAGCCATCGACCTGGGCTGCGAGATCTTGACCCTGATCTACCAGCACTGTATGGCCCAACGCGACGTCCCCGCCGCCTGGAAGTCCGCCATCACGGTGCTAATCCATAAAAAAGAGGCTACCGACAACCCTTCCAATTTTCGACCCATCGCGCTCATGTCCTGTATTTACAAGGTACTCATGAGAGTCGTTGCCAAACGACTGACACGATAGGCCATTTCTAACGACATCCTCTCCCAAGAGCACAAGAGCGCCCATCCCTCTGAGGGGTGCTACGAACACTCCTTCCTACTCCAATCCCTCATCGGAGATGCCCGAAGGAACCAAAAGAACGTATTCCTGGCCTGGTTAGACCTGCGAAACGCCTTCGGCAGCATCCCCCACGAAGCTCTCACCACGCTCTCCCATATCGGTGCACCACCAGACCTCGTTAAGTTCGTCTCAAATATGTACACCAATTCATCAACCCAAATCCGCACCAAGACGAACTGACCGACCACATTCCACTCCTGGCGCCAATTAAACAGGATGTCCCATCCTGTTCAACCTCTCAATAGAGCTAATTCTACGCCACGCCAAAGCTACTGCCGCCACCATCGGCCCAGCAGTCCACCATGACCGATCTCTGTCCATCCTAGCCTACGCCGACGAGGTACCTCGGGTGCCTATAGGCGTTATTCATAATTTTGATAACGTTGAAAACCTGGTACAGCCCCTCATCCAAGACCTCCATAAAATAAACGAGTCACTCCTTGCACCCTGGCAGAAGCTAAACATGATAAGGACATTCGTACAGCCCAGCCTCACCTTCGCCATCCGCGCTGGGTACACCCTTAAGTAGACGTTATCCACCTTCCATTCCAAACTAGTCTCCACCGTCAAATCGATCTGCAACCTCCCAAACCGAGCCACCAGCCATTACAACTTCGCCCACAAGCGCACTGGTGGCCTTGAACTCCAAGACCCTACGGCCAAGGTCGACGCCCAAAGGATCGTCCAGGCAATTAAGATGTTATCTTCACAAGACCCGACCGTAGCCCAAATCGCGTGCAGCGAACTTCTCCAGACAATCCGCCACGCCTCCCAATCTCAACCCACCGCAGCACTGGTAACCAGCTTCCTGTCCACTAAATGCCTTGGCATCACCTTCACGTTCAAGGAAGCTGGTCCCGCCACCATTGAAGACGCCGATAACGAGGCTGTCCCCGCCATCAAAGCCTGCAGGTACCTCCACGCATCCATTCAAAACGGTCACGCCAATGACCTGATGGCCCTTCCCGACCAGGGGAAGGTTGCCCGAAGCCTCGCAGAAGACCTCTACGCCAATGCTTCGGCATGGCATTATACTGGCCTAAACATCCAATTTAAGACTGGCCGTTCATCCATCGCGCCCGCCTGAACTTCATTCCGTTAAACGCGCCCAGAGCTGCTGGTCCGCCTGTTCCCCAACCTGCCGTCACTGCCACGACCACGACGAGACTCTACCGCACGCACTCAATCACTGTACCGTGAACTACGTAGCTTCCCGTCAACGCCATGATCGCATCATCGACCGCCTTGGCATCCGCCCAACGAGATTGTCCTGCGAAAACTTGGAATGACGCGCTTCTACAAAAAACTCTTTCGTAAGTTATGCTGCACCGACGTTATCCAGGGATCCATGGCCATCTACAGACAGCACCTCCGAATTGACACCATCGATGACCTTCGAGCTGCCGTCGTACCATAAACTCTTAATGAACAAAAATAATTTTTATCTGAACATGATTAATTTGCTTAAGTCTTTTCCTTCATTAGTCACAAAAGTTTCCCACCTGAGATAAAGGCAACCTAATTTTTTCTCCTTTTCCACCTTTTTCTCTTCTTTCTTTACCTTGTTATGCCACCTTGCACTTAACTTGTAAATATGTAAATAATCTTATCTGTTTCTGAACATTGACTTTAAATTAATTTGTTTCTTTGTAAAGTGCGTTTTTGGGCCACCTGTGCGCCCTTCCTCGCGGGTGCGTGACACCGTGGGCTCACACGAGACAGTGTCTTTTTTGTTTTTGCTTTGTTTGTCTTGTTTAATATGTGATCATAAATCTTCGAAAACGTGATTTTTAAATTGATCCATGACATGTTCAGGCATTTGTGAACAAAATGGTCCTTTGTAAGCCGGATCTAGAGGAAAAATAGCGAAGATTTTGACAAAGACGGAGACTTGCAGCAGATTATATCGAAGACAAACAAGACTGACATTCGAGCAAGCAGAGCCAAGACAAGCATCCAGATGTTGGAGTTTTACCACATTTGCCCTCTGGTAAACAACAAACTAGTAAAGATGGGCCTACAAGCGAAGATCTCGAAGATACAGCAACCTTGACTAACAAAAATGTTCGTATACATACTTCGGAATCGTAAGAAATCAGGAAAATATAGACTAACCAAAGCGAGAAAACAACTTGTTGACCTTCTTGCTGGCAAAGGCGATGGAAGTATGGCAACCAAAAGTGAAATCAGGAGAGCAGCACACAAAGTACGAGGTGAGTTTGAGATAATCGAGAAAATTATTCGTAACCTGAAAGAAATAATCGCACTTGGCGAAGATGGTGATGAAACGATTGATGTTGATGGGACCATTGAAATCGTAGACAACGAAATCGACGAAATAACTGTCACCGTTGACCAGGCGATAAAAGCTGCAGACGATCATTTACAACAACGATTAGCCATAGAAGCAAAATCAGTAACACTTTCATTTAGATCAGATGAGGATGATGATCGAAATTCCATAATGTCGATTTCATCTTCACTGGCAGCTCAGAGACGTAGAGAAGCTGAAGAGTCCAAGCAGAGACTTTTAGATTTAGAAAAGGAGCAACAACAAGAGGAAGAAGACCTGCAAAAACAAATGGCTGCATTTCAGCTAACTAAATGACGGACAGAAGAAGCATGACAAGTAGCAGTCTTAAATCAAACTAGAGCAACAGCAGACGAGGAAGATGAGAAAATCCTCACTAATACTGGTCTTATGAATGAGCAGAGGTGAGAAGTAATCGAAAACATTCTTCTTATCAACCGATTGACACGCTTCACAAGTACCTGTTAGAAGTAGAACGTTTCCAACAAAGAATTGCTCCCATAAGATTAAAAGGCATTGAATTACCCATGTTTTCTGGAGAAAACAAGGCTGACTATGACCCATGGAAAGCTGCATTTATGTCTGTTGTAGATGAAGCAGTCATCTCCACCATAGAGAAGATGCTGCGCCTTCAAAATAGCCTGACAGGAAAAGCCTTAAAGACGGTCAAGGATTTAGGATACACAATAAATCCCTATGAAAGAGCGAAAGCAAAATTGAAGCAAAATTGGAGAAAAAGTATGGTGGTGAAAAGCGACTGCAAATAACACATCTTACAACTCTTCGTCGATTGCCAAAATTGAGACCACAACATTTGGAAGATATGGAAGAGTTTTTGGCATTGCTAGACCGAATACTTGTATCCTTACAGGATAGTGGTCCTGGAGGCGAGGCAAAAGGACAAAATCTCAATCTTTCTGCAAAGGAGAAGCTGTCCTTAAGTAAGTACGTGGCCTTAATGACTATGATCCAATCGCACAATTGACCAATTTGGGTTGGGTATGTTTTGGCCCAACATTGGCCTCTGCATTCCGACAAGTCCAGGACTCACAATACCCGAACGTACCACAGTGACACCGCCAGCCACGCCCAAGTGGAACAAACAACAAACGACACCATTAGACGGTTTTGGGACCTTGATTCCTTAGGAATTAGAGAAGACTGTGTCAACAAGCACTTACATCGGACGAGCAAGCTGCCATCGACCAATTGGAGAGAACCCAAAAGTTAAAGGACGGGCCCTACGAGGTCGGAATACCGTGGCGAGAAGACGAGCCCAAAGTTGAACAACAATTACGTAATGGCATTTTCCAGACTCAAGAACCTGGAAAAGTCCCTATTGAAGAAAGATCCTAAAGTCCGCAAAGCCTACCAACAAATCATTGACGACTACATTGCGGAAGAATACATAAGAAGAGTACCAGAGAAAAAAGAAGAACAATTGCTTCTTCCACACTTTCCAGTTGTTAGAGAGGAGAAATCGACCACGAAGGTCCGCATCGTATTCGATGCCGCAGTGAAACATAACGGGAAAAGTCTCAACGACGCCATCTTACCACGACCGAAGTTACAGCGAGAAGTGGTAGATGTGCTCATACGATTCCATCGCGCTCCCGTGGCCCTGTTCTTACAAATACGCCTCCGAGAAGAACGATACCTATGTCTCTTCACTTGCCTCAACACACGCGCAGTACATCTTGAAATGGCCTACTCCCTGGACAAAGACTCGTTTATCAATGCGTTTATCCGGATGAAGTCAAGGAGGGGGACGCCAAACTTTGTCATCTCTGATGATGGTACGAACTTTGTCGGAGCGCAAAGAGAAATGCGCGAATTGATCGAACAATTCGACCTGGACAAGATCATCAATCAGACGAAACGGCAACACAAGATCCAATGGAAGTTTAATGCCCCGTCATCTCTGCACTTTGGAGGAGTGTTTGAAGCGATGGTGAAGAGCAGTAAAAAGGCGATGAGAGCTATCCTTAAAGATGCAGATGTCACAGATGAAGAGCTTCAAACGGCTATTGTGGGAGGAAGGTCTACTGAACTCTCGCCCACTTACGTATGTAAGTTCAGATCCCAATGATTTTACACCACTGACGCCAAATCACTTCATCGTGGGGCAGCTCAGAGGACAATATGCACCAGTAGCACCAGAAGCCAGAGTGGGCATAATTGCACTACCGCCGAGTACGGCCCACACATCACAATGAAAATAAAACAACAACAAAATATCGAAATGATTCCACTGATTCATATTTATTGTTCCTTCCAACAGATGCAGCATCCACCAAGCCAGTTTCATCCGGTCCCAACACCAAACTCGAACATGGAAGTACCGATATGCAAATCCACAACAAACATATAACCAACAATCGACAGTTCGGGGTGGATAGTTGTACGACCAATCGACGACCACAAAGTAAGTAGCTTTAAGAATCACCACATCGCAATCTAGTTGAATCACCAAAACATCCAGCTTTCACCAATCACATCTCCATGCTCGATTTCACCATTTGCCCACATGCCCAATAGTCCTATTATCGAATCAAATTCAAACACCCGTCGCTGAGAAAACTCATACTTACCTGACGCGATCCGGGAAAGTATTAAGCGACTCAAGGTGGATCAATGCTCTATTACTGCTAGTTAGTAACACCTGATAGCTTCAACAACTGGTCTTGGACCAGGAAGACCGAGATAAGTTCGCTTGGTCCTGTCCGTTTGGACGTGTGCACGTTCGGCGCCTCAACTTGGTTCTGCTCCTTTGAGCTTGGTTTCGCTGTCTGTCGACTTGGTTGGTCTTTGGTTCTGCCTTTTGGCTTGATTCAGCATTTGGTTCTGCTCCTTGGAGCTTGGTTTCTTTGGCACCACCCCCCAGAGCTTGGTTTTGCTGTCCGTGGACTTGGTTAAGCGTTTGGTTCGGCCTTTGGCTGGGTCGTTGTCTTTGGACTTGGCTTTTGGTTGGCCAACAACCGTGGTACTGCCTTCCTGGCTGAGTTTCACTCTTTCTCACGAGTTTTGTTTGGCCTTTTCTGTTCATTTGAGCATTGGTTTCATCTGTCTTTGGACTTGGTTTTTGTCTGGTTGGACCAGCATTTCCCAATTTGATTTCTGTGGCCATCCACGTCATTCCCGAACATATTCGGGTATCTTTGGCCGATTTTGGTATGGGCCATCCATTGCTTTCGTCGGCCTCGTTCAAGGTCATTATGGCCTTGGACAGACCCATCCCATCTTTTCTTTCTGTCCTTTGGCAGAGAGTGCGTTTTTTTTACCGAAATCAGGCTCCTACTTGTTATCGGTGTTGGCAGAGCGGGCATGTATCCCGTCTCTGTCCTCTACGTAAAAAAGTTACCTTCAAACCTGGTGCTTCCATCATCAAACCAGCTGTCATCCGTTGATCCTGCTGTTCCTTCTTCCTCTCCTGTGACCTGCCGCTCCTCGTCGAGTCCAGCAACTAACCATCCCCTATTCGGCGACAGTCCTGTGTCTCAGCAGAAAGATTTGGCCGTCCCTCCATCGGATGTGCTCGAATGGAATCGCAGTTGCAGTCTGCATTCTACTTTTCATCATCGCCGACTACTCTGGTTGTGCTTCGTGAAGGTCCTTGTATGCGACGACCAACTTTGATTGTGCCTCTTCCACCTCTTGTCTTGTTACCGGAGAAACAGATTGAAGAGTCTTGGTTTGAACCGAACGCCAGTTTGATTTTAATGAACAGCCTTCGGGCAATAATGAACAGCCTTCGGGCTCACATAAACTGCCTCCAGGAGTTACTTAACTGTAGAACAGTTGTTTAACTTGTATATATTGTAATTCCACGTAACGTGTATATATATATATATATATATATACTTTCATTTTATCATTATAATACAAAAATTGATTCGATGGTCTCATTGCATAACGGCACTTGTAGTCCTTGAGCCATCCTTCAAATAAAAAAGCTCACCTGTGCCTCTGGAGGCACACTGATCACATAGGGAGTCCTCTCAGGATGAGGCCCTCTCATTGCACTTTGACTGGGTTGACTCCTGCGATTGCCCCAAATGTGGGCAACTCAAGCATATAATTTCAGGTAGTGGGGACCTGCGTTCGCGCTCGTCCCCTTCATGCTCAAAACAAACCACTCACGTCAAACCCAACGAACCACGTAAAGTTCACAGTACCGATCGACAGGCTCTCCAACCGAACAACAAATGCCAACGTCAAACAAACAGAATCCGTCCATCCTTTGTCCAGATCCTTTGGCAAGAATCCGAAAACTACCAACGCCGACGAAAAAGCTACAATCACGAACACAGACATCGATCATCAACAACACCTATCGAATATCACTTCCCGTCGTTCAGTTGGTCAGCAGTGATCGCAACAAAACTACCGACAACTTCGAGCTGTCACTTCTGCCATCCATCCAACTCTCCCACCCCTCCTTTATGCAGCAAGTTCGCAAAAGAACATTTGCTCACAATCTTCAATGACGAATTCATGAATACTGCACTCCCACGTCCGATTGATTTACATATACGACGCCACTGCGAATTCGACTCCCACAACACTTCGCATTTCGACGTAGAAAACGTCTACGACCACACCACCAGGAAAACACCGAAATACTTGGATGGGTGACCACCTGGGAATACTCCGTGTCGTAGACCAACCGCCTTTTGGTTTGAACGCGCTTAAATAGCGCCCGCGCTCGGCAGGTGACGGCCAGCAGAACCGCTCGTTTTTGCACACCGTTTTTCGTTTTTAGGCTTTCAAAATAAGGGTCGGTATCGACCATTTGGCTAAGCGATACCGTGGTGTTTATGAGTCGTCTTCGAGTTCTTCGAGATTGTTCGGACTGCTGTGGGTGTATATGCTCTGGCGCTGCTAGTCCAGTAACACCACACAGTCATCTTCGAGTTGTATCAACGCTTGGCTGTTGAGACAAGTGGTGGTTTGGCCGTCCATCGTTTCCTTGGTCGGTGCGTGGTGTGTAGCCCTTGACTCCCTCTTGGGACTCGAGAGCCTTGGTCCATAAGTTTTTCTGTGTTTTTTCTCTTTTCTTTTCGTGTGTCCGGTTTGCGGTATGGCAACGCACGCTCCAATCGGAAGGCCATTAGTTACCGTCACAATAAGGTGTGCTTTACTTTTGCCTCTGGAAACCAGTTCGAGGATGTTATTCATTCCGGGCTAACATTCCGTGGCCACCCGATGAATTTGACCCCAATCAACTCCAACAAATGGGTCACTATCGCCAAGCTCCCTTACGGTGTGTCTGACGATTTACTGAAATTAATGCTCTAGGCCTATGGAGAGTTTATAAATTGGAGTACGAAACTCATGTCGGCATTCCGTCGGTCGGCCGTCCGAGTCCTTATGGACGTCCGACGCGCTATTCCTTCGCGCATTCACGTATGAGGTTTTCCCTGCAATGTCTTTTACCAGGGGCAAAGCCGAACTTGTTTCAGATGTAATCAACCCGGGCATGAGTCCAATTCCTGCCCGGACCGCCTCCAGAACCACTCTCCTCTACAGGGTAGTGTTGAGCCGGATTTGAGCGCGCCGTTGCCGCTTTTTTCGGCAGCAGTTACGCGAATCCTTGCTCACCAAGCTGAAGCGGCAGACGCCACTATTGCTGCCGACCAAGCGCTACTCCAAGATCTGGATTTGTCTAATGACCTCTGCCTTCGTCCCCAGTTTCCCGAGTCACCTCAGACGGTTGGACCACAGTCACTGGCCGAGTCACCTCAGACGGTTGGACCACAGTCACTGGGCACAGTGCACAGCTTCAAAGTTAACTCCCCGACGTTGCCACTAGCAATTCATTTTCTGGTCTGGCAATCGGGGACCAACACGATGAACACGGAGCAGCAGCCATTATATATATATATATATTTTTTATCTATAAATACCTATATATATATATATATATATAATGGCTGCTGCTCCGTTTACGGCAGCTCAATTCCAACAGTGGAATGACATAACATCGGTCATTTCCTTGCCAAAAAAAGATCGTTGGCACCGAAACACTTGGTTCTGTGTGGCTGGATTTCATCAAATCAGTCGGGTCTGCAAAACTTGCAGGAGTCCAGGTCCTCCCCCAGCTACAGTTCCGTATCGAGTTCAAGACAAAACAGCTGCTGCGCCTGTTCGATTTTGAACGGCATTGACTTTCGGGGAGTCCATCTTACCCCTAATGCTAACGCAGGTTTTTGTCGATGATGCGCCACTGTAATTCCCTAACAACACCTTCCGGGATGCTTTATCCCCATATGGCCGCATTGCAGCTGTAAAACATCTTCCGGTGACGGATGGTGTCGATGAATGTGCAATTTGCTATGCCCGCCTTTCTCGTGATGAAATCTTTTATTTCCATAGGGTAGCCCCATCAGTAATAAAAATTACTGTTATCAATGGGAGCCCTAAAATTTAAAAGTATATACATATACACTACTAAGCTATTTAACAAGTTAAAAAACTAAACGTTAAAAGTTCCACTGTAATTGTCCTAATTGGAAGAACTAAGTTTATTATAAACAATGCATCCATAATAATAAAAAGAACGCTTTGCAGTTTCTGTTCTGACTTTTGGCAAGTGTAACAAGTTACTCTGCCTAGTTACTCGCCGCACAATGTCTTTATTAAAAGTAAAATAATTTTTTAAGAACTGAGGACACTGGCCTCTCAAAGACTTGTTAACAAGTTTAAAAACATGACGTTCGCGTCTACATTCGAGATTAGCCCACTTTAGATTGGACAGAGCTAAATCGCTATTGCTACATTTGGTTACAGTCCTCGCAGCACGATTTTGTAATCTTTCTAACTCTTGAGCATTTCCTTTCCCACAACAAGTCCACACGGTATCACCATATTCCAAAACCGGACGAATAAACGAGGTGTATACAACATTTGCACTGTGAGTGGTTAAATTATATCTCAATCGTCGTAACATCCCTATCCTTTTACCAGCCTTCGACACAATAGACTTTATGTGATCTTTCCAACTAAGACATTCGTCAAGATATATACCGAGATACTTAAATTTCGACACACGCTTGATAACATAATCATTTATACTAACGTGAAAGCTTTCAATATTCGATAATTTTCCTGGAGTTCCAAACAGTAAGCATTCAGTTTTTTCTTTGTTAATAAACAAGGAGTTTTTTCTAAGCCAGTTTCCAATTAAACCAAGATCCTCATTCATTTTTTTCTCAATGACGTTAACATCCTTAGCTGAGTAGTAAAGAACCGTGTCGTCAGCATACATTAACAAATTACAGTGAGCTACCGTAGAGGGCAAATCGTTTACTAGTAATATGAACAGCAAAGGTCCAAGAATAGAACCCTGCGGTACGCCAGATGTGACTGACTGAAAATCAGACATAACATTTTGGTAGCCAACGACCTGCTTCCGGTTTGACAGATAATCTTCGAACCACTCAAGTTCTAAATTTTCAATACCATAGTAGCGTAGTTTTTGTAGGAGAAGAATATGATCAACCGTATCGAACGCTTTACTCAGATCGATAAAAACAGCTCCGGTTAACATTCCTTGATCAATATTACGCTTGATTGTATCTGTTAGTGAGATAGCAGCAGTTTCAGTGGAGTGTGCCTTTCTAAATCCACACTGAAAAGGGCTCAAAATATTATGCTCACTTAAGTGCTTGACGAGCTGTACTTGAACCGCTCTCTCGATCAGCTTGGAGATCACAGGTAAGATGGAAATGGGGCGGTAGTTACCTACTTGATTTGCCTTGCCGGCCTTGTACAAGGGTATTACTCTCGCTGCTTTCCAGTCCGCTGGTAGCGTGGCCTGACTCAAAGATGCGTTGACAATCTGAGTTAATGGATTAGTGATGATGTCCGCAGCATCTTTAAAGAGACGAGGCGAGATATTATCCAAACCCACAGCTTTCCCACTCTTAAGAGATCGAAGTTGAGAGAAAATGAAAAGTTCAGACACTTTATCAAATTTTAATTGAGGAAAACGCTTCAGCGATGGGAAGGAGGCTGACATGTTGATCACATGTGTTAACATAGGCCCAAGTGTTCCTTTCAATTTAGCTACAACACCAGTAAAGTATTTATTGAAAGCGTTTGCAATTTTGTATTTATCAGTGGAAAATGTATCGTCAATCATAATACCTGATGAAATGTTCTTTGTTTCACCAGGCAGAATCTTTTTCAGTTGATAGCTGGCTTTCGCTGTAAAGTCAACTATCGTGGCCAGCCCATATCGTGCTTTGGTTGTGGTAAAACTGGTCACATTATCTACAAGAGCCCGTCGCAAAATAGTGACAGCTTATATTCTTCAGCAGTGAAGAATTCCTGCGCTGCTGCTCAACACAAGGGCTTACATGACTCACCAAGGGAGTCTGCAACCCTACAGAGTACGACTGCTGATCCAGCCTCAAACGAAGAGGAGGATTCGACTCTCCTAGATGAGATCTTCACCACCAAAGGGCCAGCTGGCCTGTCTAAGGCAGTTGGATTGGACACCTCCGCCAATGTTTCTCACTGTAAGCCCGCGGTACTAACAGAAAGTTAGGAGACGATCTCCACTATGCAACCGTTGTCCGTGACAGTTCCATCTCCCGCGGACTCGGTTTCTGCCCCTTTGTGGCCAGATCGCAGTGTCCTTGCTGGCCCAAATGGGGAGCTTTCTGTACTTATTGGCGCTACATAGGGTCCTCTGCATTCTCCGATACAGCCGCTGAAATCCTTCATCGGGACCATTGCTGTTCCGAGCACAGATCTTCCTCCACCTCTGGTGAATGAGCCTACTCTATCTTGACATGGTCCCAGTTGGACAGAAACGAGCACTGGTGCCCTACGCAAGTAGTGACGAAGAGTCATTCAAAAAGCCCTTACTCTCCTCGAGAATCAGATTGCGATTCTGTCGATGAGGTGGATTCTATCCCGAACACCACCATCGATGTCCGTATCGATCCAGATCTCCTTGGTGGTATTGGTTGGTTGCGCACGTAACAATTTCTTTGCAAGTGACCATACTGCAAACACTGTATATAAAAAGAAAAAATACGTGGAGCAATCCACTATTAATCGAGTAATGCATGTAAGTTTGACTGAGTAACATGAAAGCAGTGAGAACTAGATAAGGTGTGGTCATCACTTATATATGATTGGATAACAAAGGAATGCTTTGTATTCAATAATGAATAATTCTGCATATTAAAACAATTAGATAATAATTATCTGCTAAACTGCATAACACAGATAATTTAAACTTTTCGTGTACATTGTATCTATGGACCCAATGCAAAAATTTTTTTTCATCACTCAATCCAACCATTGACCCAATCCTTCCCAATTTTTTGTTGTTGGATTTTAACACTGTGATTAATCCTTCGACCGATCGTTTTGGGGCAAATTTAGATTCCCCGTGGGCTCCTGCCTGTTCTTGACTCGAGCATATTATGCAAGCAACCGATTCTATTGACATTTGGCATGTTAAATATCCAACATCTCGGGAGTATACGTGGCACCGTCCAAATGGTCAACACGCTTCTCGGCTTGACATGATTTGGATAACGGAGCGCCTTGCTGGTGCTGTACAAACTAAAGTTGCGAAATACTACCTTTCCTCCGATCCGATCATCGTTATGTCTTCTTAAATATTAATTTACCTTATAACACTGCCTAACAACGTTCATATTGGAAATTTAATACTTCTCACCTCTCGAACTCTGCGCTGCGTTGCAAAGTCACTGCCTTTTGGAAAGATTGGCAACTTAAAAAGCATTCCTTCCAGAACCTTAGTATTTGGTGGGAGGGCGGAAAGTTAAGTCTCCGCCAATTATTACAACAGTTTTCCCACAACGAAGCCCAAAGTAATCGATAGCGTTTCGATTTTTGCAAAGTCGTATTCGTACTTTAACTCGCCAGCAGGCGTCTGGCGCTTCGGTAGAACAGTCTCTTCAGCAAGCTCAACAGGAGCTTGAAAACTTGCTTTCTGTCAAGGCCAACAGGGCCTGTCTTCGCACCCGTTTACAATGGGCTGAAGGAGCGGCAACAACAAAAACTTATATCCGGTGTTTACCTCCCTGATGGCAGCCTTGCTCCCTGCCTTCGCGGATTATTACAAAACTCTTTTCAGCAGCCAACCTCTTGATCCTGTCCAGATGGACTTTTTACTGCCTCATTGGAGCGTCGGCTCCTTCCGAACAAGCGGCCTCTTGCGAGGGCTTGCTTAGCAAGGAAGAGTGTCTTGCGGCCTTGGAAGGATGGCTCGTGGTAAAACTCCTGGTATAGATGGCTTACCATGTGAATTCTACCTGTGCTTTTGGGATTTGCTCGGTGATGATTTTGTCGATGTGGCGAACTTTTGTTACGCATCTGGTTCTCTCTCTCCTACATAGCGTCAAGGGGTAATCTCGTTGCTATATAAAAAAGGAGATCATTTCCAAGCTTCAAATTGGCGACCTATATCGCTTCTTTGTGTTGATTATAAAATTATTGCCGTGTCTTGGCCAAACGGCTGCTAGCTGTTATTGGTTCTGTCGTCTCGCCAGACCAGTGCTGTCCTGGGTCGCTTTATTGGTGAAATATTGCAAAATAGAACAATTGCAATGATTGTGACAAATCTGCGGCTGTCATCTCTTTTGATCAAGAGAAGGCATTCGATCGGGTGGAATGGTCTTACCTCCATCGTGTTTTGCGTGGGTTTTGGGCCTTCTTTCCGATATTGGATTACCTTATTGTATACTAATGTTCGAAGTGCCGTTCAAGTAAATGGTTTTCTATCGGGTTTTTCCCCTGTTAGTTGTGCTGTCCACCAAGGCTGCCCTCTCACCGTTACTGTACATTCTTGTCACTGAATCATTAGCGTGTACCATCCGTGCTGACCCAATCATCGCGGGTTTACATCTACCAACTAGCAACATTGATGCTCGCATCTCACAGTATGCTGATGATACGATGGCCATCGTTGCAACAGACTATTCCATCCTACGTCTGTTTGAATTGTTTCATTTTTATTGTCTTGCTAGTGGCGCCAAACTTAATCCAACAAAATGCCATGGTTTGTGGTTAGGCCGCTGGGCTCATCATGCTGATCCTGTGCTGATCCTTCCGTTACTATCTGCGCCACGCTTTCGTAGCTGAACCTGTTACTCGTTGTTTGCCTTTTCCAGTTTTTCTCCGTCCTCTCTCCGACGTATGACGCCTTTTTATGCAAGTGTGTTGACCTCTTGACTGAAGATTGGTGCCACCCGAATCACTGACGGATCCATCATGGTTCATCCACATCCTGATCGTCCGTGTGTCCCCATCGAACTTTTAACATCATCTGTTGCTTATCGCTCACTGGTCACCGCCAATGCCACTTTCAACATTTTTCTATTTTATCCTGGTCAGCAGTTTGGTCATCCATTCACCTTTGCATTAAATACGTTCGTCCCACCTTAGATACTGCATGGAAGATTGCCCATGGGGTTTTACCGACCTGTGATCGTCTATTGCGGTTTCACATGAACGTATCTGAGCGCTGTTTCTGTTCTGCCGGAGAAACTACTGAACACTTATTGTTTTCTTGTCCCGTTGCATCGCAAGTTTTATTTTGGTTTTCGTCAGTGCTGTCTTCGTATCGTGTGGCGTTCCTCCGTTGCTGCCGGTTTTCAAGTCCTTCTACATCTCATCAAACATCAGCTGTGGCTTCACCGCAACGCTGTTCGTTTTGACTCCGATCCCGTTGATCACGTGATAGTGCTACATCGTGTTAAAGTGGCATACAGATTCTGCCTCAGCGTTCAGCAACGGCATTGTTCCTCCATGAACTTCATCTCGCCATGTTTGGCCTTCGGGTCTTTTGGAGCTGTCACACCTACTGGACAGATTGTCTATTTCGATTGTCTTGATTCAAGATAACGAATGCTGCTCGAATCTTTTCCAGCTCTTTTCTGTCGTCATCCTTGGTTTTCCCCTCTTCATTTTTGTTTTCCCCTCTTCATTTTTGTTTTAAATGCTGGACTCTTTTCCCAGTTCTTTTTCTGCCTCTGTTTTTTCCTTCTTCGATGTTACGCAAATTCATCTGCGCATCTCCGACATCTTCGATCCACCTACGCATTAACCATGAGTTGGTGGTGCCTTGAACAAAGGCGCCACTTCTGAATGGTTGTACCATCAGATTTTTCAGGAGTACGGAGAAGGGGTTGTGCCCCTTTCTGATCGAGTACCCATGTTGGTACCTCTGGGGAATTATTCATGTCGTACGCAGTTCAGAGGCCCATTGCACCGTATAGTATCCTAAGACTGTCAGGAATATTTTTTTCAAAACAAGATCAAGTGTAGTATCTGTTCTTGTCTGCTTAATATCTGGTATGCTAGGCATTGCCTAGCTCATATATTAAACTGATTTTTGGACCTCGGCCATGGGATTGTGAAGCTTGCTTCGCCCTAGCCATGGGTTGTCTCGGTATTGCACTACCTCCTAGTACGGCCCACACGTCACAATCAAAATAAAACAACAACAAAATATCGAAATGATTCCACTGATTCATATTTCTTATTCCTTCCAACAGATGCAGCATCCACCAAGCCAGTTTCATCCGGTCCCAACACCAAACTGGAACATGGAAGTACCGATATGTAAATCCACAACAAACCTATAACCAAGTAAGTAGCTTTAAGAATCACCACATCGCAATCACGTTGAATCACCAAAACATGCAGCTTTCACCAATCACATCTCCATGCTCGATTTCACCATTTGCCCACATGCCTGATGGTCCTATTATACAATCAAATTCAAACAGCCGTCGCCGAGAAAACTAATACTTACCTGACATGAGTCGGGTGGTATCGTTTCTTGGCCCAGCGAGTGGTGGATCCATGCTTTGGTTGCTAACCATTAACACTGCTCCTGGGCCTCAACTGGTATTTTTATGACCTTGCGGTCATTTACCGTTGTTCGTGCGTTGGGCGCCCGGACAGTGAAATACCTCGTCGCTTGGTCAACGCCGTCCCCTACGTTGCTTGGTCGTGATGCTGTCTCCACTTCCCTACCCGGCGAGCCTATCTCATCTTGTATGTATGTTTCGTGGTTTTTTAGTTTAGTTTTTTTGAATTCCTTTGGCCAACCCACCGACCCATTGCAGAAAGACAAGAAGAATACTCCTCGTGGGTTGGTTTACTCTTATAGCCGGCCACGTACTAAAACCACGCACTTGCCTCTAGTTTACCGTGGTCGGGCCGGCTCACCAGTTGACAGTACCGCGTTTTTGAACTTTTTAGCTCTTAGGATTTCCAATGAACAGATAAACTTTCAGCCATATACATATTATTTAGTTCGTTTTTATAGTGTTTTTACCTAGTTTTTAATTATTTAAGGACCTTTGTAGTCCTTTTATCTAGGTTTACACTATTGATTTTCTAGTTTTAGTATATCTTCATCGTTTTAGTTTAGGGGCCAAAAATAATAGGTCCCTTAGGAGGTATACATTTTGTTAAATTGTTTTACTAGATTTCAAATAAAAAAGAGGACCTGGATAGTCCATGAACTCTGGGCCCTCGGAGCCCTAGACACCCAGTAATCAATATAAAACTTACCTGACGCGAGAGGCTGAGGCCCTCTCATTGCACTTCGACTGGTTTGACTCCTGCGATTGCCCCAAATGTGGGCAACTCGAGCATATAATTTCTGGTAGTGGGACCTGCGTTCGCGCTCGTCCCCTTCATGCTCAAAACAAACCACTCACATCAAATCCAACGAACCACGTAAAGTTCACAGTACCACCGAATCAACATTCGATCGACAGGCTCTCGCACCAAACAACAAATGCCGACGTAAAACAAACAGAATCCGGCCCATCCTTTGTCCAGATCCTTTCGCAAGAATTCGAAAACTACCAACGCCGACGAAAAAGCTACAATGAGGAACACAGACATCGATCATCAACAACACCTCGATCTATCGAATATCACTTCCCGTCGTTCAACTCGTCAGCAGCGATCGCAACAAAACTACCGCCAACTTCGAGCTGTCACTTCTGCCATCCATCCAACTCTCCCACCCCTCCTTTATGCGGCAAGTTCGCAAAACAACATTCGCTCACACATCTTCACTGACGAATTCATGAATACTGCACTCCCACGTCCGATTGATTTACATATACGAACTGCTCGACGCCACTGCGAATTCGACTCCCACAACACTTCAACGTAGAAAATGTCTACGACCACACCACCAGGAAAACACCGGTTCTCGTCCGATGACCGCAGTCAAGTCTGGTCGGGCGGAGTTAGTACTTGGATGGGTGACCGCCTGGGAATACTCCGTGTTGTAGACCAACCCCTTTTTGGTTTGAACGCGCTCAAATAGCGCCTGCACTCGGCAGGTAGCGTTTTTCGTTTTTAGCCTTTCAAAATAAGGGTCGGTATCGCTTCTTGGCCTTTTGGCTAAGACCCATTCTGTGTAGGAACCGCACGTCTCTAGTAAAAAAAATCTGGAGACGAATGCGAACTAAACTTGGCGCAGAGTACCATTCCGGGGAAATGTGAAACTCAGCTTAGTACCCGATAATAAAGTAGGAAAGGAGAAGTTGTATCTTGTACCTTCAGGACAAGTACGTTCGTCTTCTCGACGCTAACTTGAACTGTCGTCCTAGCAGACGTAAAACGTTCGCCTTTTCGGATAAGGGCGTTAAACCGTAGGTCCTCGGCCACTTCCGCGGAACAACCGGTCGTCCTTGGGATTGGACGTTAAACTGTAGGTTCCCCTCCAATTCGGGTTTGCCATGGTCGCAAACCTAGTGAGGGACACGAGTGCACACACTGCGACCTGTTCGCCCATCGCACGTGGCCAAGGCCACAGGTGAACCGAGACGCACAAAACAAGATCAAGTGTAGTATCTGTTCTTGTCAGCTTAATCATTTTTGGTTAAGCTACACTTGTTCTGGCTAAAGTTTAAGGTTTTCAAGAAGCGGTCCCGTGAGTTTGAGGTAGCAGAGGGTGGATCCATGCTTAGGTTTACAGGCGTATAACACTCTCTTGCCTTGATATGAACTGTTCCTGGTCTACTCCTTTGGGTGCCCGCAGGTCTGGTTCTTTTAAAAACCCATCTGTCCGATCTGTGCTATCCCAGAGGGGGAAACCTATGTGCAATTGGGATTGTGCATACGTGCCAGGTATTTTGGGAGCGCCATGATCTGTTGTGCCTTTGGCGTTTCAGAAAGTGGTGAAATCGAGTGCTCGGTCGTCGCCTCCCTCCTGGAGTATCTCAGGGTACTCCACGTTACGTGGTCTTCTGTTCCTGGCCCGTTCTCAGGAACAGCGCCGTTGCCGACGTTTGCTCCCACCATACTGAACCTCCTGGACCATCCTGCCACCACCGTACCAATCGTTGCTCCTGCCTGGACCGTTTCCTATGAAGCCGACCTCCTGACCGCCACTCTTTCCTGGTCCTTGGCTTCGCCAGCTCTTGATGCCTCTTCACCAATGTCATCGCCCCCCCCCCCCCCCGACGACGCTGGCTATTTCTCTGCCTCGCCTCCTTCGAGCTTCTCACCGCCAACGTCGCCAATACATAGCGAATGCTGCTTCGCCACCTTGGCTTCCTCGCCTGCTCCTTTCAGTCAATCGCCACTGAAAGCCCTCTTCTTTTCCACTCCGAAAGTTTCGCCAGTCCCTGCACAGGCCACCAAGTCTACAGCCTGTCAGACCGCTACACAATCAACCTGCGATGTAATCGTCTAGACGCCTTCTGCCCGAAAATTAATGAAAACCAAAAACAGCAGAGATGCCCAGACAACGACAGAGCAACCCGAACCGTATCCGACCTTCGAAACGTCCTCTCAAACCTCTACAACCTTCTCGTCTTCTACCTCTCAAACAACTCTACCATCCTGCCACCTATGTAACATGTTTGAGATTAATCCTGACCTTCTCAATCTCCACCTCCTCTGATGTTCTGGTCATCTGACTAACTCAAAGATGATTGATTCCTTCCTCGACAAATGTAACATCACTCAAACTGCAATGCGCCAGTTGTTAGACTTTTCAACATCTTTCAATAATGACCTAACCGATACGTACTGACCCAACCTGCGATCTCCTCCACAGCCTTGTGCCCGATGACTGCCAACCATTCTATGACAATTTATCTGAAATGTTCTATCATATGCAGCTCGACGCTGCCAATAAGCTTGGCTTACCACTTGAGACCGATCTAACGAACATCCTTTCGTACGCCCAAGAGAACCAAACCGCTGAAGTCACGAATTTAATTAATGACAACCAAGACGACAGCGATGAGGAATCCGAAGCAAGCAACTGTGATGTAGAGTTGGACCACAATGGCTGCACCTACCAAGACTTTCTCGAAGATGAGTAATTGAGTCTTCACACACACTTTTATTTATATTTGCTTTTTTGTTTCACCCAATCTTTTATATCATGCCAGTCATTCGGACACATGCATAGTCAGGAGTTATGACAAGCCATCAGCATACTGCCTCTTTTCATAAAACACTTCACCCAAAATATTAGGATTACATGTTAGGAAGTCAACAGGACACATGCAATAAACTCTTCAGGGATTTTTCGACTGAAACACGCACCCAAAATATAGCAGAACACTTAGGTGTATGAATAAGAAATCTGTTCTTATCAGCTTAATATCTGCTATGCTAGGCATTGCCTAGCTCATATATTAAACTGATTTTTGGACCTCGGCCATGTGATTGTGAAGCTTGCTTCGCCCTGGCCACAGGTTGTCTCGGTATTGCACTACATCCGAGTACGGCCCACACATCACAATGAAAATAAAACAAGAAAATATCGAAATGATTCCACTGATTCATATTACTTCCAACAGATGCAGCATCCACCAAGCCAGTTTCATCCGCTCCCAACACCAAACTCAAACATGGAAGTACCGATATGCAAATCCACAACAAACGTATAACCGACAGTTCGGGGTGGATAGTTGTACGACCGATCGACAACCACAAAGTAAGTAGCTTTAAGAATCACCACATCGCAATCACGTTGAATCACCAAAACATCCAGCTTTCACCAATCACATCTCCATGCACGATAGTCCTATTATCGAATCAAATTCAAACAGCAGTCGCCGAGAAAACTCATACTTACCTGACGCGAGCTGGGAAAGTATTAAGCGACTCAAGGTGGATCCATGCAAAACAGAATCCGTCCCATCCTTTGTCCAGATCCTTTCGCAAGAATCCGAAAACTACCAACGCCGACGAAAAAGCTACAATCAGGAACACAGACATCGATCATCAGGAACACAGACATCGATCATCAACAACACCTCGATCTATCAAATATCACTTCCCGTCGTTCAACTCGTCAGCAGCGATCGCAACAAACCTACCGCCAACTTCGAGCTGTCACTACTGCCATCCATCCAACTCTCCCACCCTCCTTTAAGTTCGCAAAACAACATTCGCTCACACATCTTCACTGACGAATTCATGAATATTGCATTCCCACGTCCGATTGATTTACATATACGAACTGCCACTGCGAATTCGACTCCCACAACACTTCGCATTTCGACGTAGAAAATGTCTACGACCAGGAAAAGACTGGTTCTCGTCCGATCACCGCAGTCAAGTCTGGTTGGGCGGAGTTAGTACTTTGATGGGTGACCGCCTGGGAACACTCCGTGTCGTAGATCAACCGCCTTTTGGTTTGAACGCGCTCAAATAGCGCCCATACTCGGCAGGTGACTGCCAGCGGAACCGCTTGTTTTTGCACACCGTTTTTCGTTTTTAGGCTTTCAAAATAAGGGTCGGTATCGCTTCTCGGCCTATTGGCTAAGTCTTCATATACAAACAAGCGATAACGTGGTACGTTCCTCGAGTCTTCGAGCTTTTCAACGCTTGGTTGCTTCACCAGCACTTGTGGTTTTGGCGCTTGGTCAGCACTGTTTTCTACGTTTGTGGTTTGGCCGTCCATCGTTCCATGGTCGGTGCGTGGTGTGCAGCCCTTGACTCCCTCTTGGGTCTCAAGGGCTTTGGTCCGTAAGTTTTTCTGTTTTTTCTTTTCGTGTGTCCGTTTTGCGGTATGGCAACGCCATACTCAAACCGCAAAGCTATTGGCGTTTTTTGGTCACTCGCCCTCAGCGATAAGCCGCGGGTGACTTTTCGAGAGCTGGCTGAAGATCTAAAATGCCAGCTACCTCAATCCTATCAGTCCTTATTTGACTGTGTTGATCTTTTTGCGCTGAATAAGGTATGTTTCACCTTTGCCAACAAACTCGAGGATTCTTTGCATTCTGGGTCAACCTTTCGTGGTCACCCGATGCGGTTGACCCCGATTAATTCGAAGAAATGGATCACCGTGGCAGACTCCCCCACGGGATGGCCGATTCTCTCGTGTTATGGAGAGGTTTTCAAACTTGAATATGAGTCCCATGTGGGCATACGTTCGGCACTTCGACATGTTCTTATGGATGTAAAGACAGCCATGCCTTCTTGAATTCATAGGCAGGGTTTCCCCTGTAATATATTTTTACAAGGGACAAACCCGTACATGTTTTCGTTGAAATAAGCCGGGTCACGAGTCAAATTCCTGTCCGGATCGTTTAGAATATCACCCGCCATTAAGGAGCAGTACTGAGCCGGATATGAACGCGCCGTTGCCGCTTTTTTCAGAAGC
The DNA here is from genome assembly GCA_035772405.1 of Chrysogorgia sp. JL179-B06. Classification (NCBI taxonomy): domain Eukaryota; kingdom Metazoa; phylum Cnidaria; class Anthozoa; order Scleralcyonacea; family Chrysogorgiidae; genus Chrysogorgia; species Chrysogorgia sp. JL179-B06. The sequence continues at coordinate 325,722 of JAYKKM010000217.1, forward strand.
GGTTGCGCGATCTATGGCTACAAAAGCCGATACGACCGAAGCTGCAATTGCTGCTGATCGTGACCTTCTTCGAGACCTTGAAATGTCTGAGGATGACCTAGCGTTAGACTTGCCTGCGTCCCCATGGGAGGGAGGGCTGAACTGAGACGGTCAAGGCCTGAGGCACCTTGGGGCGCTCGACCTCCAATTCCAGGTTGTGATCTCCAACCACCAGACCAGAGAAGGAATTCTCAGTAGCCACTGGGGGGTTTTCGTGTTAGTGGGGCACTGTGCCCTATCACAGTAGTCCAGCCATCAGTGGTGTCTCGAGAGACCGGGACCAGTCTCTGCGACGTCGTGTACGCGCGACAAAAACGGCTCCCGAAAACCGCCTCCTCCCCGGTAGCTGAACTGAGTTTCACCCAAACAACTACCTCCATTGCCATGGTAGTGGAGACAACGGTGGTTGAGCGCTCCGTGGCCCCCTTGGTCGGTTTTCAATTACTGTACTGTACCCAGAGTTCTGAACACCACGAAACGTACCGTGAAGCAAATACCGTGCTACGGTATCTGAATGCTACAGCTGTAAAGCATTACGATCTTCAGCCAACTTTCATTAACTTTTTCAAGTTTAGTCACAGAACTTTTACTGCAAAAATGCCATGACTCTGCACAATAATTGAAGTGTGGAACAATAAATGACATATAGATTCCTTTTCGTACATCATAGGGTAGCATGTTCTTCATTCTGATTCGGCAATCTGTTGGGTCACTTTCCTACATTAGCAACGTGCTTATCGAATTTCAATTTGTTATCCACAGTAACGCCAAGAAGCTCAATCTTTCAGCAATTGGAATAACAGTATTTTCGCAGCGAAATTCTAGATTTTGTGCTGTTTATCCCATAACCATTGATTGATTGATACTTCGAGTGGTTTCTTTTCATTCCATTTGTCGATGTGACTAAGATCAGGATTTGTTATTTCTTCGACTTTGTTGGGGTCCTTATTTGCATAAAAATGTGTGTATCATATGCATAAACAGAAAGTGTACTTTCCTTAACAATATAGCTGAGATTATTCATAAAAATATTAGATAATAAAGGCCCAAGTATGGAACCCTGTGGAACCCCTACTTCGATTTTTCGCCAAGTAGAAATATTGTTACTGAATTTTACCCTTTAAATAATAATAATAATAATAATCTTTTTGAGGTAATCCTTGGAGGTTAGCTGTGTTATTATTAGTCCCATACAGTTTTAGTTTCGATAATATTAGCAGATCGTGAGGCAACATGTCAAAAGCTTTTGAGAGATCCATAAAAAAGTCTATAGGACGCATATAGGCAATTGCCTATAGAAGCCTATAGGCATGTATAGGTTAATAGGTTTCTCTATAGGTCGCCCATAGTAAATGGGCCAATTGCCTATAGGTTTCCTATAGGATCCTATAAGTTGCCAACAGACTTTTTTTGTTGAGGCAACAACTTTGATTATCGAGCTCATTTTTCCAATTCTCTGTTAAATTTAAAAGGGCAGTATCACAACCCCAATGTTTCCCATATGGAAAAACGAACTTGTGATATATACTCTCAAAATGAGGGCTCGTACTGTTGTTGATTATTGTCTCAAATACTTTTGAAAGAGATGGCAGGAGGTTAAGTGGTCCGAAGTTGGATCTCTCCAATATATTGTCTTTCTTGTATACAGACAGAGTGAATTGTCCCAGTTTCCATTGTTTTGGCATTTTTTTCACATGGATTGTGCACAAGGATTATTTTTCCATTCTCCACAAGGATACTTTGGAGTCGTCTTTCTCTTAGGTCCAGGATTGCTAGATATATCCCCACACGCCAAGAGCTGTCATTGAATTTGAAATGAGGAAGTTCCATTTGAGGTATATAGCACTTTAGCATGCAGGAATCGCTTCACACGATGGCTAGTTCTACCAGCTTCGTAAGTTGAATAGTATTTAATCGTAGCTGCAAAGATTCCAGGCATTGAGTTATTTAACAGCTTCCTTTCGTAATGTCGAGTCAATTTCGGAGATAACAGGATCATGAGTAGCACTGATAGATATATATGAGGAAGAAATAAGGAGCAAAATTTGGTATGTCCATCTGCCATTGCGATATATATGTTACAAGAAAATTAAAGCGAGATACATTGGAATTTAGGCACCCTACTCACCATCCTTCAGGAGGTGCAAGCACGAGAATGATCTTGTGCACACATACCAGCAGAACAGAAACCACCAGAGTTTCGAAAATACCAGAGCCCATGAAGGCATTCAACCCAGTCAGTCCTAGTTTCTGGCAATACCCCAAATTGTACCAACTGCAGACAAGCACACCATCAGCCAATGGTAGTGACCTTGCAAACTGCAATGAAGAAGACAAGTAGTTTGAAGTCGACTCGTTGGTTGGTTCTGATCAATGTTGGAACTTTGTAACAGGAAAAGTCGTTAAAGCAGAGCTTGTGCAAGCTGGAAAGATTAGAAATATCTCCAAATGAAAAATTAATAACGGGACTTAACGTACGAGCTCTGATCTTTTTATGATAAATTCCTAATCCACAGGATAAGCAGGTAATACATGGTCCACCATGATCCTATTTACAAATGAAAGTTTCATTGTCAAATTTCTGAAAATATTCAGAGCCCACACACACACACGCACACACACACACACACACACAAAGTAGAGGTCATGTGTTTATGTAATATCATACAGGAGAAGCCATTTATTATCTGATTTACAACACCGATACGTGTGTTGAAAAACGAGGCCGCAAGCCGAGTTTTTTTAACACACTTCGAGGTGTTTGGAAATCAGATAATAAACGGCTTTCGATACTTCTATAATAGTTATGTAATAGACTGCTGTATAATGATTGTATACAGTACAAACAAAAGTTTATATTACTATATATATGGGATTTAGCTTTATTTATGACAGAGACTTTCGCGCAGGGTTCACCCAGTGCGCCCTGAAGATAGAGACTCCTCACATGTGTTGTTCGTTTTTGTATCGTAAATATTATGCGATTGAAATGAACGTTTTGAGTGTTTAATTGAATGAGAACAAAAATGGAGTCCAAATCAGCAGAATTAGATCATCCAAAACATGGTCCTACAAGCAGATTAGAGAGCAAGATAGTGATTTATGAGAGAATTTGAGCCAACTAGCAGACACAAACAATTTGTACAAACGAGAACCTGAGCCAAATACAAGATGAGACGAGCCAAAAATAATCGATAAAACAATCAATCAAAATTGTCGAAAGAAAATTCGTGAGGCCCACCGTACTTCACTACGAATGTTAACTGAGAATATTACCAATGAGACAATTCCAATACTAATGCAGCAAAAATGGACACTGAATGAAAAATTAGAGATCTTACAAGATAGAATTCTAACACTAGTTAGAGATGATGAAATTAAGCAAGCAGACATCCTTCACAAAGAAGCAACTAGAGTTGTTTGAATTGAATTTTATTTGAATATATAGTATATATAGTGACAAGGAAGCCAAAGCTTGTAACCTTTTAGGCTTCCTCAGTTTTACAAGTAAGATTGTTAACAAAATATAATTTGGCAGTTCGAGAGTTTCAATTTAGTAAAGTTTTGTTATTTCAAGTTAGTTAGAATAGGCATGCAGTATAGTTAGGAAAATAATTACAAGTAAGTTACAAAGTGACGTATACAGTTTAGATAAAATAGACCGCGCAACATCAGACGCTGGTATAAGCCTCTAAAAGAATTACTTTCAACTTATTTAAATCTTTTAAACTTCCCAAATTTTTTAAACTTTCTTCCAATGAATTCCAGAGCAAAGGGCCTTGATAGGTAATGGCAAACTTTTTTGACATTGTCTGACACTGATGAGGACGCAAGTCTTGAATGGTAACAAATTATTACAATACGAAAACATAAAGATACCCTTCTGTAGGTAATTTATTTCTGTTATTTTTAGAATTTCTAATTTCTTAAAAATAGGTTCAGAAGGAGCAAGGTAATCCACTTTATCAATCGATCGTACAATTCGTTTTTGTAAAAGCACTAGTCTTTTTAGATTTGATACGTATGTGGAACCCCCAAGCTAGATTACAATAGTGTAGATAGGGATAGACTAGTGCATAATAAAGTAAATTCAAAGATTTCTTAGTTAAATAAAATTTAGATTTATATATAATACCAACCGACTTAGCTATTTTGGAGGCTAAGTAATTTATATGTGGTTTCCAAGATAGGTTTTCGTTAAAAATTACACCCAGAAAAGATGTTTGTGACACCCTCTCCACTTGTTTACCATCAATTTTTAAATGCTCAAAACATATAGATATGCTCTTTCGTTGACGGGGTTTAAACACCATAAAGTCTTTTTAATATTTAACGAAAGTTTATTTGCTCTAAACCAATTTGAAATTTTTGTGAGCTCGGTATTTGCTATGTTAAGCAAACAGTTTGGATCTTTATGATATATAAAAATATCAGTGTCATCTGCAAACATTAAGAATTTGGATACAGAAGAAACGTTGCATAAATCGTTTACGTAAATTAAGAAAAATAGAGCCTTGAGGGACCTCACATGAAACGCCCTGGTAGGAGGAGCAAATGTCATTATATTGAACGAATTGAGTTCTGTTGTGTAAGTAACTTTTTACACAGTCCAAACAATACCACAGATACCATAATAGTATAACTTGTCTAATATAATTTGATGATTTACGGTATTAAAAGCTTTTGATAAATCAAGAAAAATTCCAATTGCTAGTTCCTTACGTTCGAAATCAGTAGTAATACTTTCTTAAGTGTAACATTGCCAAACATGTAGAATGATTTTTTCTAAAACCATATTGATGCAGATTTAGAAAAACATGGCAAAATTGAAATTGGTCTATAATTGGAAAATTGAGCTGGGTTATCTAGTGACAGGTTAATTATGAGTAAGGGGCTCACAAATAAAGAATTTTGACAATTTAATTACCGACATTTTTACTCCAGCAGCCTTACCAGTTTGGAACGTCTGAAATATATTAACTAGTTCTTCATTTGTTACTGGTTTAAGAAATATTGATTGGTTATATAATTTCCACGTAAGAAAGATGTAGGAGATAATGTGGTGGCAGGAATTTTTTTTGCTAAATTTTCTCCAATACTTGTCAGTGATTTACAAATTATTATGTGTAGGCTTAGAAATATGTTTGTTAATGATTTCATTTATTATTTTCCAGGTTTGTTTAACATTGTTACTAGCTTTTTCAATTTTTATTTAATATCGCTGTTTAGCCATTCCCATCAACCGAGTCAGCTGGTTTTTATAAGATTTATACTTCATATTGTTTTCTACAGTAGGTTTATTTAGAAAACGCTTATAGAGCTTGTTCTTGTTTTTTATTGATTTTAAAAGGGCACGCAACATCCATGGTTTATCAACTGAGATCATTATAAATTTGAGAAAATGTGGCAATAAAGGCATCATAAGCACCATTTGGATCATTTGAGCAGTACACCTCAGACCAGTTTGTATTTAATAAATATACACAACAATAGGACAAGGTATACCTCATTTGAAAGCGTATTAAATAAGCTTTCAAAATTGTATTCTACTTTCAGAAATAAGAATTGCATTTTTAAATAAATTAACATAATTTAGCATAAATAATCAATATGTGGCTTCAAGTTTTAGACAAACTTATCTATGTCCACACAATGTATAACAAACACCTGAAACCAAAAAGTTACATTGATATACAATAAACATGCCCAGCAAGTTTGGTTGAAAATGAACAAAAATAATTGAAGTTAGGACTGGTCGAGTAACCCCTCCTGGAAACGTCAAAATGTAGCAAAACGATAGTACACATAAATATGTCTTGTTATGAAATGTATGCAGGAAAATAATAGTATACATAGAACTATGTGTCCATGTTACAATGCTCGCCTATATAAACTGTTATAGGGCGTGAAAAGAAACTCTTTTAGCATGCTGTTCTCAACATGTCTTATTCAAGATGTCCAACAAAGCAGCTGAGATCTAAACAACTCGTGAACTCCCTTAGAGTTAACATTATATATGGTAAGTTACATTGCGATATACATCGAGTGATATAGAAGTGTTGAACTGCGTAGCGCAGTGTAGAAATAGAAAGGCATCTTCTTCGTGTACCACATACACAATGGACACAGACTACGTTATAACTATTATTTTTTATTTATTGACGACCAGAAATATATATATATATATATATATATATACAGAACGGCTTTATATATATACAGAATGGCCACCATATATATACAGAACGGCTTCCGTAGCTCAGTGGTCAGAGCACTGCACTAGCAATCGCAGGGTCGCGGGTTCAATTCCAGCCGGAAGGCCGCTAAGTTGCATTTTTCGCAACTGGTCCCGGTTTGGTCTTAAAATGTATGTATTCCAACACTCGAAATTTTCCTTCACCATAAATCCTTTCAACATGTAGTTTGATCGAGTGAAATGCCAAATATTACCTATAATATACCCAGAATCTTATCCCGGCATTACCACCATATATATACAGAACTCGTGACTAGGCTCTCTGCAACGGCTTCCGTAGCTCAGTGGTCAGAGCACTGCACTAGCAATCGCAGGGTCGCGGGTTCAATTCCAGCCGGAAGGCCGCTAAGTTGCATTTTTCGCAACTGGTCCCGGTTTGGTCTTAAAATGTATGTATTCCAACACTCGAAATTTTCCTTCACCATAAATCCTTTCAACATGTAGTTTGATCGAGTGAAATGCCAAATATTACCTATAATATACCCAGAATCTTATCCCGGCATTACCACCATATATATACAGAACTCGTGACTAGGCTCTCGGCAACGGCTTCCGTAGCTCAGTGGTCAGAGCACTGCACTAGCAATCGCAGGTTCAATTCCAGCCGGAAGGCCGCTAAGTTGCATTTTTCGCAACTGGTCCCGGTTTGGTCTTAAAATGTATGTATTCCAACACTCGAAATTTTCCTTCACCATAAATCCTTTCGCTATATATATATATATATATATATGTATATATATGTTATCATTACAGATATATGTGTATATATTATAATGTATTTATACAATAACCTTTACTATGCACATTCTCATTGGTTGTTAGCCATGATCTATTAGAGGACAAACGCATGGCTCACATCAGCCGACTGCTTTGTCTTTTTCCATGCCCCAGAAATCCCCAAGAGCTTCAATAAACATTTTGAACAGTTTGTCTTAGATTTGTATTGTATAGAACAAATAGATTCATTTTGCCATTGTCTGTTCAGTTATAAATGCACAGAAGATGTCAGAACGTGGTAAAAACATCAGTGACCCACTCGACTATCGTCTTGTGGGCCACCTTTTTGGTCTTACCACGTTGTGACATCGTCTGTGGATCTATAACTGAACAGAGAATGGCAAAATGGAATCTATTTGTTAAATATATGATGCATGTTAGTAATTATTATTATTATTATTATTATTGTTGCAATTTATACTTCATGCTTTTATAAATACAGCAACTGTGCTATCGCTCTCTCTCTATATATATATATATATGTATTTATCTTATTTTAAATCGTTTCATGCCTTTTCAAGCCGTTGCCTTGCCTTTCATGTTGTGAATATAAATCTTTCATGCAGTAAATAGCATCAAATAATTTGCATACAGTGCAACTCTTCTCAACTTTGAATTCAGCATAATTTTTGTCTCGGTTGTGAAATATTACTTTTAGTACTCCAGATATGTTCTCAGTTACATATACGAGACATTCCCTTTTAATACGAAACTACAAAAGGCTTCAAATATAAAAATACTTGTGGTATTCTTATTCTGTCATTCGAGACGCTCAGAACAACATCACACTTCAACGGCGCTGAATTGAGATAGTGTCTCTGCATTGGCTAGATTTTTTGTTATTGCTCATAGCGCAACAATTTTTTACCCACCAAAAGTTCTCAATTATATCTCCCAACAATTTATTGATGCAATAAGCAATATTTCAAACATGGTAAGTGAAAGTATCGACTAAAATTACATAGCTTTACAAGCCTGTAAACATGTGTTTCCGCCCATGACTGCATGACGCTCACCTGACTCACCTTGTTTCTTCGTCAAAATTCATGAGCTGCCGGTCGATGTCTGACTCTTCTCTCCGCTAGACATTCCCCCATGATCACTTTAAAACTTATCATTTTCTATTTGCAATAAACCTTTTCAGCAGTAAATATCGTCCTCGTAGCAACTCTGAGCACGAGTCGACATTGCAAAAAGTTAAGCTTGCGTGCGTGACACTCAACATCATCGAAACATGCCAACCAATCACAGTCCAGTTTGAAGCCCAAGCTCTCAGCTTTAAAATGAGCCGTTTTTATAATTTCCCATGGAAACGCGGCCACGCTATCAATATTTGAAGACTGGGGACACCAGTGTCCCTTTTACTAGGGATGGAGCGGAAAGAGTTGGCGTCATTAAATTTTGATTTATTTGGGTCATTAAAATTTCGAAACAAGTTATTCATTTCTTTGCTCTGCATCTCTTTGTGCTTTTTCTCTGTATTACGGTACGACATAGTGCATGGGACGACAAGATTTTCAATAGTTCCATGAGATCTTTGTTAAAGCTAAATTTTCATCTTGAAAGCGACGAGAGTGCTAGAAGAATTCTAGCTTATAACTACTACGAACTACAATGGACAACATGGCGGATCAAGCTACGGGTCACAGTGAAGATGAAAAGATCACGAGCTCCGTCTATCCTATACAGAAATTCTGTGTCAACTTTCTACCCGATTATCAACTTAGTACACGATTATCAACTTAATACACGACATCGAACTTAATCCAGGTCCGGATAAAACTCAGGGTAATTTGAAGCCTGATAACAACGTGAAGATAGCTCATCTTAATATTCGTTCGCTCAAATGCAGGGAACACTTTATCGAAGTCAAGCAAATTGTGTTGGAAAACAAGTTTGATATTTTTACCATATCCGAAACATGGCTTGATAATTCAATCCCTGACTTAGAGCTCGAAATTCCAGGTTTCAGCATCTATCGCCTCGATCGACAAAACAAGAAAGGTGGCGGAGTGTGCATTTATGTTCAACAAGCCTACAAGACGTAGTTACTCAAAGATATTTCTTACATCTCTGACTCAGGATTTCATCAACTCTGGATCAAAGTGCAAGTAAGAAATTTAAGATCAATCATTTTATGTTCTGTCTATAAACCTCCTGATACTTCGACGAACTGCTTCGATACCGACCTAACTCCTAGTTTAATCTCGGCTTCTCTCCTGGACAAACCGATTTATGTTCTTGGTGACTTGAACTGTAATTTGCTTAATGCCAATAGTCCTGAGTCAAAATCCTTAACGAATTTCGCTCGTTCCTATAACCTATCCCAGTTGGTTAATTCACCTACCCGGGTTACCGATTCTACCGAAACTCTTATTGACGTGATTTTAGCTTCAAATCCAAATCAAGTCCACGAAGTAAAAGTTATGCAGAATTCTATTAGCGATCACGATCTCATTTACGCGATTCTTCGTTTAAAGAAAATTCGTCCCAAGCCAGTTTATATTACAACTAGAAGTTTTAAACAGTATGCCCCCGACAAATTCCATTCGGATATAGCACAATTACCGTGGTCTGTCTTAGATGTTTTTGATGATGTCGATGATAAATTAAATGCATTCAATATCTTATTCAATGACATTCTGGATGAACATGTTCCACTCAAAACAATTAAAATCAGGGGACGACCAAATCCTTGCATAACCAATGAGATTCGGCAATTAATGGAAACTAGGGACTATTGGAGGAAGAAAGCTAGAAAATCTAAAGACCCACTACACTGGGCGGCCTATAAGAATTTCCATCGTGAAGTAAAGAATGAAATTAAAATGGCCGAGAGAGAACATGTTGCGGATCAAATTATAAATAATAAAAACAACACTAATTGTTTATGGAAGGTCATTCAGTCTTGTATACCAAAGAAGTCGGCCTCCCAAAGGAATTATAGTAAAGACAACAAAATTGTGGCCGATGAGTTTAATCGCTTTTTCGTTTCAATAGGTGAGAATACCATCAAGAAGATTAGTGATTTAGCAAAGGAATCGAATTATAATTTAGGAGAGCACCTATTTGTGCCGAGAGAGCATCCTCTGTCAGACCAGTTCGTTTTTAGCCCAGTAGAACTTACTCAGGTTAAATCAATTGTAAATTCCATGGCAATTAACAAGGCTCCGGGTATTGACAAAATTCCCATGCGTGTAATTAAAGATTGTCTCCCTACCATATTGCCTTTTTAAACTTCCGTTATCAACGCCCCGTTTGAGAGCGCAACATTCCCCAATGTGTGGAAAACAGCCGAGGTGATACCAATTCTTAAAGAGGGCGATTATCAAGTAGCTAATAACAATAGACCGATATCTTTACTGCCCATCCTGTCTAAAATATGTGAAAGGGCTGCGCATAATCAGTTCACCACTTATTTATCATCAAGATATCGCCTTTCGTCTAAACAAAGTGGCAATAAACAATGGCACTCCACAGAGACCTCTGTAATCCATACAACTGATGAAATACTAAGCGCTATTGACAAAAAAAAACTGACGGCTGTTGTTCTCCTCGACATGTCTAAAGCCTTTGACAGCATAAATCATCAAATCCTCCTTACAAAGTTACAAGATGTTGGTGCTTCCGAATCTGTGATACTTTGGCTTCGCAGTTACTTATCTACCCGCTACCAAGCCGTCCGCATTCATACAACCCTGTCAGATCGACTGCCAGTGGTCTGTGGTGTACCCCAAGGGAGTATTCTTGGCCCTCTTCTTTTTAGTATCTATGTAAATGACCTTTCAACGGTACCAAGAAATTGCTCAACTCAGCTATATGTTGATGATACTAAACTTCTTATGTCCTTTCGCCTTCAAGACCAGTGAAATGTAATAGATGAGATGAACCGTGACTTACTTTCTGTCCGGAATTGGTGTTTCGATAATCAACTGCTTCTTAACCCTGGAAAGACAAAGCTCTTAGTTTTTGGTAGCCGCCAGATGTCTGCTAAAGTTATCGATTTTCGGCTCTCTCTCTTAGGAAAAGAACTTATACCAGTCAAAGTGGCTAAAGATCTTGGCGTAATACTTGACTCAAACTTAACTTATAATGAGCATATAATGTCTATAGTATCGTCTTGTATGTCTCGCCTTGGACAGACCAATCGGGTCAAACACGCATTTGATGATCGTACTTTAATAATAATAATTAACTCTTTAGTATTTAGTAAACTTTTTTACTGCTCCAATGTTTGGAGCAATACTACCGAACGTAACCTTGATAAACTTCAAGCAATCCAGAACTTTGCATGTAGAATTGTTAGCGGAACCAGAAAATTCGATCATGTTACTCCGATCCTCAAGAGCCTGAATTGGCTTCCAGTGAGAGATCTACTTTATTATCGTCGAGCCATCATGTTGTTTAAGTGTATGACGGGCTGTGCTCCAAGTTACCTGACAAAGCAATTTATTAAGCAGTCAGATGTTTCAAAGCGCACCACTAGAACTTCACAACATCTCAATATCCCTCTTTTCAGAAGTGCCAGTGGACAAAGAACTTTCTATTATCAGGCCGTTAGCTTATGGAACTCATTGGACACTAAACTTAAACTTTGTAAATCCATTCGTGATTTCAAACGTTCTTTGAAAAATCAGCTTTTACAAGATTTTTTAATTAATTAGTAATTGTTAATTGATGTATTTAATTTCCTTTCTTTATATTGTAATTAGTTTTAGCTCTGAAAAGCCCCTTGGGGACGAGTTAATAAATTTGTATGTATGTATGTATTACGGTGCTTTAAAGATTTATAATTTTGATCCAAAATTACAAAAACAGGAAGGTGATCAGTTATGTCGGTAAACAGAAGACCACACTTTAAACAGCGCGCAGTGTTGTTTGTAAAAATATTATCAATAAGAGTCACTGAGGTTGTAGTTATTCTAGATGGTATTGAGATTAAAGGAAACAACATAAGAGAAAGCATGCTATCAAGTAACTCGCCTGTAACCGCATGACTCTCGTTTTTTAGAAGATTGAAATCTCCCATCATATGGCAAACTTTGTTTTCTTTCGAAATGCGGGAAATAATGTCATTGTGTTTAGCTAGAAAGGCTTCAGCGTTGTTGTTTGGCGGTCTATATACTACACCAGCTATCATATTTTGCCAAGAGGTTTATGAATTTCGATAAAAAGGGCTTCAAGTACGTCGGGGTCATTATAATTTAGGTCTTCATGTATGTTAAAGTCAAATTTGTCATCTAAATTAAAAGCAACTCCGCCTCCGGATTTACCTGGTATGCAGTTCAAATTAATGAAATTGTAACCCAGAATATCACATAAACCAGAGTTTTTCAGTGAGGCCAAATGAGAGAAAATTGTGTCGAAAGGCAAAATAATCGATCAGAAAATTTCTCCATATTATCTGGCAGGTTACGAATATTTAAGTGCATAATAGTAAACAAAGCTAAATCTGCAGTCGGTGAAGTAAACAAGATAGTAATCACAGGCTTCAGGATTATAGAAGTTTTGATCTGGATCACAATCATTCAATAAACCAGCCTTATAACTGCTAAATGGCGGATTAAATTTCAATGACAATTTGTCAAAATCATAGTTTAGAGAACCGTATTGCTAAAATAAAATCTTCGTCGTCTAAATGATCAAAAGGAAATATAGATGCCAGGCAGGTTAAACATAACCAGGATCCAGTAATTTGGGCGACTCTGGCTTCGGATATATCAAAACAAGTGCATTTTAAATGACAAATTTAATTGAAGCTGATTTACAGCAGAGATTACATATAGAAGTCATTTAGAATAATTCAAGTCACATACTCACAATAAGTAGTTTGCTGGTTGTATACTCACTAACATTCTCAATGAGAATATCGTGCAGGCTTTTCTTTGATGATTAATTTATCAAGCACAAAATAGGCAATTTTTCCTTGCTCTTTCGCTTGCTTCAATCTTGGAATCTATTCTCTTCGCTTCACAAGGGTGGCTTCTGCAACGTCCTCATTGAAGAAAATGCCAGATGGTTTTCGTATTCTGGTTTGTTTAAGAATAAACTCTTTTTCTTTCCGATCATACAACTCCGGTAAGATGAGAACGATCGATACGTGGCTTGTGGGAGAGCACAAGCTTGTCTCTCGGGACGGATTTTAGATTCGGATTCTTCCCAAGTCTCATTTCCATTTTCGGGAACTCCTACAACACGTACTGAGTCAATCATGATTTTGAAGGTGCTTTCTTATTGTGCCAAAAGTTATCTGACAGTTGATAAGGAGATGAGCTCCTCGTGCTCATCAGAATCGTCCAAAGGCGTCGATTTTGCTTTCCCTTTACCTTTAGGAGGCATTACTAATATAGATTCTTTACTAACTTGCCTTACTAGTTATGCTATAAATGTTCTAGCAGTTGATGGGGTATTCAATCATGTATTTGAATTCCTTGATGTTTATATTGAAGGAGCGTTAAAGAAACAGAAGGAGCCCCCAACTAATTTAGAGCCTTCCACATCACAATCCAGTCCTACAGTTGTCAACAATGGTAATGAAGGATCTTCAGTAAAGGCAAAAGTACGTTTAGCAAAGTTAAATTTAAAGAAATTCAATGATGATGTGATGGAATGTCCATCCACGATGGTCAGTTTCGGCTAATTTTCTCCCACTCGGCGCTTATTTGGTTTGTTGTATCACGTGACAAAATGGGCAATGGCGGCGAAAGAAAAACTTCGCGCATGATTAAGCTTCGATATTTGCATATATTATATGCCCTTCTTTGCACACGCGATCAACTATTCGGCTTTAATAATATTGTTAGGAAGGGTACCTAATGTATGATTTTTGCCTGTTTAAAGATTTTCTATGTTGCCTTTATTTCAATAAACGACTTTAAAATCGAATTTAGTAACATAAATACAGCTTGGTTTTGATATTTTTGTGATGGTAGATTGATTTTGGATGAAATGTATTCTTATGTCCTATACATTTCGTAATTTTGATCGTCAAAATCGAAAATGTGTCCCCTGAGTACCCTACTTGGTGTACTTTTTTCATATTTTGCTTCCGGAAACGTTTGAGAACATGACTCACGAATTCAAAATGTAGTTTTGAGTCATGGCTTCCACAAGCAATAGACAAGATATCGAGAAATTGTAAGTAAAAGTGGTTTTAAATCCCTGTTTTGAATGTGATTTTTGAGGACTTCCGCCATCTTTAATTCCCTATTGTTCGGTTTGAGCTAAACTATGGTTTGCTTAATCTTATATCAATTCAGAGAAGAAAAAAATTGCAGTAAAAGTCGGCGGTGTTCTAAACAAGACAGTCATCGAGGAAAATGTGATTCGGAACGAAAATATCGCAGATTTTGGAAACACTCAGCTCCTCATGTAAAACATTCTCTTAAGAGAGAGTTTGATGAGAAATCTGAGAAGATGAAGAATGAATGTGAAACAAAACTGGCTCGAGTTGGCGATGTTGAGGAACGAGAGGAACAACTCTGGTGAGTAAAGCTTTCACAAGCATGAACAGTGTTTAGAAATAATCTAAGTTGAGTAGTGGCTTTGGCCCTAATAAACTTTCCAAAACATTGATAATGGTATATTTATCACTGCAGTAGAAAGTCTGTATATATCTGCTGTGATTAATAGTAACTGTGATACTTTGTGTGTGTGTGTGTGCGTGCAAATATATATATATGTATTAATATTAATTTTATAGTAATACATCTTGTGCACTACCAACTTGTGTAAGCAACCACTTCTTGCACTGTATGGGTTCACCTTTTGTAAGTAGCCACCTCTTGCTAGCAACTAAGTGACCACCTGTGCTTGACATTGTATATAGGTGATATTTTCAAGGGGTTCAGCTGCAATGCATACAAAATGTTTGACTGTTGTTTGCCTCTTTTCCTTTAGAAATATCATTGCAAGTTGCCAAGGAAAAGCTTGAGTTTCAAGAGAAGAAACTGCAGCAGCTTAACCAGGAATATGATAAGGTAAAAGTTCTCCTTCAGCAAACCCAAAATGCAAGATCAAAAAGGGCCAAGAATGCCACTTCATTTGAAATGGTTTGTAATGCTACGAGTAGTAGTACAAGATATAGATGCCGTAAAGAAACAGCAGATATCTTAAATTATATTCATGGTGGTGAAGAGGGTGCAATTATTGGAGCCTGGGATTTTGTTGCTTCCACTTCTTCAAAAAATAGGTCCGCTCAGGCGTACATGTATCTGCGCTAATATGTACAGGGAGCATATGTATATAAAGACATGTTTTCGATATTCTCATGGGATTTTTGTGGCCAAAGAGCGAATGTTTTATTGCTATTTTGAGTTCTTCCAATGTTCCATGAATGTTTCTATATTAACTTGAAGGACACAAGGATCCGAAACACAGATCCATTTCATTTATAAAATAACCCTTTGAAATTTGATAAAAGTGCAATTAATCATCCCTAACCCTAACCCTAACCGGGATTGAGCCTGCAGTACATTATACCAATAACAATGTTATAAAATAGTACTGTATTTTGCAAGTATAAATAGTATTAAACTTGAAAAATTGAAAAAGACTTGGTTGTAAACATGCATGTAAAAGATTAAAAATATATATTAAATTATAACTTATTAACTGTTTTGTATGAAATAGATTAATAGATCTTATAAACGTAAACAAACTGGAGTGTAAGCGACTTTGTCTGTGAGCTATATTGTTACTAAGTTTCATTACTGAACTTAATTTTTTGTGTTTTGTTGTATTGATTTGATGTCTATTTTTTATATATTTAATTGAATTAACACAAATTTAATACACCTTGGAAAACTGTCAAAAAATATATTAAATGTGACTTATTTTAATATGGTAAATTGTTTGCTACTCAAGCTTTTAAAGCAAACTCAGAAAATGTTTCTGAGCCCCAGAAGGGAATCGACTGCAACCTTCATGATCTCTGGTAAGACGCTCTAACCATTGAGCTACTAGAACTCAGATGGCAGAATGAAGGCTACGTTGCATACTAGTTCGTACATGCGACATACTGTCCGTACTGCTAATTACGTAAATACAAAATACGGGTTCGATTCGCGTCTGGAGCTCAGAAACATTTTCTGAGTTTGCGTTAAAAGCTTGAGTAGCAAACAATTTACCATATTAAAATAACCAAACTGCAAGTCACATTTAATATATTCTGATAAGATATATAGACATATCGAGACGCTGAATTAGCAGTACGTATGTTGCATGTACAAACTAGTACACAACGTAGTCTTTGTTCTGCCATCTGAGTTCTGGTAGCTCAATGGTTAGAGCGTCTAACCGGAGATCATGAAGGTTGTGGGTTCGATTCCCGTCCGGGGCTCAGAAACATTTTCTGAGTTTGCATTAAAAGCTTGAGTAGCAAACAATTTACCAGGTCAAAAACAAATTATCTGATATCAGGCCGGATAATAGAAAATATCCGGAAGGATATTGAGATTATCCACTATCCGACCTGATACTAAATCCAGTGCAGGCACATTTGCGGATGTCTCACGTATCCCCCCCCCGTTGACTCCCCGGTTCCCCTGTTGACCCAGCCCCCTTTTGTTGTAACCGTTCTCAACACCTATTCACAAATAATGGTAGTTCATGAACATGTAATATTTAAACATGTAATATTAAACAGATGTAATATTAAACAGATGAACATGTAATATTAAACAGATGTATAAAGTTGAACAGTTGCAAAATATTTACAATGCGTCTTTGGGAAGGCAGTTGGAGAATTTAATAATTCTGAGGAAGCATTAAAACAAGCTGTTGCTTTGAAATATCAGAACTTTCTGTCTAGACGTAAATTTAAACTCATCTGTAAGACTCAACGCTCGGTCTTCAATGCTGATAAAGACATTTGGCTTCCCAAGAACATTAAATGTCTTGATGCTGAGATATCATTACCTAAGGTTAGTGATTTTAGGGTTGATAGATTTGTCAAAAATCTTTATCGGCATTGTATCTTCAATCCCTAACTGCTCTGGTGTGTCGCGCACTATTACTGATTTGCTATATATGATGTTGCGTTTGTACTTGGAATCACCTCGGCTCTATAAGAAACTGATATGGTTCAATGAAAATAAGGATAATTTCATTGTTCAGTTTTCAGATGATGGTGCCCCAGAAACAAGTGAATTGGGGATGTCCATTGGTTCCCTTACTTGTTGGAATTTTGGGGGCATGGTAAGAAGTAGGGATTGTCATTACTTGCTTCATTGTTTGAGTGTGTCAGAGAAGGACCCAGTAATGGAATGTCTCTGGAAACAACACACTGATGAGATGCAGATCCTTGAGGGAAATATCATCAATATATATGGCCATCAGTGTACTGTTGAGTTCCAACCCAGTGCACATCAGTCCTGGCAAAGTTGGGCAGGTAATGAGCTAAATCAAGCCGCTACCTATCCGTCGCCCTATGCTAATGTTCACAAGGGTGATACTCACAAATTGGGGCAAACAATTGGCTTTGCTGAGACTGATACCTGGCAACCACCAACTGCGAAGAAAAGACGGGAGTCTATTGAAAAACTTGAATCGTTTAGAAATGGGCTTTCTAAAAGTCTTACACCAGCTCAAGTTCATAGCAAAGAACTTGACTTTATGGCCAAGAATGGTCTAAGACAATTGGGACCACCTCGAATTGGGGTGTTTGCTGACCTTCTAAGACCTGAGCCTATGCATTGTGAGATTAATGCTTGGCAACATTTGCTTAACCTTATTTATAAGGAGACATTACAGAGGGGATTAATGGAGCTTTTTTTGAAGCTTTTACGTTGTCCTGTTACCATTGTTGAGCCAAGTGCTAATGGTAATCCCGGTTGTGGTCTTTCTTTTGTTGCTCGCTCAATAAGGGAGCATTATGATGACACTACGCATAGGAGCAATAATCTTTCCACAAGACTTATAGGTCAGTACAGACTTGTTGATGGTTTAAAGACAGCCAATGAGTCCTCAGCTCAAAAACGTAAGAGGCAAGCTCTAGGATAAGCAATGCAATGTTTCAGAAATGCTGGGACTCTTTTTAATAAAGTCAATACTAATTCAGTAGAAATAGCCCAGCTTAAGGGGAATTTGACAAACTATTTTCATCTTTTTGCACTATTTTTCCCTTCATCTGTAAATATTACTGTCTGGACAATGGCATATGCTTTACCATACCATGCTTCTCTACTCTATGAGAAGTATAATATAGGGTATGGCATTATCTCACTTCAAGCAAAAGAATCAAAACATGCTGGTGTAAAAAATGACCTTGCCTTAACCAACCGGTCAAAGTCCACAGGTTATTTGGGCAAATGGTGGCAAGTTATGAGGGCCAATTATGTAAGAGCTTTTTACTTACCAAAGCATCATCCGGTTCCTTCAACATATATTTCCCACTAGGACTCTAGGCATCCAGAGCATGTAAAACTTCCTTCCAGTTGTGAATGTGGAAGGGAAAAGAACAGTGATCTTTGCATGTGTTCTTTCTGAGAAAGTTGCATGGATGTCATGCAATGTGCAGAAATGGGTCGGCTAAGTAACCCGATAATCAACATCTTAAAACCTGTTTGTTGTCCTTCTTGCTAAGATAGATTTCCTGATTATATATCTTGTGATGCACATGTTAAATCTGTACATGTGTTAGAGACAAGTCATTTGTCTAACTTTAACCCAAGACAATTGTCTGTTAAGCAATTACGAGACGAGTTAAAAAAACGAGGCTTAAGTTCAACTGGGGGAAAGGAACACCTAGTTAAGAGACTCTCTGGTGCTTTACCTGTTGAAACCAATTGAGCTTTTTACACTTGATGATCAGACTCCACAAAAATTTAAACAATTCTTTACAGGTACCGGTATACTATATGATCACATACTTATCCAGGATGTTTTTGCCTGGTCACCTTATTTTAATTTTGGGTCATTATGGGGGATTAACAATTAATTTTTAGTAAAGTTAGTTACCCACTCTTTGCAAGTAAAACCATCCAGTGTTGGCCACAGTAAAATTATTAATTAAAGGCCATCTACACAGGAATTGGTTTGATACACAAATACATGTCCTGTACCATTTTCAAATGAAATTTATTATATTTAAATTTGTAATGTGCTATAATACATATTTTAACTAAACTTCACTATAATTATATTAGTCAAAAGAACATTATTATAGACTCAGCACAAGTTGCTGATAAATAGACATTATACATAGATAGCAATAATCCAATACATGTACCAATATATATTCAACTTTGACCCAAGAGCATTAGTAAGAACAAGATGGTGCCGAACATGGGAACATGTGACAGACTGAGTGCAAGTGTGTGTAAGTCTGCATGTGACAAAGAGATGGCCCTAGCACTTGAAACAACGTATCGTCACCACAGCACCTATATCTTGTCCCTTCTAATGCCCTGGGAACAGATTTGACTATGAATAAGCAATTATAGAGCTTGTTTTATATTAATTGTAAATTGGATATATTAAAGAGAGTTGAACTTTGAAAACAAATTTGTATATAATTAGTTCTGTGTAAATGGTGTGTATATACAGTATATATATATACAGTATATATGTGAAAACATTGCAGTTGCAAAAATAGTATTGTTTTACTTGTCACATCAGCCAAACTACATTGATTAAATTTCATACATTACATTCAACTACATTGACATTGATTAAAATTCATACATTATTTTCTTTTTATCATGTTGATCAATCTACCAGGTCAGTTTACCTAGCAGTTATTCTATAATCTGAAACCAGGCAGCAAAATGATCTTGCATAATAATAAAGTGACCCAGTAATACCGGCCTTGTATATAAACAAGCTTTTAAAAATATTTGTTGCCACTGCAACATCTTCAATACACTGAAGTTGGCTTATGCTCAATTGAGTCAGTTTTATTTCTTCATTCAAAGGCTTTCTCTAATATGAAAAATCTCTCAAGAATAAAATAACAATAGAGCATAATAGCTGTTTCACATTATATACTGTAGGTATCCAATATTGTATATATTGGATACCTACACGCACTTTAAAACATAAATGCTCTACTAGCTGATACATACAATGTCATTTTATACGTCTGCATACATAAAGTGTTCGTAAAAAATATGCGAAATGTTGACAGAAAGGGAGGGAAAATGGATACTCGCTGGTGTGGACCTTACGTTATTGCAGAACATATTGGCAAAGGAAGATACAGACTATTGAGACAACCTATAAGCTCGGAAATCGTGAAGCTTCTTCTAAAACCAAGATCCTAAAAGTTTGTCAGTATTTATAGTTAGTTTGTATAATTTATTTGTGTCGAAATTCTTCATTGCGGCCAAGAGCTAAAAGTTTGAAGGAAAGCGTAATAATAATGTGTTAGTGCAGTCATGCCAGACACATCACACATGGGTATCTGTCTATTTTCCACGGACTCCAACAATCTCGTGTCGGACTCCTACCTTGTCGGCACAACAATGATGTTACTCAACCGTTCCATTCTCCCTTGACTGTGCCCTCGGTCTTGCACCATGCGCGGTTACCTAGCTGTTAACCTTGGTTATTGCATAACCTCACTTAACATCTGCGTTCACCTTTTACTTACCATTTTGGATGTTGGTGCAAGCCGTAGCCCAGTGAAAGGGCCTGGGGTGAATAACGGTACTTGGATCCAGGTTAAGATGGGAATGCACGCAGTTTGCTAGAAATGCCAGTCTGGGACTGCACCTAGTATGCTGGAAATGCCGGTCTGGGACTGCACCCAGTTTGCTAGAATGCCAGTCTGGGACTGCACTCAGTATGCTAGAATGCCATTTTGGGAATGCACCCAAAACGATTTTTAGAGATAGGAATTTCTAAGATATTCATAGTATAAAATTAGTCAGAATAACAACCGCACTTTAGCAAACGATGACATGCGTTAGCGAATATGTTAATATGCACGCGTCTAATAAATAACAGGGAGTAATTAGCATTAGGGTAAAAGTAGACTTTTAAGTGGAAACGTTTGTTCGAAAAACAAAATCAAATGAGTGGTTATTTCGTAAAAAAAAACTTTTCCTATGCATTTTACTTACATATACACAGTATATATAATCGCTCATATGGTTGGGATGCATACAGAAGCATTCCGTAAAAACGAAAGTAGACTTCCGCACACACAAAAGCACAAAGGTTTGAATGACCAACAAAACATTCCGCAAACACAAAAGCACAAAGGTTTGGACTCACAAAAACATTCCGCAAACACGCAAAAAACAAAGGTTACATGCAGCTACATAAAATCCGTCAGTGTTGTAAGCAATTTCAACAAGAGCGCAACATGGAGAACAGCGAATACGAAACTATCGTGAACTACCTCACTAGAGGGGAGTATCCTACGGGAATATCTAAAGAACAAGAAAGAGCCATTAGACATAAAGTCGCAGAAAGAAGTGCAAACGCTACCAACAGTAACAAATTTGTTGCGAAAGACGGGGTACTGTATTTCGTTGACAGGAGACCCGATGGACTTGGGCTACGCGAAAGGAGAGTGGTACGGATGGAGGAAAAAATGGGAATACTTCGAGATTGTCACGAAGCTGAGATTGGTGGGGGACACTTCAAGCGCGATAAGACGTATGGAAAAATCTCGGAGAGATTTTATTGGCACGGCTTGATGAGTGATGTGAAACAATATGTATCAACCTGTGACGTCTGTCAGCGCGTAGATGGTAAACTTGGGAAACAGCATGCCGAGCTGCATCCAATACCTGTGTCAGATGTGTGGAAACAAGTAAATATTCTGGTAAATCTAAGTATTCTGGTAAACCTTAGTATTACTATTTATAACTTAATATTTTTGCCACAGGTGGGTATAGATTTGATTGGGCCACTCAATACCAGGAAACAGCTACATAGCCACCATGACTGATTACTTCTCTAAATGGCCAGAAGCACAAGTCATTCCAAACAAGAGTGCGAAGTGTGTTTCAGACTTCTTGTTTAAGATGATACTGCGATACGGGTGTATGGACATTGTAATCAGTGATCAGGGGAGAGAATTTGTAAACCAGGTACTGAAGATTGTTTTGTATAACATGCTTGTGTTAGAACAAGCTGTGGTTTTTTACAGAACCTCCAGTTTTCATATAATTGAATTTTGGTTTTTATTTTTTTATTATTACAGGTAAACAACGAGCTCTTCGCTCGTACTGGTGTTGATCACCGCATTACCAGTGCGTATCACCCCCAAACAAATGGATTGACTGAAAGGTTCAACCAGACTTTGGAAAAGTAAACATTTAGTAATCAGTATGCAAATACATCTAATTTTACAAAGCTTGTCTAAGAATTTTAAATATAATAGTAAAATGTGTATTTTTTGTGCGCCGTGCCATAGTGAAAGTAATCAACGAAGATCAAGATAACTGGGAAGACAACCTGGAGAGCATTCTGTTTTGTTATCGGTCATCTAAAAACGACTCCACAAAGTTTAGCCCATTTTTTCTGATGTATGGTCGTGAGCCAAAATTGCCAATCGAATTAGCAGTGGAAGGAAGTCCTCGTTGTGACGACCAAGATTCTGCGCAAGTCTCATTAGATACCAAGGTCGAACAGCTCCTAAAATTGAAGAAATCGGTGCACGACTTGGCGATGAAAAACATGGGAAAGGCGCAAGATCGGCAAAAACGAAACTACGACAAAAAACACGACTCGACGAAGGTATGCACGTATATATAATTAGGAAAAAGATATACTACAGGACCAAGTTTGTCTCGGAGTCATGTCTTTCTATATAGTGTAGATTGGCTTACCTCAAAATACTCGTTTATTTATATTGTATTGTTATGCCTCGTTTTTCCATAGCTTCTCAAAGAGGGCGATTTGGTGCTTGTCAAAAACATGCATAATCTGGATAGAAAAGGGGGAAAATGGATACCTGCTGACTTGGCCCTCACATGATAACGGCACACGTTGGAAAAGGAAGATATAAACTGTTGAACCAAGAATCTGGGAAACACCTAGCAAAGATGATCAACAGTTCCCGCCTTAAGAAGTATATTCAAAGGAATCTTGACGAAAAATCGAGTGAAACGCAAAGAAAGGAGAAAATAATCATTCCAGATGCGCCTAAAGAAGGTAAGTATTCACTACAACAACACACTTCCAGTGGCTTTGCTCGTTGTTGACAATATACATTTTGCTTAACACTTCGTCTTCGAGTCGCTTTCCATGATGTTGACGTGTTTCTCAAGTCGCAATCCTCCTTGCTGTGTTGGTTTTGTCACAGAATAAGTATTGAGGTTTTGCTTTAACGATTGCTCCCTCTCGTTCTCCTCTGCCCGTGCACCTTCACCCTGCCATTCGTTATTTAAATTACTGATTTCACGTTTTTTCGAGTTTCCAATACTGTTTAAAATTTACAAACAGTAAGTCGCTTCTGAAAAATATTTTTTAAAGACGATAATACAAAATGATCCCGGCTCACGACCTAGATAAATATCCTTGTAGATCCATAAATATCCTTGTTTACCTACTTTCTTCCGGGATAAAGCCCATCATTGTATAACGTTTCAGGTTGCATGAACTATTTCATAACCATATCCATATCTCCATGGTGCCTCCTGAGAAAAGAATGGATGGTTGCCATGGTTCCTGTCTCTGTACCCTTGTCCACTCGTACCATAGTCGATATCCATCTTGTACTACCTTCCAATAGGATCAGAATTTGACACCCAAACCTTTAGCCATAAAAGCTTTCTGCTTGCAGTATCGATGCAACCATAGATCGCCAATGGGAAGGTAGAGTTTTGATAGCCCATTAATTTGTCGTGGCCATCAAGCGAATGAACCCAGTTCGGCCCTTTTGTAGTGAAATGTCGTTTCTTCTTGCCCCCGAAGGACTTGAAGCAAGAGGTGTTGGTGGTCAAGTTCCGTCATAATATCAAACTTTATCTTTGGTGACATTAAGTCCATGTTCTTGTCTGATATTTTGGTGCATGCCCAGTAACCTGAGTTCAGTTTCTACAGCATTCATAGCCTGCGAGCAGGCTCATTATTTGGGGCATTGGGGGGATTGGGGCCGGTAAGGGGGGTGAGGCGGACGGGGGGGAAGAGGGGAAAGGAAAATGAGCCTGCACGGAAAGCATACAAAAACGAATATGTGCGTCCTAAATCAAGACGCAAAATTCCCATTGGCTGATACTAATTAAAAACGGAAATTATGGAAATTAACTGCCGTGTAGCGACCATTAAATGCGACAGATATGGTTGTGGAGCTAGCGAGCTGTCTCTAAAGTTAAACTTTAGTTTGAAGTTAAAAGCAGGACAACGACTTGCCCTTAACTGTCTTCTCGACGGAATCGACGTTTTTGCTGTTCTACCGACAGGTTACGCTATATTCTTCACGAGATTATTACAGAATCAGTTTCTTCTAGAGAAGGAGTTATAACATCAGTGTTCTGATTTGGCCATTTTATCAAAACCTTCACTCTTGTTTTTAACACAAAACATCGTTGACATTAACGGGCAATTCGTCGATAGTAATTCGTGGGTAGTTTTCTTGAACATCAACTCGAGCGTCTGCGTGCCGTAACGGACTTCTATCTGTTTCAGTCTCGTAAACTAACGATTTCCGAGCACTAGTTTTAGAAGATCCAGCCAATGATTTGGTAACTTCAATCCTTAATGTTTTTCGCAAGCGAGGGCTTCGCTCTGGAGTAGGCAACCTTTTCACGCGAACTTCGCTGGGTTGATAATTTTCTTTGCCGACCGCTTCATGAACCTCGCAGTCAGCACTACTTACGTTATAAGTGTTCACAACGAAAGAATATCCTTCACAAGTTTTCCGTATTTTACCGGCGCATGTTCTGCACAATCTGTCCGATAGAGACCAGCTTTTATCACAAATAACGCCTATACCTTGAAGTCTGGCAAGACTTGAATTATGCGTGCGCTCTTGGCCGTTTCGATCGTTCAAATAAGTTGGACGTCGAGACATATTTCCACGTATAACCCGCGTACTTTACTTTCAGTGAAGTCTTGCAACAACGACAAAGGTCGTTGGCAGACCTTTTTCCAGGTTTTCTTCCTCTATGAAACTTTTTCGGAGTTTGTTTGTTGACATAATTGAGACTGTTTGCACGTATATTATAGCGCTTTGTTTACAAACGCACTTTCGGTGAGCGCTAATTGGATACATTTTGGCCGGTTTGACATTTGATTAATTAGATTAGCTGAATGGGCGTAATTCGTTTTTGTATGCTTTCCGTGCAGGCTCATTTTCCCTTTCGCGTCCTTACCGCCTCGCGTTTCTCTTGCCCGCCCCCCGCCCCCAACCGACCCAATGCCCAAATAATGAGCCTGGTCGCAGGCTACAGCATTCATTACCTCGGCAACTCCAACACTGTCGTCATTGTAGTAAATATCAAAATAACGAAGCCGCCTGTCAAGCGATCTAAAACTCCACGTGTAAAAATAAAAAACTTCGCTTCTCTATATAGCCCTTGTCGAACATACTTCCCCATTGCTTGTTTAAGACTATCGTCATCCTTCCACAATGCCTCCATTTTTAATTTGTATAAAACAGATTCAAGTGTGCAAGGGATCATGGTAGTGGCAACGTTCGGCCATGCGAGATTTTAAAATATCACATTTCCATTTAGAATTGATCGGTATTTAGGATTAAAATTTAATTTGTACTTTAGTTTCACTTTAACTTGATTTTCGTTTTCAATTTCAATTTGAATTTAGTTTAAAACAATAAACAAAAATAAATTAAATGTAATTAAATGTGAAATTAATTATAAAAATTACAAATGTACATGTGTTGCCACGTACAGATCTTAAGATATTTTTTCTGACCATATGTGCAACAATTGTTCCGCATACTTGGAAAAACATTATAAAACAAAATATCACACCGAATGTCCTGAACCCACAAACGCTTTTTATTGTTTCTTATTAACAACAATTAAATTATTAGTAAAATGCTCTCAGACGTCATCTTCTGCCATATTCATACTAGTAGCTTGACGATTCTATGAGAGACAGTTTGTATGATTTAAACACATTCATAGTGGAGATGCCAAAACGAACTGTAAGCAGTTCTCATGTGTGGCGCACGTGAACATCACGTACTACTATCCCTAAGGACAAAAACAAGAAAAACATATTGTTCTCAATTCAAGTGTCGTTAAACATCCATGTAAAATACGAGTGATTATATAAGACCAGTTGTTAAAGGAGTTGTTTGTTGTCGCTCAAAAGGGTTAAATCCGGAAACACAATTCGGAGCCTTCGGAGAGATTCTTATGTAAGTACAGAACTGTTTCGTTACCGAAATAACCGAAGTGAGTGGCAGACAAAAATTATGGCTAAGGTCAAGCTGGTGATGTAGTCGACATGAACTGGACTGTGGAAGAACTGCAGCTCGAAGTTGAGGAAAGGGTACTTTCCCTGTCGATTGAAAAGCTTATAACATTAGCTGGAGATAGCAGATGTTTTGAATAAAACCAAGCGAAGTTTATCGAAACTAATGCGCAAAACAATCGATGATATTATCGAAACACTCGAAACGACCGACGACAAAACCAAACACCTGGATGATTTAAATCAACTGATCGAGAAGGGACTACCCCCAGATAAAGTACCGCCAAGTCCAGATACCAGTAATACGAAACAAGTGGGAAATAACAACCGGTACACAAGTAACAACACAAGATGCAGGATCAAGCAACCAAGGTCAAAGTAAGTCCAACGTAGTGCTAACAACCTACATAAAGACTTTAAGATATTTGGTGTAGTTGTCCCGAAACACAAAAGGACAGACTTTCGTTTGTGAGTCTGACTCGACAAATCGACTCGGAAAAACAAAAGGTCACCGTACAAGTGAGATTTTAGAAGCGGTCATTCGTTCTATTAGTCCAACTTTGAAGTTGAGGTCCTACTTGGAAATGATGACAGAATTAACTCTGCCAAAACTACTTCAAATATTGAAGGCCCATTGCAAGCAAAAGAATGGAACTGAACTATACCAGGAACTTACTATTTTATTTAAACTTGGAGATTCCAGCAAGGAGAATGAAATCGCTGTCTCTTTGATAATCTCTGAAGATATTATTGGCTACAATGTGATTGACCATTCGTGTTGAAACTTTCCAAAATCTCCTCTCAACAATTTCATCCTTGAAAGCAAACTTGCCTACTGTCACAGACGAAAACCTCGTAGCATTGATACAATTCATACAGTCAACCACATCAAGTGAACTATGTGCGGTCAAGACAACCAAGCGGGATGTACTAATTCCCAAAGGGGAAACTGACGTGCAGAGCAAATACTAGGTGTAACAAGTTTAACAGGATACCAGTATTGTTGGAGTCTGATCCTGAACAATCGTGGACTGGTTTAGAAGTACCAAAAACCTTGGTTTGGGTCAAAGGTGAACATTCAAGTTAGCAATACCACTGACCACAACATCATCTTGCCAAACAAAACTGTCCTCGAACGATTACAGTTGGTAAAGTCGACAGTGACACAATGACAAGTCAGCCCACCCAACATGTCCATGAAAGGAAGCCGACTAACCAAACCAAAGAGTGTGACAGGAATAGTCAAACTGATTTGTGGATGGAAGAACTAGACTTGGATGGTTTGGATGAAGAACAGATGACGATGATTAAACAGATGCTAAGGAAGAAGTGGATTGTTTTTCTACCAGCGATGAGGATATTGGGTGTATCGATGAACTGCAAATGAAAGTCAACATGACTGACGACAATCTTGTTCAAATCAATTACACATCGATCCCTAAGCCAATATACAGTGTGTATAAAAAAAACCGCTACCCTTAGAAAATGAATTAGCATTCTTAAAGAGACCTATTGTAATTTAAAAAAAATTATACACCTGGGAAATTAAGATGGTCCAAGCGCTGCGTTAATCAAGAAGAGAGAAAGCAGTTTTCAATACGAATGCAATCCAAGTTATCTTTTACGCATTCGTTGCTTAGGTGTCTAAGCCTTCAAACTATTACAATGGGTTCTTTGAAAAAACGCTAATTCACATTTGATTCCGGTAGCGGTTTTTTTTATACACACTGTATAGAGGAGCTCCTGAACAGACAATGGAAAGGAAACTACGTTCTCTGATCAAAAGATTTCACTGATTAGACGTTTACTTACCCTTACAAAGGATGATGGCTTTAAATAACCACGGATGAATAAAGCATTGAAGACCAAAGAATCAACTAACTTGCAATTGAAACGTGTATCACACCTTCGGCTTCTGACTGAATAATGCGTGAAAGTGTGGTGTCCGTCCATTTGTTACAACCCAGAGCCATGAATTCTTGGGCGCGCAGAATTTGTGACATGTCCGTACGTCAGACACAACGTACTTTGAATGTTTTCAGTAACATACGGAAACAATGTTTGCTATCAAATAAATTCAACATTCAAATTCAAATATTTGTACTAAAAAGATATTTAATCAATACAAACATTTTTGTTACTGATAACCCAACGTTGAGGAGACGTTATACGAACGTTTTTGCAGCACGTTTGATTACAACAATGCTAGAACGTTCTTTTGTGGTTTATGACACCTATCTGTAATATAATACCCAACATCAAGGAGACGTTATCTCAACGTTTCTGCCGTACGTTACGTCCCAACGTTGCTACAACGTTCTTTCATGGTTTATGACACCTATGTAATTTAATATATCTACGTGTAAGGAAAACAATGTTGTGAAAAAGTTGTCAGAACGTTAGGTCCGACCTAGCTGGCTGGGTTAGGTATTTTAAGAATGTCTTTACCTCTCAGGACATATGGTGAGTTCCTAGATTGTAGTAATTATTTACTTAATTATTTTAGATTAAGTTTTAAAAATTGTACCGAGAATTTTGTCCGCCCGTTCCTCAACCAATGTTGATTTACCAAACTGATTTACCTAACTTTTTTGGCAGATTGCACTGTATGAATAGCCACATATTCTCGTGTATTCTTCGATCTATACGCTTCAGAATAAAACGCCTATTAGCAGATATTCAGACAAAGATTACTGGTATGAATATTTTCGTACTAGTAATATCTATCGAATATTATTATGGGATATTAATGGAGTATTCCCTTTTAGAATATTCGGTGTATGATCTTGCCAGCATTTCACACATGAGGTTTTTTACAGTTTATTATTGTAAATGCTGGTATCAACTATTCTTCGTTTTCGAATTTTTTTATGGAACATGGAAACGCGCATGCGTGGACGTTAGTGTCGCCGGTTCTCCGCCTTGCGTGTGTTTTCCTCCACTGCTCGAATATAATCCCAAAACCACCCCTCCCCCAAGCAACCGTCTAGTAGTCTTCTCGGGCAACTAAAGCTGACATTGCACCTGGCACAATGAGCCATTTTGGACCCAGTTTCCTTTGGCTCCATGGAGAAAATGTGACCTGCTTATTAAGAAATGTTTACGTAATTAATTACATTTTAAGAACCCTTAATTTTAGCCTGGTGCAGGTCAGACTCTAACCGCATGTGTAAATTAACGCCAGATTGGTTGTTTACAACTTTACATGGTTGGTTTGTACTTTCATAGCGAAAATGGAAAGCTCTTCAAAGAACACAAAACATTGGGCACATTCAATCGAGGAAAAGCGAAAAAATACAGCTGCGCGAAGGCGACAAAAGAAAAAGGAACGAAGAGAAGCTGAACTGAGAAAGATCGAGCCAGAATTAAAGGTCGCCAAATCAACAAAGGAAAAACAATATAGCCCACAATAAAATGTTGAAAGAGGAGAATAAACGGCTACACAAGCGTGCAGTATATTTCCATTACTGTTGGAAGAAATGCGAGAGAGAACGCAGCTTAGAGCAATCATTTCCTACTGAATATTGCTTGCCATAGATATCAAGAAATCACTTACCATAACAGATCAGGTTGGAGAAGAAACGTTTGGGCTATGCAGTTGCAGAAAATATGGATCTCTAGATGTTGCAATTAAGGAGATTAAGAACGATTCAAAAGATATGGTACGCCATGAAGAAAATATTCTTATGAAGCTGCGCCATCTTAACATTCCTCTCCTTGTCGGCGTGTGTCTTGAAACACTTCCGTATTATATAGTTACAACGTTCTACTGCACAAGTTTTAAAAGAATGTGCGTCGGTACTGGCACCATCGTTGGCAAATGTATTCAATCTTTCTCTGACATGAGGTGAACTGGCATCGGAGTGGAAACTAGCGAATATTGTTCCAATCCACAAGTCAGGCAAAAGATCTTTGGCAGAAAATTATCGTCCTGTCTCATTGACTAGTGTTATTGTCAAGACCTTAGAACGATTAGTTCACATGCATATTACAGTTTCTAAATGAATTGAAGCTATTATGTGAAAACAACATGGATTTAGACAAAACAGAACTTGCGTTACTCAGCTTTTGCATAATTGGTTTGAGACTATGGATAAATTGGGCTCGGTCGACGCCATATTTTTGGATTTCGCCAAAGCATTCGACAAAGTCTCCCATGCGCATCTGCTCTACAAGTTAAAGCTGTATGGAGTGAAAGGCCAGTGAAAGGCCAGCTTCTGGCCTGGATCAGGGAGGGATTTTTTAACATCAAGAAATCAACGTGTGGTGGTTGAAGGTCATGCCTCGGAATGGCTGGAAGTAACGTCTGGAGTACCTCAAGGTAGTATCATTGGTCCGCTATTGTTTCTAGTGTACATTAACGATCTACCTTCGTTTGTTTGTTGTCATTCTGAGTTGTTTGCTGACGATACAGTACTTCATCGTCATATTGTCAACGATACTGACTGCGATCAGCTTCAAGGAGACCTGTCGTCTGCCTCTGAATGGTGCAAAGATTGGTTGGTATCTTTAAACACGAAGAAATGTAAAACCATGCACATTACCAGAAAGGTGAATCCCAAATGCCATGAGTATTCGCTAGAGGCTACCGTTCTGCCCCAAAAGTAGATCAGCACAAACATTTGGGGGTTTGGATCGAGTCATCTTTGTCGTGGGACTGCCATATAAATAACATCTGCGCTAAGGCAAATAAAGTACTGGGCCTGGTGCACAGGACGTTTGGCTCAAAGAATCCTGTGGCTATTACCACCGCATTCAAGACTCTTGTGAGACCAATTCTTGAGTATGCCTGCCCGGTCTGGTCTCCTCATCTTGCCAAACACGTCAAAGCAATCGAGTCAGTCCAGAGAAGAGCTACCCGTTTAGTTTGTGGACCTGACAAGTCCTACACAGAGAGACTTGATGAAATTAAGTGGTCAACTCTTGAGTTAAGGCGAGACTATCTAAGTCTTGTTCAGATGTGCAAGATCATATTTGGTTACAGTGAGGTTGATTGCACTAAGTTTTTTTATTTAGTTGGCCGGTCGCGTACACACAGCAACCACGAGTTTAAACTGAGGCCTAAGGCCGTACGCACCAGTTACTTCAAGTACTCATTTTTTAATGGATACATTAATCAGTGGAATTATTTACCTAACGAGGTTATAACATCACCTAGTTTGGCTTCCTTCAAAAGATCTCTTTGGAACTATTTATCTAAAAACCACTGAATTAGATTTTTTTTAAATTTTATATATTATTTTATTTATTATTGTAAGGAGAGTGGCTTAAAAATGGGAATTAAGTTTCCCCCTACCGCTATCCAGCCAGCCAGGTTTTTTGTTTTTTTTGTTTGTTTTTTTGTTTGTTTTTTGTATATATTTTTTGTTTGTAATTTTGTGTAATGTAATTGTTTATATTGGTTGGCAAAGATTTTATTAAAGATTTTATTAAAGATATAAAGCGAGAATATTTCAGCATGTACTATAATTCATCACGCCTTATCACATGGCTTAGTAAGTCTAACAATTCATCTTGAGCAGACAAATATTGTTCAGTGCGTTGCAATGGCATTTAATTTAATTTAAATTTAATAAGCTTCGCCAAATAAAGAAAAATACAGTTGTCGTCGTCGTCGTGGGTTGAGCTGTCGAATCGACAGATCTCAGGTTTTTCTGCACTTCCTTGATTCGGTTCCGTTCGAACGTTTGGACGTGGTCGGCCCATTGATCGTGCCAGACCGTCCGGTCCAGAGCAGTCGTTTCCCATCCGGTGGTACTGATCTTGCATCGCTTTAAGTTCGTCTACAGTTCATCTTTATACCGTTTAACAGGAGCGCCTATTGACCGTATCCCATCAGCAAGCTGTCCATACAGCAGCATTTTCGGCAGTCGGTAGTCATCCATCCTCACCAGGTGGCCTGAC
Source organism: Chrysogorgia sp. JL179-B06 (assembly GCA_035772405.1). Lineage (NCBI taxonomy): Eukaryota > Metazoa > Cnidaria > Anthozoa > Scleralcyonacea > Chrysogorgiidae > Chrysogorgia > Chrysogorgia sp. JL179-B06. Next base: position 358,036 of record JAYKKM010000217.1, read on the forward strand.
CAACGTAGCTGAGCCCGAAGTAAGGACGCCTCGATTCCATCCATGCCACAAAGAGCGAGGACCTCGGTGTTGGGAATTTTGTCTTGCCAGCATATGTTAAGAATCCTTCGTAGACACCATGTGGAAACTGTCCAGGTTTCGTACGTTCCGTCGGTAGAGTGCCCAAGTCTTGCAACCGTATAATAAGGTGGGTATGACGACTGATCGATAAACGCTGATTTTTGTCTCAAGCGAAACGTCATGCGTGGACCATAATCGCGAGCTGAGGCGGCCGAAAGAGGCATTGGCTTTACTGAGGTGGGATGTTATTTCCGCATCAATGGTACCATTGTTGCTTATCACACTGTGATACTAACTGTCAGGCCATAACGAACAGCGGATCGTGCAAAAGCGTCCATCAGGTGCTGAGCGTTCTCCTCGGTGTGGGCGGCCAAGGCACAGTCATTGGCAAACATCAACTCTTTGATTGACTTACATCCACGGCCAACACGTAATACACAACGACATCAAATTAAACAATGCATTGAAGAACTGAACGGCTGTTTTAGTGCTGTTCTAATTTACTTTGGAAAAGCCACTGCGGCTGATAAAGGAAAGAAATATCCTTCGTTTGATGACAGAAAAACTATGCGTATTTGGCGCCAGAGTTCAAAAATGGCAAAGGCACGCAAACCATGTGTTCTTGACATTTATTCATTCGGATATCTGCTGAAAGAAGTTAGCCACAAGACCGTCCCAACATTACCGAAATCGAACAATCACTAAGAGCCTTGCTAGAACACTCCTAGAAGTCAAGACTTCTTCAGATTGCAAATGATAAAGTATTTTACAATTTTAATATATATTTGAGTAACTGTCGTGGGTCTTGATGTGATGTAATGTAATGTTCAGTTTGTTTCGTGCATTAACTTTTACCGTTATATAAATGGATGTTTGAAATGTTAAAAGTTTATTGCGCATGCTGAGAGCCTTAATTCACTGTCATCAGTACTAAAGTAGCTACGCCAGTACCGGTCAGCAGTACTTATTGTTGTCGTTGATCCCAGGCCCTGCTCGGCCGTGAAGGTCATCTTTACTTGTCGTAAAGTTGTCCCTGTTATTGTGGGATGTACTTCATGGTAACAATACATATAGTCTCCCACCATATTTTACAGTTATTATTAGGGTTAGGGTTACGGTTGGGGTTAGGGGTATAAAAAATAGATGGAAATCCGGTCTAGTGTTACCATGAAGTATATACCGTTATTGCTACAACCTTAGCTGTCTTTACGAGTTATAATAAAGCCATTTGTTTACCTGATTGTGTGGTGTGATTTACTGGTGTATATCCTGGCATGGTGGCAGCGTGATTCGAATCTACGTCCAGCTTTTATCGGCGAAAATCGCCATAAAATGTTACCGAGAGAATCGTAACGAGTCAACATAACTCCAAACACTGTAAGTCCAAACAGCGTATAATTGCGTTTGATAAGCACAATCCAAAGAAAACCCGAAAACTTTAGTTATGGCGACTACTCATCGTGCACCGAAACAGTGGTGCCTTTCAAAGACCTAAACAGTAAACAGCTTTGAGAATTGGAAGCAAAATCTCCTCTACACACTGTCCCTCGATAATAATTTCGCGCCATTTTTATCGGATGACGCCGTGTGGGGCAACTTCAGCAATATGTTCACAATATGCAATTGTGCTTTGAGTTTGAATAACTGTCGTTCAAGTCGTTGGTCGGAAAATATGGTTATAATGTAACATAATGCAATGTAATGTTTAGTTTGTTTCATGCATTAACTCTTACCATCATATAATGATAATTAAGTCTATACCTTAACGGAAACTTATCATTTTACCGCATTTAATAGCTTGGTTTATTGCGCACATGCCGGAGCCCAAAGAGATCACTTAGATTGTTTAGATTTATATTTAGATTGTTTAGATTTTTTATGCATTTATAACTTATCATGTGTCGAACCTATAAAATATTACTTTCGACAAATTTTGCTAGCAGGGTGCATCGCGCAGGCCCTGGTACGAGTTCGACGTTTAAAACATTGTTGAGGTAATCGTTTCAAATGTCGAACTTTCGTTGTAAATGACCTAGTATTACATGTCGCCACATGATAAGGTCATGTTCGAACCGGTAATAAACACTAGGTAGGCGGTCGCACTGATGCTTGTAAATAAGCCGAGGTCATAATGGGCTTTGAATGAGCGGGTTGGGGGAGGGGGTTGTAACGTGACGTTAAACGCGAGATACGACAACTCATATTTTGTCGCTAATGAACAGGGGGAAATGTGCATGTATAGTCACGCCAAAACTTCAGTATGCGAGCGGCAGAATTTCGCAAAGATTTTGAGAAATATTCCGTGTCTAAGAATAAAGAGGTTAAGAGTAAATTGTGGCCAAGCAGCATGGTGTAGTTATTTTCAGTGCTAAGTAAAGCAAAAATGGCTAGTTTCCTTGGCTCTGTACTCGGTGAGATTAAAAATATAAAAGTGTCCTTTTGCTAATGTGGTGGGTATAGATGATATATACAATGGCTATATGACTGTGCAATACGTTTCATGACACCGGTAGTCTGATACCATGGTGACGGTTTTAGGTGCGTGGTTGATCTGCAAGAAAGCTGTTTGCAACACACTTTTCCAAAAGAACAATTTCTTTTACAATTAAAACAGTTAAAATAAATCAACTCATTTGATTGTAGTGTTTCTTAGGCCTGGTTCGAACGTCGACCTTATCATGTGGCGACATGTAATACTAGGTCATTTACAACGAACGTTCGATGCGGTTAAGTTAAACGATTTCAATATCAAGTTCGATCAACGAGGTTTTAAACATCGAACTTATCATGTGCACGCGGAACCTGATGCATTTGATCACCAAACCAACGAATACACGCTGCTGGCAATTAAGTTCCAGCTTCGACCCATTATACGTTCAACGCTTGCATCCCAGGTCGAACTTAATGTGTATTATATAGGTTCGGCACATAAGTTATAAATGCATAAAAATAAAAACAATAACCTAGCTGTCTTCAGGCTCCAGATGTTTGCGAGGCTCCCAGCGTGCGTGATAAAATTATGTTTCCTGCAGGGGTTTATAGACTTTACTATTTCAAACATCCATTTATATGACGGTAAGAGTTAATGCATAAAACAAACTCAACATTACATTGCATTACATTATAACCAAATTTAACATTTTCAGACCCACGACTTTTAACCCAGGATCCACAACAGTTACTCAAACTGTTTTTTATCGTTTTTTGGTATGGCAGAAGTAATTTATTAATGCTTAACAGCTGAGATGCAGTTATTCCTAATTAATCGTCAGGATTTTGTGACAACCAAAACAAAATCAATTATATGCACGTTAAGGTTGTTTTTCCTCTAGGCGAATTTGATCGCAGATTCGGAAATCGTTTCTACTGTGAAAATTGAATAGATCAGCAATTAGTTCCAGGCGAGTAGTTATAAGACAATAGGAAACGTCGCTTTATGCGAACAAAAAACTGCTTTGAGACCAGTTCCCAACGTCGAAGTTTTCCAAACATAATGTAAATTTGTGTTCAAGTTAATTGACATTAAGGCTGTTTTTCCCGCACGGGTGAAACGGTCATTTTTAGTTCGCTTGGAAGTTGAAAATTTACAACATTCAACGCGGACCGCTAGAGAGATTCGCCTGCACAAGCAAATTAAAACTCAAGTGGTCCGCTATGAAAGTTGAAAATTTTCAACTTTCAAACCGAACTAAATTGCACGGGCAATACGAGCGATGGTCGCGGTGATGGCTTTGTGACGTTGCCGACGTACATATGAGAACGTGTTTGAAATGTCATTGGCGAAAATAGTTTGTTTGTTTCCTGTGATGTTCAAAGCAGCCATTTTGATGAAGCATATTGGATTTAATTTTGACGGAAAAATCACTGGACCACGTGTTCTGCGTATATTTGCATGACATGGAATCATGTTGGCGAAGGTTGGTGACATATGAGAACTATAGGTTTTAGGTTCAGCACATCAACTGAAGTTCGACGTTAGAAACGGGTATTATTTTTAAATGTAGGAGAGGTAATCACGACTGATAAACAGAAATTCAATATGACAATGAGCCTTTTTACTAGTTATCATCCAAAAATGCTTACATGTGTTATATAGCCACAATTATTATGTGTGCAATTCTAACCTAACTAGAGCACGCGTTGCTATTAACCTACAATAATCACAAAACCATACCAAATCACTCGCAAACCCTCATTCTCGTCATTCCATCTGCACTCATTGTTCCTTGTTCGGTCGTTAATTAACTATTACAAACCGAAACGGTTTATCCAAAACTTTTGCCGGCTATGCCAACAAAAACGGACAGTTAACAAATAAATTAGTAGCTTTCTTTATAAACGGAACACGAATGTGCACGCGAAAATTTAGAGGAAGAAAAACAAATTAACAACAGCGCAATAGAAAACATTCATTCATGTCTTCATATGTGCTATATCACTGCAAATAAACAAATTACATACTCAATCGAGGAGAATGATACAGATACGACGGTTCATATTTTTATTAACAATTACATTAAATAAATCGAATAGTTAATATTCACCAGGTTTCGTTAGCCACTCGCGGTCATTCAATTTGTTTTTAACGGATTTACAACCACAACGTTTTCAAATTGATTGCCAATACCAGAAACTGGGCAGAATCTACCTGAAATTCTAGTAACTGGGAGAAATGAAGCTGGTCCTCTGTCTTCGAAAACAGATTTACACAATACCTCCAGCAGTTGACTGAACGTATATCTTCTTGGGTGAACTTTAAACCATGAAGCGCATGCCAAAAAGTGCATTTCGTAACGCTGTGCATCGGCGATATCTGTAATCTCTAAAGTGTGCTTCAGGAAAAAGTGTACTTTTGCTGGATGGTTACTGGCAACGGAGCCGAAGTACAATGAACCCGTTTCGTCATAATACCAGGATGCGAGGATGTGGCCCAGATTGTAAAGTTGTTGTGCGCGGAGAAGATCTTTCCCGCATCCGCGCAAAATATGTTAAATATATCTGCATCCGCAAAAATCTGTTAAATCCAGTATCCGAGGAAAATGTGTCAAATATATCTCATCATAACATGATAACATATACTTATGATCATAACATGGATCCAAATATGACTCAAGCGGGTGTCGCATGTTTTTGCACGATAACGTGATGACATGCGTGTGACAGGCAACGCGCCGTGCGGCCCACGGCGCGCCATGCTCTTTTAGGCTCTAAGTCTATTTGTGTTCGTCACTTGACACTTTGTGTCTGTGACTTTGCGTCTCTGGCACTTTGCTTTGAATTTTCGAAGGAATCAAGGAAGATTTTGAAATGTGAATTCCCTTGCTTGTGAGCTCATGACTACTGACGTGAAACTGGTATGTAATGTATAAATTATTTATTGTTTTATCATTCATAATATTCATGAATTCATATTAGTGTCATTCATACGAAACTAAGCCACGGCTAATATAAGGCTATAAGCCTTAAAGCGTTCAGCTTATCAGCTTACTAGCTTAGGATTAAATCGTAATGAACTGTTTATACGACTAAATTCACTAAAATAGTCTAATACGAGCGTTTGCAGCTTTAATACTTATGTAAGGCGGCAAGGCGCGGCATATTTTCTCTCGTTAGTGTCCGTCTGTCCCATAAATGGCCCATGGCCCCTATTGGCCTATTGTATCATTAATCATTTGTATGATATATAGTTCGCGAATTTCGATTATGTTATTGTTGTGGGCAATTTTTTTAATATCAAGTTTCTGGTCCTCTGGACTAATTGTGTTACATTTAATTTATTCAAAAATGTGTTATACTGATATAGCGTCTTGTTATTCTATATGAATATTTTTATGCTTTTAATTAAATAATATTATACCTATTTTTGCTAAAATTTTCGCTATATTATATGTTCTAATACAATTATTTTTCTATTATTAATATTTATATACTTCGTTGATTCTGGTTGTTCTTAGTCCATCACTCCATCATTTATTATTTTACCATTCCTTTTAGTATACTGTCAGGTTTGCAAAAATGAAACTGCTGGAGCACATCGCTGCATGCATTGCCTAAACCCAGTCCATGCAGCGATTTGTTCACGAAATGTTGATGACGAAGAGGAAGGATATGGTAGTAGGGTAATATGCTTCAATTGTGCTGAAAAAGGTAACATTTTGTTAATTGGTCTTTCAATGCCAAACTTTCTGCAAACTGCAATTATTACAGCAAACAACAGCCTTACTTTTAAGTGAATTTACATTTGATGTAACCACAATATTTTTACTTCAGATACTGACTCTGGCAATGCACCGACACTGCAGACTACGCGTTCAACCCCAAAGATCTCGCAAAAAAAACAAACTGTGCCAATGTCACTAGTGAAAGAAAAACCAACTGGCGAACGGTATGTTGTACATAATGAGTATACAGTACTAGTACTACAAGTTGTAAGACAATTACAAATGGTAAAATCTATATATTTTATTTTTCATATTTTTTCAGCATTCCAGCAAATGATGTCAAATAGGACCATTCCAGTCATGCGCAAACCAGAAAAAAGAGTCGGGGGTGGCCATCATAAAACACGAATGGCAATTTGTCTTGATTGCTACGAATGTTTTAAGACCAATTCAAAAAATAAATTTTGGCTAACTCGATTCAACAGTTCCACTGTGAAAATTGATGTGAATTCTGTCCATGCAGGGGGTAAGCAGGGAAGGAATCCCATGTCTATTCTGAGGATGATGGTCGTGTTGCTGATGCAGTGGTGGCATATAGAAAAATGTAAGGGGAAATGTCCTCACTCATATGATTTAAAACTGGGTAAGGGATAATGGGGTGTCACAGAGATGCAGAATGACAAATGTGATATACATATATATACATATATACATATATACATATATATATATATCGTCAAAAATTTTGCAAACTATTTTGAATATAATAATATATAAACCAATATGTAAATACTTTGCATGTAGGATTCTGAAAGGCTTTAGATATAAACCTTATCTATACTATCTCATTTGATTCACAGATGTACCATTCAAAACAAACGAAAACGACGAAAAAACTTCAGCAACTTCAGCAACCAAGGGGGGGATTGACGAGAATATACTTGGCCTTGGGCAAATATCAACGACAATTCCACCATATGAGGCATTGAACATTGAAGTTTACGAGAACGAACTTTTAGGAACAGAAACTAACATTAACATCGACCAACCTAACGCAACTGACGAATACGAACTTCTGAAAGACAACGATGAAACGGAAACACTACACAACAACACAAACAAAATGAACCAAAAAATGACAACGACCAAACGATGATGAACATTGAACGAAACGAGACTGAAAAAACACACTGATGAACAACAACGACAGTGATACCAATACCCGACAACACTAACCTATTAGATTATATATCTCTGGTTTTCAATGACCTCAAAACCAACAAAGATGACAACAATAACCGCACACAACGCAACATCTCGAACGAACAACAGAAATCACTAAAATCCCTTCGGGACAACAATGATCTCATTGTAAAACCAGCGGATAAAGGCGGTGCCATTGTGATCTGGCCAAGGGAATCATACTTAAGACTGAAGCGTACAAACAACTAAATAATGATAGACACTACAAACTAATAACAATTGACCCATTTCCACAGTTAATTACTGACATCAACAAGTTTGTTGAAACAATACATTACAAACAACTGATTGATTACACTACATTTAAATTTCTACACATTGATAAACAAACCCGGAAACCAACTCTTTACTTGCTTCCAAAAATACATAAACCTGACATGCCAGGAAGACCTATAATATCCGGCTGCGGAGGTCCGAGATTTTTACTTAAAACCAATGATGAACAACATCGATTCATATGTCAAAGATTCTACTGACTTCCTAAAACGAATATTCCTACTGAACAACAATATCCCGGCCAACATCATACTCCTGACAATCGACGTTAAAAGCCTTTATACCAACATATCGAACGACGAAGGCATTTCCGCACAATTAATCTACTTAAAAAACACAACACCTTTCACAACGCTAACCTTGACGTCCTTCACGATACTCTCGAATTAATACTTAACAACAACTACTTTGAATTTAACGGTCAATACTACCTACAAACGCACGGAACTGCTACGGGCACACCTATGGCACCATCTTATGCCAACTTATTCATGGCGGCCTTGGAAAAAGATATGCTTTTAAATGCACCTGATGGACTTACTCCACTTGAGTGGATTAGGTTCATCGATGACATTTTCGCACTATGGCCTCATGGAATAGAATCCCTTCTTAAATTCCTTAATCACATCAACCATTTCCATCCAACTATCAAATTCGACTACGAATACTCAAACAAATCGGTACACTTTCTAGACACAACATGAACTTGTTTCTGATTTATATATCAAACCTACCCAAACTCATGTAAACGAGGTGTTATCTATAGCCAAGCACTATGATACAGACCAATAATCACAGACGACAAAAAATTAACTAACCAATTAAAAAAACTTAAAATAATCCTCATTAGTAGAGGCTACAAAGAGAATGACATTGATGAAGCATTTACTAATGCAACACAGTTGACACAGCAGCAACTCCTTTATGACCAAAAGACAACCAACAATAACATACCACTAACTTTCAACATCCCGTATAACACAAATACAACCCACATCGCACAAGTACTCAAAAGACATTGGCACCTAATTGAAGAAGAGCCAACATTAAAAATCTTATGGCCCGATGTGCCACTGGTTGCGTACAAACGAAACAAAAATATCAAAGATATTATTGTACACAGCCAACTTACAAACAATAACTAAAATAAACGAACAATTGGAAACTAATACGAACAACACTAAGACTGGACAGCAAAAACTAACCAACAACTTCATACAATGCCCACATCGAGGGCGACATATCCTACGAAAATACAAGATCAAGATGATGATTATCCAACTGAATAATTCCTATCCATATATCAAGAAAAGATGACAGAAAAAAGAACAGAAACCGAAAGATGCCCTCCAACACCAGCAAAGAGGACGCCAACAACAGAAACTTGTAAAGAAAACCCTAATAAAATATCAATTATATTATACTAACACATATAAATATATTATACATCTACCGGAACTGGTATTACAAGATTACCCAAACTTAATATTGGACAATTATATGTCCACACATTTTAATTATTCAGAGTATTTTTAAGCATATACTCCTCATATTGACAAATGATTCCTTCAACAGATACTTAAATATTGAACAATCCACGTCCATATATATACATTTTTTCAATTAATAAGGGTATTTTTCAGCATATATTGGTATACTACATAATATACCTCAGTGGTTTTTCATATTATATTTGAATGGACGACAAGGACAAAAATAATTTGCAGTGTATATACGTTTGATCTCACAATTTATAAATGTCTTAAAAATTAAATAGAAATTATTATGTTAACCAAATAATTAAATAGAATTCAATTTATATATACATATATTTATGTGTGGCCTTCTTACTATGACAACCACAAATCACTTCACGCCCACTTGCATGTCACACCCTTTTTAACATGATGTCACAACAACGTAACCCAACCAATTGCTATAAATACAAGACCCACATAACTACCCAGTCTTTCACTTGCAAATTGCAATCTCCTTTGGAATTCAACAAAAACGTAATCGAGATGGCTGGACGTTACGGACTACCAATGAACAAGACATTCAGTAAGACTAATTACTTTATCATTATATACTTCATTCGATTTTTATTCATCTAATACTCATTTTGCTAACAATATACACACATTTTCCTGTCCCTAAAAAGCCCTCCTGATGAAGACCAAAAGGTTGAAAGCGTCGAGGGTTACTCCCGATATAAAAACACGAACCTACAATATCCTTCTACGCTTCAATTCTTTTTCTCTCATGCAACACAAACCGCACCCATTTTTTTTTCAGCCACCAATCCACCATATTGCATAACACTTATCTCGTATTCAATCAGTTTTTCTTTTTGTTCCTACTGTGTTATTCATGTTTACTACACTACAACCGTGTTGGTAATACAACGTCGGTGGAGGTCTAACTACCTATTTTTTATACAAAATATGGAATCATGAAATTCTCCAAAAAGTTCCATGATTGACACTTGGATATAGGTGCTAGGCACCAAAGAGTTGTTCTATTGACTCGTCTGCACTGAACAGACTGTTGTACATATTTTCCAAATCTGCTCGGTCATGTGGCTCCAATAATTGGTAAAAAAGGGTGGAAAACATTTTTGAAGTGAAGGGTTGTACTTCCACGAGAGATGACGAGGATCAGCTTGGACTTATTGTGGTCTTTGAATGTTACTTGTGGCGGTTTGATGCAGAGTTCCTGAAACATTTAGTGATTCCATTGATATTATTCCTGCGAAGTTCTTAGAAAACAAATAATTATTTTCGCAAAGTCGGCTTGCTGTGACTGCCAGAGTAACGCTTTCATCTTCAAGAAATGTTCTCATCAGTTGAGTCGGAACTGCCTTATTGTTGTGTTGGTATGCTCCAAGAATTCCGTTGTATCTTTCAAACGAAAAACACGAGAAAGCGTACACCGGACTGAAGTCCAGGATACACTCAGCTAGATGTCAATGTAGGTGGATATTTGGTGTCACGAAGAACTTTCCGTACAAGTCTTCGAACTTTTTGCAAAATTCGATAATAGTTTTGTCTGCAACATCGACGTCCTCTGAAGATATCAGACAGATTTAGAAAAGACGACGTGAGACGCCCGATATGGGTTGGACCTGAGTTAATTTCACAACTTTTCACATCCTGTCAAAGATGCCACTGTCTTTTCTTCTTTTTTTCCACAAAAAGGTAGGTTTTTTAATAATTTACTTGTGAGTACAAATAGTATTATGGTTACTCACTGCAGTTAAATTCTAAATGGTTTGTTTAAATATTTACGTAACTTTTTCTCCATAGTAGCCGGAGGTCCTGACGATTTATAGTATTGAAGGTTTAGCATAACAAGTATTTGGTCGTATTTTGAAATAAATGTACATCGTAACACTTTAAAATTGTATATTTTTCATTAAACTAGTCGTCTTATTCCATTTAGAAATGAGTATCACCTACTGTTAAGAAATATAGTACCCTATGGGCTTACTCTGTTCAATTATTAAAAGGCAACAAAATATTTACGTATTAATATCATGTCAGTGGCATTTCATGTCTTGGATTTTTCGTGTAGCTTTAAATAACCAGAACTCAGTGACAAATGGAGGGAAATGGAGGGAAACGGAGAGACCAGCTCAAAAAAAAAAGTAAGCGAAGTATTAAAGTGTATTTAATTGCATTTGCCTAATGAATTACAGCGACAGATTTTTTTGAACTGAAAATTGTCTTCAAATTATCTATTTTATAAAAACCATCTTGAAAAATACTCTATGTATCTACTAAAATTACCATAATTTAAACAATTTTTAGATCTGTTGTAGTTTGGACAGAGCAGAAGGACCTCCTTATGCTGAAAGAGGTGGCTGCAGAGGGAGTCTTGCAGCACAAATCTAAAACAAGGGAAAGGGGGGCTGGACGGCTGGCTGTTGCAAGTAGGTTACAGCCCAGTATTCCCAATGTTGATGTTACTGCCCAGGCAGTAAGAGACCATTTTGGGATGCTAGTACGGAAACATAAGTTTCAAATGGCTAAGGAGGAAAAAGAGTCTGGAGTAGGTGGTGAAGAATTGATGGAAACGGAAGTATTGTTGGAGGAGCTGATTGTGATATGTGACGAAACTGAGAGAAGAGTGGAAGACGAAAATGAAACAAAGAAGCAGAGTGTTGAAAAGGAAAAAGCAGTCGAGATGAGGAAGAGGGCTATGGAGAGATTCAGAGAGACAAAAAAGAGAGCTGGAACATCAAGAAAATGGGAAAAAAGAAAGGAAGAGAAGGACATCAAGTGACACTTTTGAGTGGTTAAGAGAAAAGACAGCAATGGAGAAGAAACTAAGGGAAGAAGAGCTGAAAGAAAAAAGGAGAGAGAAAACCAAAAAGAGCGGCTGGCCGTGTTGGAACAACTCCACTATACATAATTATCTGGTTGTACTTTGGCCGAGCTATCTTACGGACAGTGCCATCCACAAACCCAAAGCAGTTTTGCACAGGAGCCCCACGTTGATGTACCGCTAGTGCATAGTTGTGAAGTTGGAGTGGCGAAAGGAAAGGCTGGTCCCAACTTTCAAGGCGATGGTGGTGAATATCGTAGACAGTGTCCATCACTTCATTGAAAATAAGACAACTCTGATGGGCTTCGTCGAAATCGATGCGCCATGTCTGTGTATCTGCAAGGATAAGCCAATCTCCTCAAGATGATACATAACCCCTCCATCCCACTGCAAACTGTTCCTTGCTGGCAAATCATTCTCGGGGATTTGTAAATGTCTCAACAGCGATGGCAAATCATTTTTCTTAAAACATTCAACTTCGTCAAATTTCCAATGTGGGAAAATCTGTTTGGATCGGTTATATTCAAAGACTAATGCAAATTCCTCGTCGTCTATAACGTTTTCAGCATATGCAAAAGTCAAAGCATCGCGAACAGCTTGAAGACCGCCTACCGCCATATTTCGCAGTGTTTTTCCGCCATATTTCGCAGTGTTTTTTTAAAGTAAAATCATCACGACACCATGACGATAGCAAAATGAATAACGACAAAAATATATTTTGTTTAGCCACATTTAGTTACACATATAAATGTAAAAATAATAAATATAAAAGAAGCGAGTGTCATAACAATACGATCATATATGACATATGTCGTATTAAAAACTGTAAGAATTTCGTCTTTGATCTCGCGTCGTGTTTTCTAAATCTGTCTATTGTTCTCGAACAAAGTATGCGACAATCTGATACAAACCTCATGATCGCTGGGTAATATATTTTACAAAATATATGGTGAATAGATGAGTGTCCAGTTTTTCCATTGATCAGCAGTCATACCAGCACAACCATCTTGTATTCTATTTGGAATTCGACAAGGTCTTGTATCTTGCAAAGTTCAGGCACCTTTAGAATACCCATATTTATCCATATGTTGAACATATTTTTGGCAGTTCCTAACAGCAAGTTTTGCATCGGATCAATAACGACGGACTTCGCGGCATCGTAATTATAAATCTCTGTTATGAATCGCTCAAAGACATTTTCCCTGGTGAAGAAAAAATATTCAACGATCTAAAATATGGAAGGTTATACAGGCATCTCCTTCGTTTACGGGACACACAATGGACACAGACTACGTCATAGGCACATCAAGGTTATTTTCTCAGGATTCAGAAGCTTTACAAGAACAAAAAACCCTAACCCAAATAAAAACTCTAGTCCTAACCCTGAAATAAAGGAATACTAACCCTACTTTTAAACTAAATATTTCAATGATGTAATATTCTGTGTCCGATTTACGAAGTAAGAGCTGTTATACAGGCATGTCTAAAGGTAAATTTGAAACACACGCATATATCCTCAACAGTGTATGAGTCGACACTCATTCATCACCACAAATCCTTTATATATATTTATTAGTTAGGTTTATTTTTTATTATTAGTTTTATGTTTTTTTCATCACTGTATGTAAAAGTGTGAAGAACCAAGGTGCTCTGGATCAAAGTTAATGTATACACCCAGTAGCCAAAGTGGATCATCATCAAAAGTAGAACAAATTGATATAGCATCACCACAACCTCTTCCTGTTTGTGCAGTTAGTACAAAGAGCCCTAGCTATACGGTGTATTCAGTTCTCACTGGAAGCAAAGTTGGGAGTATTCCTGGTGAAGTGAGGAATAGACTGGTGAGAGGGACAGTCCATAACATGACATCTGTTGCTGCACACCCACCATTCAACAGGTTACCAAACCCATCTGAGATTGAATGGCAAAGTCCTTAATAATAGCATATCCTTGCCTTAGGGATGATGAAACGGCTCATGTGAGTAATATTTTAGTAAACCTAATTTTTGCAGGCATGTAATATGGCATGTGATTGTTCACAGACCCAACAGGAAACTGTTTATGCCTTTTCCATATACTTGTTAAAATGTTGAATTATGTTTCATCTTTCTTTAGGGTGTTTTGTTTAAACAATTAAAGAGGAGGTTAAGCAACACCAAACCCATTAAGAAGCCACAGGGACCTTGTATGAAACTCATATACATGTAGATAACAAAATTGGAAAAGGAGAAGATAAATTCTTTACTGAAATTGGAAAAGACAGAAATGAAGCAAAATGGTGTACAAAGTATACTGGATGAAGAGGAGACTAGTAGTCTGTCAAGTATTGGTTAGTTTATTTCTTGTGTTTGTATACTATACTATATTAGCAGAGTTCTTACCATGGCAGGCTGAGTGCCCATCATTCTGCCCGGTATCATATGCATAGATTCTGATTGGCTGAGCTACCTGTACTCACGGTGAAATACTGATAGATAACTAGTAGCAAAAGGAGCCCAAACCAAAGCAAGTGCCTTATCAATGTTTTTATTTTTAGTGTGTTTATTTCACAGAAGAGCTTGAGCCTGAAATACTAATATAATAAACCTTGCTTATTTTCAGAAATTCGGGAACTAGTATATATCGTGTCATTCTCTTTGAAATTCAAACTTTGAAAGTTGTTTTATGAGAGCCCCCTGCATTGAGCAACTTAAACAGCACTAAGAATGAATCCTGCAGCTAGCTGTCACTTAAAAGTGCCACTACGATGAAAATTCACCACTGTCTTTTAGATTTTCTTTGGCATAGAATAGTATTCAGGGTTGAAAATGATCGATGTAAAAAAAAATAAATTGAAAAATGGTATTTTGAAGTAAGTATTTTGAGCTCTGAAATCACTATTATTTAGGCCACCATTACTAAAAACGTGTTCCAAATGAGCCCGCAATTTAAAAAGGTAATATTGTTTCTGACGTCAGATTCTCAATGCTACGCCTGAATTTCAGTCGAGGTTACTTGTTTTCTTCGAGAAGTAGATAAAATGTTCAGTCTTTCAGACGAAGAATTTGAAAAAACGACCTTGATTTAGTTGAAGAATTAGCGATGTGGAGTTTTCACGTTGAGAATCTGACGTCACTTCGTTACGCTTGTCAGGAACATGAACGATTAATGGCGGACATAACAACGCCAGGATTCGGTGTCAGAAAAATAATACTTGCCATCGTCGAATCGCAAAAGGGTTTCGACCGAGTAATATTTAGAAGTTCTGCTTTATAAATACGTAAAAATATCGATAGGTAAAAATTTGATCGTAGTAGCACTTTAACCTTATTTTATATTTCTTTCCAAAATTTCTTTCCAAAATCTTATATGTTTAATTAAATAATAAATCTTATATGATAAAGCAAAAGGCAATGAAAAAATCTGTCGAGTTGGTGCATGAATTGAAGGTGTGGATTTCGAGTGTAAATTCTGAATTTTGAACATTGTGTATACATATATGTTCTTGCATAAGAAGAAATTGGGTTTATCTTGTGTAACATTCTTTTTATTTTAAGTATAATGAAGATCCAGATTCATTAAGTTTGAAGCGAGTGGGGAATGTACCAGTTCTTGTTGATAAAGAAAATGTTTACGTGTTTGTTGGCAGGCGCATCTTGTTTCAGATGGATGCAAAGAAAATTGGTGAAGCAGCAGTTGGTTTTCTTGCAAGCTTTTATCTTTTGGATTTTGATTATCCCAAACAAAATGAAGTAGGGATGTGCATTTTACAATATTTTGTTTTTGAAGATCGGCATATGCCAAATAATATTGCTGTTCCCTTCAATGGACAACTTTGTTCTTACAATAAATTTAACAATAAATTTAAAACGGATGTTTTAGCTTAAAAGAACTTCATAATTGCATGTGATTTCCTAGACATCACTATACATGATTATATATCTTTTGCATCAATTAATTTACGAAACTTATACACTTTTTAATACATCATTTACATACAATTTATATTCAAAAGTAAAACCATATCATTTTACACTGTATATGCATCTATGTATTTATTTTTTTCATTGGGTGTGGTTTTAAGAAGAAATTTGTATGTTCAGGAATTTAAGCGGAAAGAAAATAAGATATTGTAGTCTCAGTCGGTATGGTAAGGGCCAACGAGATATACAGCACATTTGTACGCTCACTTTTTTACAGATGGCCATCGGGGTCTTTCTGATGTATCTGTCAATATTATAGATAGGACAGATGTTAGTAATCCAACAGATCGAGAAGCATTTTGGATTTACAAATTGAATACTTTCATTCCCAATGAACTTAATTTATGCGATTTTAATTGATTTAATTATGTAGATATTTTGAATACTCATTAGTTTTTATGTATAAAAGTTCTGGCCCACACATGTTTATGTGAGTGTTCTGAAGGAGGGGCTGCGCCCCAAAACGTTAATGAAAATAAAGATGTTTTAAATGTTCCTACTTTGTTAGACTTGTTAATATTCTGGAACTTTGACGAAGGTTGGCTCCTTGACAAACTTATATATATATATATATACATAGGATTTATTAATGTTCATGATGAGCTATTGAGACACATAAGAACAGTCAAGCATCATATATTCGAAGATGAGATGTTTTCCTTTTGAGAGTCGGGGCGATGTATAAATATGTGTGATGTTTGACTGTTCTGACCGTGTCTCAATAGCTCAGTGATTAGAGTTGTTCAGAATAAAACGCCTATTACCAGATATTCAGACAAAGATTACTGGTATGAATTTTTCGTACTAGTATTATCTATCGAATATTATTATGGGATATTAATGGAGTATTCCCTTTTAGAATATTCGGTGTATGATCTTGCCAGCATTTCACACATGAGGTTTTTTACAGTTTATTATTGTAAATGCTGGTATCAACTATTGACACGTATCCAGCTAGACGTAGGAGTCATGTTAAATTATTAAAATAATATGTAAAGATTAGTTCAATGTAGCAGTTGATGGAGTAAATATTTTTTTGTTGAGAGATAAGCGACTGCAAATTCATTTGTCTGTGTTCCCATTGTAAGCCCTATTACGTTCGCAGGAGTTTCGTTTTCGAATTTTTTTATGGAACATGGAAACGCGAATGCGTGGACATTATTGCATAGCCGGTTTCTGCGTGGACGTTATTGCCTCACCGGTTTTCCGCCTTGCATGTGTTTTCCTCCGCTGCTCGAATATAATCCCCAAACCACCCCTCCCCCAAGCAACCGTCTAGTATGCGGGCTAGTAATAGTCTTCTCGGGCAACTAAAGCTGACATTGCACCTGACACAATGAGCCATTTTGGACCCCGTTTCCTTTGGCTCCACGGAGAAAATGTGACCTGCTGATTAAGAAATGTTTACGTAATGAATTACATTTTAAGAACCCTTCATTTTTGCCTGGTGCAGGTCAGACTCTGGCCGCATGTGTAAATTAACGCCAGATTGGTTGTTTACAACTTTACATGGTTGGTTAGTACTTTCATAGCGAAAATGGAAAGCTCTTCAAAGAGCACAAAACATTGGGCACACTCAATCGAGGAAAAGCAAAAAAATACAGCTGCGCGAAGGCGACAAAAGAAAAAGGAACGAAGAGAAGCTGAACTGAGAAAGATCGAGCCAGAATTAAAGGTCGCCAAATCAACAAAGGAAAAACAATATAGCCCACAATAAAATGTTGAAAGAGGAGAATAAACGGCTACACAAGCATGCAGTATATTGCCATTACTGTTGGAAGAAATGCGAGAGAGAACGCAGCTTAGAGCAATCATTTCCTACCGAATATTGCTTGCCATAGATATCAAGAAATCACTTAACAATAACAGATCAGGTTGGAGAAGAAACGTTTGGGCCATGTAGTTGCGGAAAATATGGATCTCTAGATGTCGCAATTAACGAGATTAAGAACGATTCAAAAGATATGGTACGCCATGAAGAAAATATTCTTATGAAGCTGCGCCATCTTAACATTCCTCTCCTTGTCGGCGTGTGTCTTGAAACACTTCCGTATTATATAGTTACAACGTTCCACAGCACAAGCGAGAATATTTCAGCATCTACTACAATTCATCACGCCTTATCACATGGCTTAGCAAGTCTAACAATTCATCTTGAGCGGACAAATATTCTTCAGTGCGTTGCAATGGCATTGACTTACATCCACGGCCAACACGTAATACACAACGACATCAAATTAGACAATGCATTGAAGAGGTGAACGGCTGTTTTAGTGCTGTTCTAATTTACTTTGGAAAAGCTACTGCGGTTGATAAAGGAAATAAATATCCTTCGTTTGATGACAGAAAAACTATGCGTATTTGGCACCAGAGTTGAAAAATGGCGAAGGTACGCAAACCATGTGTTCTGACATTTATTCATTCGGATATCTGCTGAAAGAAGTTAGCCACAAGTTGGGAAACAGAGAACGTTCTTTGCCACAAGACCGTCCCAGCATTACCGTTATATAAATGGATGTTTGAAATGTTAATTGCGCATGCTGAGAGCCTTAATTCACTGTCATCAGTGCCGGAGCCTGAAGACATTTCAGCGCGAGTATTTGTTTTGCTTGTAGAGCGATGAATTTGTGAGCTGGTGAGAAAATACTGAGAACGCCAATGTGATATATACTTTTTATTACATACAGAAATTCGTCACTAAATATAATATAGTTGATTTGAAGAGATGTTCTCGTGAGAGCACCAAGCGAGCCTATCTTATTGTATTTACAAGCAGGTATTATATATACTAGCAAATGAGTAGGCGTTAAATTATTAAGGAAGCTGTCATCAAAGATTATAAGCTGGGAGTGTAAACGTCACTATCAAGGTGCGTCTTAGGGGAGGCTATTTCCTAAAAGGATTAGGAACTAAAAATAATGTTTATAAATGTTCTGAAAGTTCCTTGCGCGCAAACACGAAACCACATCATATGCGACATTCGTGTGACGAGGCACTACAACATCAATGGAGCACTTAGATTTAAACTAACGTAGCTAGGTTTTGTTTTTTTATGCATTTATAACTTGTGCCGAACCTATATAATAGACATTAACAGACTTTCTTTAAAAAGTGTATAAATAAAAATTGAATTGTTGTATTACATTGAATTTGACTCGATCACGAAAAGATCGAATGTCTCGTACAGGCATACCTCAATACCTCTGAAACGGCTGAAAATTGCGATTTCGCCTAAGACGATCGGTTTTTTTACTAAATTTTTATACGCTCACAATGCTTCGCGACAGACTGCAAACATAGAGCCAAACTTACAAATCCAAGCACGAATATAAACACTTTTGTTTAATGTCGTTGAATTGTTCAAATGCTGTATTAGAAGCACATGAAACGTTGATGAAGTGAACTTGCAAGTGACACCGATAAGTATAAGTAAACATGATGCTGTGTTGATATTTAATACCCTAAGATTCTCGACATGTCAACGCTGTATGGAAATACGTTAAATACACGCAATTGTGCTTTGAGTTTGAATAACTGTCGTGGGTTAAAAGTCGTGGGTCGGAAAATATGCTAAAATTTGGTTATAATGTAACATAATGCAAAGTAATGTTTAGTTTGTTTGAGAGACTTGCAAACATCTGTCATCAGTGCCGGAGCCCAAAGAGATCAAGGGATCACTTAGATTTTTTATGCATTAATAACTTATCATGTGCCAAACCTACAGCACTGCCTAGAAATAACCTAACACTGCGGTTGTGGTCATTTGGCGGTGAAGTTGCGGTGGATTAGCGGTAAGGTTGCGGTCGACAAAACCAACCGCATGAGAAAAACTAGGTCGACTAAACACTTCGGGTTCCGACCTTGTCCGACTATTCAGTAACGTGCGTGTGTCATAAAGTCAGTTCGCTACACACAAACGGAAAGCGGAATATTTTTCACCGAAAGCGCGTTGGCGATGCCGATGGACGGCATCTCTGTCACTGAGTCACACTTATTGTGTATTATTATTATATATTATTACTTATTGTTATATAGCAGCTATTTCAACAAAACCGCGTTAAAATTAGCTTGACAAAGACTAGTATTTGAATAGGTATTGATACACAACATGACATTCAACACAGGATTGGTGTCGCATGGGCAGCTGCTAATTCACTCTCTAAAGTCTGGAAAGCGCCACTACGCAGACAGACAAAAATATGAGTGCTTAGGGCTACAGTTGAAAGTGTGTTCCTGTATGGATGTGAGTCCTGGGCTCTTACCGCCACACTGAAACAAAAAGTTCATGGCACATACACAAGATTGCTGAGGAAGGTGCTGGATGTACCGTGGCAACAGCACATGACAAATGTCGAACTATATGGAGATATACCACCAGTAAATGAAACTATTAGAGCAAGAAGAATGAAGTTGGCAGGACACGTTCTGCGACATGAGGTTGCTCGCACCGTTCTACTATGGACTCCGGAAGGAGAAGTGGACGTCCCACATTTACAGTGAAGGATTTATTGCTCGCTGATACTGGTCTTTCCTCTGCAGCCAAGCTTGCTTCTGTAGCGCGAGATAGGATTATCTGGCAAGCACTTATTTAACTTGATTTTTGTTGTGTTATATTACTACCTGTCCTATTTCATTTTTTAATAAAATGACTGATGATGATGATGATTGTTCGAGAGCATTAATGGCAGCGCGCATTGGCGATGGACGGCATCTCTGTGAGTCATCGCTTAGATTCCATCTAAGATTTATAATGCTCTTGCACTGTCATCGAGGTGATCTGTTTAGTGAATACGTATTAAACAAATCAAGTTGATTGTTTTTTAATGAATGATGAGTTGTAGCGAACTGACTTAATGTCTGTAGCGAACTGATGGCTTTATGTGTGCCAAACTGACTAATTTATGTGTGTGCGGAGACCTTCAGTAATTACTCTGATCTAGGGCTCCGCTTGCAGAAATGTCAGTATTTCGTTGCCATTTGGCAGTTATCACATTTTCACTTTACTGTCAGTTAAGTTTTCTTTTAAACGCATGCTTCGGATGTTCTGGAGTAACTTCGCACAGCAAAAAATCTGAAACTATTGTTATTAAAATCGACTTTGGCGGTTTGGCCCCATTTGTCACAACCTATTAAACTATCACAAACAACCAAACGCTTGTAGGACTGAAACTATAAATTTTCGCGTGGGCTAAAATTGCTTCGTTGTTAACATGATAATCACAACATGCACTATACTATATGCACACCATTCGCGTTTTTTCATTCGAAATACTGAAAAGTGAACGTTTAATAGTGCCAGTGTCAAATCCACCGGAATTTGATTATTATTCTGTGCCCGCTCAGTGTCACACCGTTCTTATTCATAGCACTACATGTATAATATTATAAAACTATGCTAAGGTTTCCGTAAATAAGGTACCCAAGGAAAACGAAAGGGACGTCCAAACCATCCCCTGAAGGTATTAAAGTTTTAATAATTATTGGTTGATTGTAGAATTTTAAATCGCTTAGTAGCGTGTATATACATCCTCCTGTTGATATGCTTATAAATTCAGATGGCCGGCTGTCTGTAAAATACGAACCAAATACGAATGTAAACAAAAAGCCTCTTTGACGAGAATAATATATTGACCTGCACGCTGCGTTTAGGTGATTTATTCGTTACAAGAATATTTGTTATGCCTTGCGATAATATTTTGATATTAATATTAATCACTAGCATGGTTGAACCTAATATTCGGCACATGAGAAGTTCGACGTTTGAAACGGGTCATTGTTCAGTTTGCTAGTTATATTGCCTGTGATATGCACGTGCATATTGTTCGATTTGGACACTAGTCTCGTCCGTAAAAATGACGTCCTCGAACGCGTCTTTTACCGCTCAGGCATTCAAACAGAACAAGAGCCTCTTTATTTTGTTTGGCTCTCGAACAAACTGGCAATAACGCGAATTTTCATGCCTCCAACCAAGCCGCTCGCATCTGACTCGACGAATTATTGATTGTGAGACATTCATCCACCAGTTTGATATTTATTTTCAGCAGATGTTAATTCGTCATTCGCTTTCATTGTTTCCTCGATGAACTTCAAGTGTTCCTTTTTCAAAAGCGGTTTTCTTCAACTACGTGGCGCATCTCGTAGATTCCCACCATTTCGTCGATACCGAGAAAGAAATAAAATTTAAAGCCGTTCTGGATGTTTGAATTCAAGGATGTTGGCGATTTTTGTTATCGGAACTGATGAAGACCAAAGCGAAACAATTCGTTCCCTGGCGTATTGCGATAATTTCTCCATTATTTACGAAACGACGGAGTGAACCTTATGGTATGACGCGGTTTTTTCAAATGGGCAAAGGACGCCAAACTTCGGAAAAATCTACTTGTTCCAGAACGTGTCGTATAATTTCCGACGTACGAACTGCGCTTGCTTGCGGAAGGTTAAACCTAGGTTCAACCTACAATCAGTGACAAAAAAACCTGGGACACATCAAATGAATCGATTTTTTTACCAAAATGTTTTAACTTTGCCCCTTGAACCCCCTTCCCCCCTTTTCAATGTTGTACTAATCGGTTGAGAAACAAACAGCAATGGTACGGTGAAATAGAAATGTGTTTTTCTTTATCCAACATTGAATATTTTCAGTGAAGTGTCCCAATAATAATGTCACTGATTGTAGGTTCAACCTTGGTTCGACCTAGGTGTTCATTAGGTTACTTCTAGGCAGTACTGTATAAAATATTACTTTCGACAAATTTTGCTAGCAGGGTGCATCGCAGGCCCTGGTACGACGTTTAAAACCTTGTTGAGGCGATTGAACTTAATATTGAAATCGTTCAACTTAATCGTTTCAAATGTCGAACTTTCGTTGTAAATGACCTAGTATTACATGTCGCCACATGATAAGGTCATGTTCCAACCGGGCAATAAACACTAGGTAGGCCGTCGCACTGGGCTTTGAATGAGCGGGGTAGGGGAGGTGGTGTAACGTGATGTTAAACGCGGAGATACGACAACTCATATTTTGACGTTAATGAACAGGGGGAAAATTGTATATTTTTCATTAAACTAGTCGTCTTATTCCATTTAGAAATGAGTATCACCTACTGTTAAGAAATATAGTACCCTATGGGCTTACTCTGTTCAATTATTAAAAGGCAACAAAATATTTACGTATTAATATGTCAGTGGCATTTCATGTCTTGGATTTTTCGTGTAGCTTTAAATAACCAGAACTCAGTGACAAATGGAGGGAACGGAGACCAGCTCAAAAAAAGTAAGCGAAGCATTAAAGTGTATTTAATTGCATTTGCCTAATGAATTACAGCGACATAGATTTTTTGAACTGAAAATTGTCTTCAAATTATCTATTTTATAAAAACCATCTTGAAAAATACTCTATGTATCTACTAATTTAAACAGAGCAGAAGGACCTCCTTATGCTGAAAGAGGTGGCTGCAGAGGGAGTCTTGCAGCACAAATCTAAAACAAGGGAAAGGGGGGCTGGATGTCGTAAGTAGGTTACAGCCAAGCATTCCCAATGGTGATGTTACTGCCCAGCATTCCCAGCCCAGCATTCCCAATGTTGATGTTACTGCCCAGGCAGTAAGAGACCATTTTGGGATGCTAGTACGGAAGCATAAGTTTCAAATGGCTAAGGAAGAAAAAGAGACTGGAGTAGGTGGTGAAGAATTGACGGAAAAGGAAGTATTGTTGGAGGAGCTGATTGTGATATGTGACGAAACTGAGAGAAGAGTGGAAGACGAAAATGAAACAAAGAAGCAGAGTGTTGAAAAGGAAAAAGAACAAGCAGTCGAGATGAGGAAAAGGGCTATGGAGAGATTCGGAGAGACAAAAAAGAGAGCTGGAACATCAAGAAAATGGGAAAAAAGAAAGGAAGAGAAGGACATCAAGTGATGCTTTTGAGTGGTTAAGAGAAAAGACAGCAATGGAGAAGAAACTAAGCTGAGAGAGAAAACCAAAAAGAAAGCGACTGGCCGTGTTGGAACAACGCCATTATACATAATTCTCTGGTTGTGCTTTGGCCGAGCTATCTTACGGACAGTGCCATCCACAAACCCAAAGCAGTTTTGCAGAGGAGCCTCACGTTGATGTACCGCTAGTGCATAGTTGTGAAGTTGGAGGCTGGTCCCAACTTTCAAGGCGATGGTGGTGAATATCGTAGACAGTGTCCATCACTTCATTGAAAATAAGACAACTCTGATGGCCTTCGTCCTGTATCTACAAGGATAATCCCACTGCAAACTGTTCCTTGCTGGCAAACCACTCTCGGGGATTTGTAAATGTCTCAACAGCGATGGCAAATAATTTTTCTTAAAACGCAATTCTGTTAAACATTCAACGTCGTCCCAAGTTTCCGAATCGAATTCGTCAAATTTCCAATGTGGGAAAATCTGTTTGGATCGGTTATATTCAAAGAGTAATGCAAATTCCTCGTCGTCTATAACGTTTTCAGCATATGCAAAAGTCAAAGCATCACGAACAGCTTGAAGACCGCCTACCGCCATATTTCGCAGTGTTTTTTTTAAGTAAAATCATCACGACACCATGACGATAGCAAAATCAATATAACGACAATATATATTTTGTTTAGCCACATTTAGTTACACAGATAAATGTAAAAATAATAAATATAAAAGAAGCGAGTGTCATAATACGATCATATATGACATATGTCGTATTAAAAACTGTAAGAATTTAAAAGAAAGTTACCAAGGTTTGAATGATATACACGATACCAAGGTTTGAATGATATATACGATCCAGAAGAGAGGATCGTAGCTTTATTCCTTTGGAAGGGTCGAGTTCATTATATGTTTATAACCTCATAGCAAAATGGAATCGACATTCGAGAATAAAGACAACGTCGTCCTAGACGTCGTCTTCCCTTTTCTAAATCATGTTTCGATCTTATTACGTCGTCGACACAATGCTACTCGGTCAACTAACGTCGTCTTTGATCTTGTGTTTTCTAAATCTGTCCATTGTTCTCGAACAAAGTATGCGACAAGCTGATACAAACCTCATCCAGCATTCGTAATGATCGCTGGGTAATATCTTTGACAAAATATACGGTGAATAGATGAGTGTCGAGTTTTTCCATTGATCAGCAGTCATACCAGCACAACCATCTTGTATTCTATTTGGAATTCGACCAGGTCTTGTATCTTGCAAAGTTCAGGCGCCTTTAGAATACCCATATTTATCCATATGTTGAACATATTTTTGGCAGTTCCTAACAGCAAGTTTTGCATCGGATCAATAACGACGGACTTCGCGGCATCGTAATTATAAATCTCTGTTATGAATCGCTCAAATACATTTTGCCTGGTGGAGGAAGAAAAATTATTCAACGATCTAAAATATGGAAGGTTATACAGGCATCTCCTTCGTTTACGGGACACACAATGGACACAGACTACGTCATAGGCAAATACATCATGGACTCTTTCATAGCACAGAGACAGCAGTTCTGCATGTTTTCAATGACACCTTTATGCACTTGATAAAAATCAGGAAGTAGTGTTGGTACTGTTGGACTTATCATCTGACCACACCATTCTATTGGAGAGACTTAAACATCGTTATGGGTTTAGTGGAACTGTACTAGCCTGGTATCACTCATACCTTTCTGATCGGGTAGTCATAACAGAAGAATACGCATTCCTCAAACAAACCATTGCAATATGGTGTACCTCAGGGTTCTGTACTGGGTCCACTTCTGTTTTCACTCTTCTTTGCACCATTGGAAGATGTGATCAAAGCCCATGGCCTTGATTGCATAATGTATGCTGATGACACAGAGCTGTATATGCCTATAAAATCTCCATGTGATCGACCTGCTGCTCCAGCTAAACTTGAGTTATGTATTAAGGACATCACCAACTGGTGTACTATGAATGGTCTTATATGCAATCCAAGTAAAAGCGAGATTGAACCAATGCCAGAAATATGTGTCAATGATGTGATAATCCAACCAGCTCCGGTTGCATGTCATCTCGGTGTTGCTGTTGATAGACATCTAAAATTAAATATTCATGCAAATAACATTTGAAAGGGAAAGGTTTACAGGAAAGCGCAGGTTTACATTTTTGGGGTCATTTTTATGGAACAATCTTCTTGACATCGCTCGAAATCTCGATTCACCCACAAGTTTCTCTAACTTTTGTCGGAGATATTTTAAGACGAAATTAGCTAATATTACTGAACTAAAGACTTCAAGACTATTAGGTACGACTTAAAAATTTTGTATATATATAGCTTATTGAGGACCAGATTGGGAAAAAGTTTTTAAGACTTTATCTGTATATCCTCATTAAATAAAGTGTTAACATAACATAACATAACAAATAACATTTGTAAATCGGCCACTTTTGCTATCACAAATATCGGCAGGATCAGGAAATATTTTAGTAAAACGAACTGTGAGATGTTGGTGCATGCATTCATAACATCAAAACTTGACAGGTGTAATAGCATCCTTTATTATATGACAATGACGTAATTCTTCCATATAAGGGCACGAGAACAGAACAAATACCAGGCTGTATTGCATAGTAAAATCCGTATTTCTCCTCTTCTATACCAGTTAAACCAGTTTGAACAGAACAAAAATACGGATTTTTTTGCAGCTTTAAACCAAAGCCTAAATGGCGGATGCAAACTGTCTTTTTAATTTTGAAAATGTAAGTACAGACATGAACGGCGCCTTATTATTTTCGTTAAACTCTGACGACTTTGACGATGAATTTCTCAAAGCAATGGACAGTTAACAGAAACAACGTCTGACAACGTATCACAAACAAACGAGGAATTGAACGAGGACGACGTAAAAACATTTGTGGAGGAAAACAGAAACGTCAATACAGTAAAACGAACAATAAGCAGTTTAAACATCTTTAACAACTGGGCAAATACTATAAACGAAAACAGAACTATTGACATAATACCACCGAACCAACTTGACAACATTCTTGCCCATTTTTTAATTAAAATACGTAAACAAAACGGCGACGAGTACGAACCTGACACACTTACCTCTTTTGTTCGTAGTTTTGACCGTTTTTAACGAGAACAAGGACGTACATTTAGTATTTTGACAGACAGACAGTTCGCAAAAACCAGAGAGACTTTAGCCAGTAAAAGAAAGCAACTTCGCCACAGCGGAAAAGGCCAAAAACCTAACAAAGCCCTTGGCCTGACGTCGGAGCAAATCGAGCTGCTATGGAGTAGCAAACAGTTGGGGGACCATTCTCCACACGCTTTGCTCAAAACGGTTTGGTTTAACAACATCTTGCACTTTGGTTGGAGGGCTCGTGATGAACATCACCGAGTACAAATGAAAGATCTTCAGCTCCGAAGAGAAGATGGACCTGAGGGAGACGAATACGTCGTTTGCTTGACAGAACGATGCTCGAAAACCCGTACTGGCGAAGGAGAAACAGTCCCTGATCGTCTTTTCTCGCCCAAAATGTACGCAACGAAAGGCCCTCGTTGTCCTGTTGCTTTGTTCAAGAAGTATCTGGCGAAACGACCTTTACCAATGTTAGCCCCAGAATCTCCATTCTACTTGACAGCAATTAAAGCACCTAGAGCAACCAACGTTTGGTACAAACAACAACCACTGGGTAAGAACTCGCTTGGAAGATTCATGAAGACGATGAGTACAGAAGCCGGACTAACGGGTCATTTTACGAATCATTCAGTTCGCCGTACAATGATTTCTACACTTCGCCATGAAAACGTTAATCCTCTAAACATCATCGGGTTAGCTGGGCAAAGAAATCTGAAATCTCTCGACAGTTACTCCGAGGCATCCGAACAACAACAGAAGGATATGTCGCTGAAACTGTCGAAACACGTAGCCGTAGGAGGAAATACCAAGCCGATTGAAAAACCCGTTCTTCAGTCCATTTCCAGTAACACATCCTTTAATCCAAAGCCATCCATGTTTTCAGAAGCAGTTTTCAGCAACTGTTCGTTTACGTTCAACGATGGCCACCACATTGCGGTTCCATTGAAAGATAATCAGCAAGCTGATCAGCCATCAAATTCGCCAAAATTTAAGCGAATCCGACGTATTTTGGACAGTAGCGATGACGAAGACTGAATTTTTCATGTATTGACTGTTCTTTTGTTGTGAACTGCGTCTATTTTAAAGGATTTTTGACTCTTTTAGACTTTTAATGCTTCGAACAGTCTGTTGAAATCGTGTTGAAGTAAGATCGTTGCTTAGAAACCAAAACTTGATTGACAGCTTTTTGACTGGTGTGTATCTTAACCAATCAAATTGAATAATTTTGGTGACGTTGCTGTCAAGTTAATGTTCTAATTTATGTAATTTATGCGTATTTTTAAGCTTGCGTTTTTCTTACAGAATTTAATAGCTTTTAATGATCAAATAATGAAATAAATACAAACTTATTCAATTTCTGCAAGTAGTCATATAATAAAAACCTCATTGAATGGTTTGGCTGGCATATAATACGGCCAGGAATTTTACTCGTTTCTCGCATTTTTCCTCGCTGGCGGCGGGCTCGTAAAAATACTTGAGAAACTCGTAAAATACCCGGCCGTATTATATGCCAAACCATTCAATAAGATATAAATATTGCTTACCAGAAGCTGAATTGAGCAAGTTACAGCGAATTCAAAATACAGCTGCTAGACTTGTTACCGGGGTTAAAAAATCGGAGCATATCTCCCCTGTGCTTCATAATCTTCACTGGTTGCCAGTGAGATCAAGGATTGTATTTACAACACTAATAATTACTTTCAAGGCTTTGCATGGCCAGGCGCCTGTTATATTACTGGTTTGCTGACTAAATATAAACCTACTTTTTAAAATATAAACGTGCTTTGGATCATCTGACCGAAATCTGCGACTTGACCCAAAATCCAAAACGGTGACTCATGGAGACAGAGCGTTCTCGGTTGCGGCACCAAAACTGTGGAATTCATTACCACAGGAAATTAGAAGCTTTGATATGTTAAGTCAGCGCTTAACACTTTTCTTTTTTTAAATTAATAGTTTTTTGTTCATAGTGGTAATATATGTAGTAGGCTTATAATGAAACTGTGATAAGTTTTATAAGTAAAATTAAGAATATATTGTTGTAAGAGACTATTGTATAATGCTCCTAATACGTCTTTTATTATTATTATACACACACATATATATATACATATATATATACATACACATATAGATGCATAGTTATTATATTAATTATACCTGTTATTTTAATACATGTATTTCTTTAATTATTGACTAGGGCTGAGTGTGAGGACCTGGTGACAATTATATGTATATTCCAGCTAACATTTTTGCAAGGACATCCATTGGACCTGCAATCTAAATTAGAGCTTTGCGAGGAAAAGATGACAGATGTTATCGTTTCTTGTTTGAATCTACATGAGGTTGGCATCGACAAACTGGTTACAAATGCCGAAGATTGCGATATCATTATGTGCCCCTGCAAATTAGATTTACTGGAGATGGTGGTCTGCGGAGAGTTCTTAGGCGCGATGCTAAGAGAAATTAGGGACCGACTCTTCACAAACTCAAGTGAGGATGCGATTGCTGAGAACAGGAGACATTACTTTGGGGCTGGGCTTATATTTGGTAAAAATGACAGTATTGAATGTTTATAATATCCATAATATCTTCAAAAGCTTTAATACTCAGTCAGATACTTTCCACTGCATAATATCTATACAAACGTGGTAGGGCATTTTATATTGACATCAGCCAAAAATGTCGTGCCTGCAGTGTCTCCCTTCTACATTAGAATTAGAAAATATAAGGCATTACAGCCTTAGAACTTCATTCCAATTTAATAGTTGAATGAAAAAAGCAACCAAATTCAAATATTTTACAGTTTATAATAATACTATTTAATTACTTCTTTTGACCTTATGATGGTCCATCCAATTACTGTACATTGAGATCATTGATTTGATCCATACACATGCCGGAATGTCCGTCACACAACCCTTATAGGCAATGGAGCCCTCCTATTTGTTATTTTTTATATTTATGTTTCAGCGTTTTGCAACGTGTTCCTCTCTCAACATTTAGCGAAATGCAACTACAGAGGATGCGAAAAAAGCAGTTTCAGATGGGTGTGTACAAGTTTGGTTTAGTTGAGGTAAGAAAATTAGGAAGTATACATACACATATAGAAGACTTTAGAATGTGTACGTATTTTAATTGTACACTATAGATGATAGGAAATTAAATGAATGAGTGGCAAATTGGACTCATGTTTAAACATTCGTTAAATTTTCGTTTTTTATTTATAAGTATTGCGTTGTTTGCTGTCTAGCATGTGTAATACTGTGATGTGTATGTGGTGTTTGTCATTTCCTTTCATGGAGAACAAAACTATTTATTGACTGTTTCATTTTCTTTTTTAATTATTGTGGTTACGCCAGAAAAATAATTGTCTTTTGTTCCTTCTTCGAAGGACAGCGGTCGCAGACACAACATAATGCAAAACTGACAAAATTATTGATTCCATATCAAATAATCAAATAAACGTGTGGAAGAAGAAAGGGCTTACAGATTATTTTTGCAATACATGAAAGAAGTCTCTGGTGAGTTATATAAAATAGTAACTTTAGTGGGTGTATGCAGAACTATCACCCTAGTCCCAGGCTCTCTCCCTTCAGTCTAAAACACTAACTTTTCGTAATTGGAAGTCAATTGACGTTGAACAATTCAATCATGGTTTAGATAGTGCTAAATTTTTAGACAAACCACACTGTTTCGGATTGTGTACTTTATTACAATAAAGTCCTTCGGGAACTAATTGAAAAACATGCACCATTGAGAACGAAAAACATTATAATCCGTCCAAAGGCTAAATGGTTTACCTCTGCACTAATGCAAGAAAAAAGACACTTGGAATGGCGCTTCGGAAGAACTGGTGAACCTGAGGATCTGGTTTTGTTTACTGAGCATTCTAAATATTACAGTTAACTTCTTACTTCTACCAGACAATCGTTTTACATCAATAAGATACAAGATAATGCTGGTGATCAGATGATGTTATTTTCAGTATTGAACAAGCTTCTTCATTGTAAGCCGGAAATCCAACTTCCTGTGCACGAAAACAACTTACTAATAGGTTTGCTAGTTTTTTCATTAAAAAAATACATAAAATCCGTTCAAGTCTTGGAAGTATAGTAAGCGATGCGGCTGATGATTTCAACATTTCTTGTGAAATGACGATTTCTCGCCGATATCTACTAATGACATGGAACATATCATTATGAAGATGAATAACAAATCATGTAATCTGGATCCTGTTCCCACTTGGCTCCTTAAACAGTGTCTTCCATATCTTTTACCAGCCATACCCAAGATCGTCAATCAATCTTTAGAACAATCAACTATGCCTATGGACTTAAAAGTAGCCTTTTATTACACCAATTTCGAGCTTATCTTATATATCTAAACTGATCGAAAAAGTAGTGGACGTACAGTTATCATACATCAATGACAACCAATTGAGCGAAATTATGCAATCAGCCTATAAAATAAATCATTCTACTGAAACTGCTTTGGTTCGGATTCATAACGATATACTATGGGCATTGGATCGTGGTGAAGCAGTATTATTTGTCTCATTAGATCTTTCAGCTGCATTTGATACGATCGACCATAGAATTATTTTATCCCGTCTTAAAAATCGATTGGAAATTGTCTAAGATGGTTCAGTTCTTACTTGGAGAACTGAAAGCTGAAGGTTACTATCAATAGAGTGCAATCGGAACTGAAGGATCTACAATTTGGAGTACCTCAGGGGTCTGTACTTGGGCCAAAATTATTTACAACAAAGATCCTTCCATTAGGAGATTTGGCACGTAATCAGAAGGTTGAACTCCAAATGTATGATGATGACTGCCAATTTTACATTGCTTTTCACAGAACAAACTCGACTGATGCTAAAATGAAGATGGAACATCTGCTTAAGGATATAAGGGAATGGATAGTGACTAATGTGCTGAAATTGAGTGATGATAAAACAGAAATCATTGCATGTAATGCCCTCGTCGTAGTTCAATTCAGTTATCGCCACTCATGATTGGAAATGAAGTTGTATCACTTTCGGAATCGATACGTATATTGGGTGTCAAATTGGATAATACAATGAGCATGGAAAGCCATGTTTGTAGTATCGCCAAGAACTCTTTCTTCAAACTTAGAAATATGTTTAAGATTAGGCGCTGTCTTGATGATGATGCTGCAAATAACATCTAAACTAGATTATTGTAATGCAATCCTATACGGTTTACCAGATTACGTACTTAGCAGCTTATGGAGTGTTCAAAAAACAGCAGTGCGACTCATTGCAAGAACTGGCAAATAACCACATTACACCTGTTATGAAACAACTCCATTGGCTACCAATTGGAAAACGTATTGAATTTAAAATCTTGTTGATGACCTAGCTCCGCTCTATCTTTCTGATCTACTGCAAAGGCGACCAAATAAAGGAACAAGAGCTGATAATAAATTTCTGTTGATCATACCAAGAGAATACAGAAAAACATTTGGAGGATGCACTTTTGCAAAAGTTGCCCCTACTCTTTGGAACAACCTACCATCTGAGCTACGTCTCATTTCAGATTTGAACTGTTTCAAGAAACATCTTAACTTATCTTTTTAAAACTGCTTATGGTTAAATTAATTTATTATTATTGTATTAGGAATTTTTTATTTCATTTTTTATAAGTTTGTTAATAATTTAATAATTTAATTTTTAGTCAAATGATGTAAATCGCTATAGAATATTGCATGATATAGCGCTATATAAATTGATTTCATTATTATTTCAATATTCTCTGTTATATATTTTATTCACAGCGTGATGTGCCAGAGCGCTGCAAGAAAGCAACCTTAATTGAGCGTTGACAGACATATTGACGAACGTTCTACCGTATTCATATTTTTAAAGTTAGCGATGATTGAATTGCCTGACACCATGATGCTTTTTTAGCAAGTATGCCAAGTAGACAAGGTTTTATGTCATTAGGAGATATCCTAAGATTTGTTACTGGAAGCGAAACTGAACCCATCATTGGTTATGGTATGAAGCCAACAATTTTGTTTGATGAATATGTGATCTCTTGCCTTGCAACCTCAAACACTTGCACAAACAGGTTGGCATTGGCCTCAGGATCATGCGTTCCACAGGAAAAATAATTGGTCTTCAATTTCGTCGATTACGGTTTTGCAAACATGTATTTTGGCAACATGTAGGGACTATTGTTTAATAATGTGCGTATATTAACGCTATGATAATTTTTATGTTCTTTACACGCCTATCACCAATCGCAAACTATTTAACTACACTGGAGACTACCCTGTTGTAAGTTGCATACATACAATAGATGTTTAATACAATATTTAATATATAATACAATCTTAATAAATCTTCGGCCATATGGCATTATTGAATATACTCAGGTATCTTTGGGCTACACTCTCAGCTGGATGCAATATATACATTAAAGCCGTTGGCCTCAGAAGTACAGTACCTATTACAATTAAAGACCCTCTGCAAGAAGATCAGTGTGACAGTAATAGAACCATCCATACTCATTACATGCACTACACAGTTTCGTAAACGTGACCTGTATGCAGAAACGATATTGGTCCTTTTTTAAAATCAGACTTTTAATTCAGAATCCTGACACTTTAAAACCCCCAGATTTTAAGTGAGGCCATGCATATTGATTGTTAATTACATTACAGTTATTTGGATTGATCCTGAAATTGTGCCAACTGCTTTGCTGGTTACAGTATTGCACTCTGCAGTAGTATTATTAGCCAGACAATGGCAGTTGCTGAGGGTCAGTATAATTATTAGAGATGATTAAATTTCAAATTTGTGCTTTATCTCTGCTGACTCTGCATGGTTTCTCTCAAACACAATCACTATATACACTGTTCATAACATGAACCGTTACAACTCGTTTCCACCACTAAATAAACCGTTTAGTGTACGTAAGGCATGCATATACGGATCGGTGTCCCACGGATCCGTCTTTACCAATGTAGACATCACTTGACAAAAAGTAACTAAACTGTCTTGATCCAGTGGCCATGGAGTAGGAGCATCCGACATGTTGGTGCACTGGGTAGACCAGCGGCAGGCCCAAGTGTATTGGTGTCTGACCGAACTGTAACTTTGTCCAACGTTTGTACCCTTGGTCCAGGAGCAGAAGCTCTTGTGTTAAACTTAAATAGAGAAGCAGGGTGATGTATGAAAAGTGAACCAGAAAATGTTTTTTTATAATCAAGTGCGGGATTTTCGCTGTGTGGGTTTGGAATGTTGGATATTGCGAAATTTCAAATTACATTTCCAGAAACCCTTGAGGCAAACTAAATATTTTGTCAAGCAGAAACAGAATTCAGTCAATCAATATTATGGCACTGAAATAAAAGAGAATTAGTTCTACTATTGAGGAACTGTTGTGTCCCTTTTGTAAGGATAGGCATACAAAGTATAGTTGTGTATTGTGTAATGTTTGTTCCACGCTAGCTGAGGTCACTAAAAAAGTATTTGCAAGAACTGTACTAAACCTTCGCCGACATCAGACATCTGAACCATCTGAAACTATATCTGCCATGTTTGACAAATCAACTAAAACCTACTCATCAGGCTCTCCATCATGTTCCTTCACGAGCAAAAACCCTAACAGCATGGGAATGTTAGCGCCCTTCGCTTACGGGGGCAGCTGGAGCAGCCGCATGCCCTTTGATATATTGTAATGCATATCTTATACTTCCTTTTGAATTTATTTATCACTCATTATTTATCACTCATTATTTATCACTCATATTCAATTTATACTGAATATAATGAAAAGGAAGGATCCCTAACTAATCGTTGCTATAGTAATCGTGGTCTACGATTGACGAAGTATAGGTTGTGTAATTTGGTTTTGAAGGAGTCAACGAGATGAGTCCGATGGATCATAAATGTGAAGATATAATATAAATGGACAATTTCCATTGCTGCTATAGACATGTCAATTTCCACGATGTTGCTCTAGACCGGAATTTTTGGAAGGATTTTTCTAATATTATTTACACAAAAAGAATAACTTGGCATTTTTGTTAATAAACTTGTAAGAATAGACACTTCTGGAATGTGTTACATATATCACGTAGCATTAATTAATAGAAATTGTTATTGACAAACGTCTACTGTGAGTCTGTGTGCATCTTCCAGTAATATATATTAAATTAATTTCCTTTTGTGAAGCCCTGGGTTTCTTCCAGCGTCTCTGGTTAGCACCACAAGCTCAAAGAACATAGAACAATTACGGCGTCTACCGTAGAGAAGTGGTCCGAATCTATCAGAATACTCGGCAGTTAAAGTTATTATCTGAAAGCCAATGGAGTAGAAATAGAACAGCATGCAAAGAAATTAGTAAAATCCCCAACAAAGCAAACACTGATGTAGTGAATGTCCCCGGCTGCTACATCACGATCAAATGGATCTGAGCCAAACTGGTCTTCCACTCGCAATATAGAAGGGAAATATTTAGCAAATCCCTAAGAATAGTAGCAACGTGCATAGTAACATACTGTTTCTTATTAAAAACTCCCTTTAATCATGTCTAAAAATACTCTACCATCCCTCCCTTGTTTTATGTGTACCTTGACACCTAAACGATCTTGTAAAGGAAATGTTTGCATTGGTTTTAATAGTGTAGTCTTCAAGTCGAATCTTTTAAACTTCTATGTGTTGTTAGCATCAATAGCCATTTAAAATGAGTCAGGGAGTGAGAAGAGCACAAAGAAGCATGTGTATCATGGAAATCATCATAAAAAGGCTAAGAAAGCAACTGTTCCGAGCTGGAATGACAGCCAACCTAATGCTAAGCGACCAAGACTTGATGAAAATAGCTCTAACAAAGAATCAACTGTAAGTGATTATCGGTTTGTTGATATGGCTATTTTATCATCCGTGTTTAGAATGCTGCCTTGTAAAGAATGCTTCGAATGTAGTCTCATTCTACATGAAATGGAAAACGAAAAGGTTGTGCTTCCCACCTCCAGCGTATTTGTTGTTCTTGTGGTTGGAAAAACCTGTTCTCTACTTCCTTTCAAATATCTCGTTTTTTTGAAGTAAATTTTTTAAAAGACTGGTTTATGCCATGAGGTATATTGGTTGTGGCCACGCAGCAGCAAAAAGGTTTTGTGGGCTTACGAACATGCCACCACCTCCCAGTCCAACTCTATACTCTCACCACAATAAAGCTCTGCTAAATGCAGTAAAAGAAGTTTTGGTTGAAACGATGAATGTTGCTGTGAAAGAGGTCAACAAAGGCACCGGTGTTGTTGAATGTGCCATTTCATGTAATGGTACATGGCAGAGAACAAGTTTTTCATCACTCAATGGTTGCATAACTGTCATGAGCATTGATACTGGGAAGGTGCTGGATGTTGAGCCACTGAGCAAAGTATGTACAAAGTGTAAGGACTATGAAGATGATGAGGTTTGACCATAAAGTTAACTGCAAGGCAAACTTCTCAGGATCAGCACCTGCATTGGAACCAGAGGGAGCCATGCGTATCTTCAACCATTCCATTGAAACCCATAAACTTATACATGAAGAATACTGTGGTGATGGACACAGCAAAGGTTTTCAGATGGTGAGAGATGTATACCAAGATCATGATATTACAGTGTAAACAAATGTTGGCCATGTACAGAAGCGACTGGTGACCGCATTGCGGAAACTGAAGAAAGAGACAAAGGGGATAGCAAAGAGTGAAATGAAAAAGGCTATCCATGCATGTCTATTTGATTGTGCCTCTTCAAAAAAAGACCATTGCATAATCACTGCCCCAAGGGCACAGATAGTTGGTGTGGTGAAAAGAGGGACAAAGCAAATGGAACCAATACCTACAAGCATGGTGCTGGATTGCCTCTGGATGTCATTGCAGCTCTTAAAAGCAAAGGTTGAGCAATGATAGTCTTTTCTCAAAATGTTTAGATGGCAAAACACAGAATCAAAACGAGTCGCTCAATGGGGTGATTTGGGAGCGAGTACCAAGGGGACATTTGTTGGCTCGGAAGTTTTGCAACTTGGCGTGTATGACGCTGTTGCTAGCTTTAACATTGGGTGTAAAGCCTCTATTAAAGTTTTTGAGCAGCTTGGAATCATCCCTGGCAAATATTGTCAAGCAGAACGCCAGTGCAGTGACAATTTGAGGGTTTCCAAAGCCAACTATAAGGAACGAGGTACCACAAAGAAAAGAAGGAAGATATTACGTGGGAGAAAGAAGAAAAAAGATGGCAATGCCTGGCTCCAGTACAAATGTGAAGATGAACTGCTGTGTGATAATACATCTAGTTACCGACTAATTTTTAAACTTGGTTTTCTCCAATTCTGCAATTTGGGGATTTTGACTTTAGCCTGCAAAGGATATCTGGATAAATATTTGACCAGGTTTGTTGAAACATTCACAAGTAGTTGTGATGGTATTGTTTTTTGTTCTGAACCTCAAAAATTTCAATAATTACTTTTTGTGTGGCCGTTATTGGACAAATTTTTGCTGACGTCGAAAGTAATTGTCGTTATTAAAGAAAAACCTTTTTTCTTGTTGGAAACACAATTTTTACTGGATTTTTGAGGTCTGTAGATCATTATAAGCCTTTTTCTGATAATGTATGAACTTTGGTTCTTGATATCATTTGCACAATCTGTCACTTTTTCTCCGTTGGGGATCTGTAACCTGGTTACCATGGCAACAACCTACTAATAATAACAACAAAGAATGTTACCACCATCGGTTTTACAATATCTCTCTAATGGTACTAAAATAATTTAACCCAAAACAAAATATTAAATTTTGTGTTGAAGACCACCTAAGTCATCGGACATCAGATTTTTTGGCAGCATCAACTCCAAATGTTGCTATGGCCTCCTAACATATATAAGATAGTAGGAAGAGAAAGTAATGTTTGCATTATAGCGTTTCCTATAACTGTATGCAACAAACTTGTCTAACATTAAAACCATATACTTTATAATGTTGCCAATGTGATTTGCATACCTCAGGTAGACTCTTAAAGTTCTGGTTTTGTATCACTCCATCTTAATTGTTTAACCATTCGAGAACCGCTTGATACACATCTCTCCATACGTGGATTGTGGACGCTTCTTCCAGTTATATAGCTTCCTCGTTCGGACCCCTTACGTTGTGAGAAAGCATACCGTATAACGTACAACGTCTCTGTTTTCAACCCACATGGCTCCCTTAATACGCGATGGCACACCCCATTCTGAAACAGCACCTACAAACAGGTAAAGGACAATTGCTGATGTGTTTTCGATACTACACTGAAGGGAAACTATAACACGGCTGAATCCTTCCATACAACCATGAATAACGAAGTAACATACAAACCAAATTAGTTGCATGTGTGTCTTGGTTAATGAAGCCAGAGAATGAATATATATCAAGAATTCATAAAATGAAATTTTTGGATAATTTAGAAAACTTTAATCCACTCGCAAGGGCTCGGCAGCGAGTCGACTAGCCGAGTGGTCTGTGCATTAATTTCAAATTTCTCGTCCAACGGCTTTCACAAAAAGTGAGAAAATGTATTCATAATTTAAGCAGATATTACGTAGAACAGGTGGAATTCATGAATAAAAGATGTCAAGAGGCTTTTGATTTTATCAAACAAGTGTTTAAGGTTGATGAGTTGTATGAAGATCAAATTAAATTAATAAAGGCTTTTTGCGGCGGCCAAAATATATTTTTTAATGCACCTACGGGTTATGGAAAACCCATCGTATTCCAGTCGCTTCCATGGGTTTGTGATATAATTCACGAACAAACAATTGGATTCTCAACGCTGATTGTGATCTCCCCATTACAATCTTTAATGGAGGATCACTGCAAACGTATGAAGGAGATTGGGATCGCTTGTATCGCTTTGTATTCCAAAAATAGTTCAGATCCTGCGACGGTCAATGAATTTGAAACTGTCCTTAAAGACGTGAGAGAAGGAGCATATTCATTGGTATATGCTTCGCCAGAATGTTTGCTTGGGAAAAGTGCATGGAGAAAAATTTGTGCTCTGAAGAATTTCGAGACCATTGTATAGGAAGGAGTAGCATACGACGAAGCGCACATAGCAGAATGGTAAGGTATTTTTCTAAGGATTATTAAGCCTAGATTATTTATATGCATTATAAACGCATTTAAACTCGAATGATTAGGTTTAAGCTTTGGCGCTTGTATTTAAAATGGATTTTTGTCATATATTTTAAGGCTTGTATTAAGAGATTTTGCCTAGATTATTAAGTCTTAATGATATCAAAATCATTACAGAACCATCCTCAAAGAAATAGTCGTTCGAGTCAACTTTTTCAGCTGACTTCAGGCAGTGTAATAAATCATTTTTTGGACTTTGTTAACTGTTGCTGTTAAAAGGAGCAAAAGGCAAGACAACTTTACCAAAATTGAGTTAGTTACCTGTATTTGAAGAGAAAATTTCAAACATGAATTCTTGTTAAGAATTCATGTTTGAAATTTTCTCTTCATGTTTCTCTGAGGATGGTTCTGCAATAGAATCGAAACATTACCTGTATTTGGTATCCAAGTTAAGTTTAACCCATTAGGTACCATCATTGACAAGTAAAATTGTCTGGCGTTACATTGGAGTACAACACCAAAGTAGACTCCATATATTCAAGTTGAGTGTGTGACATCAAGTACTGGTTAAGGTAGACATGCTATCCTGGTTATATTTGCTTGCACCAGGTGTAGCTATGCAAACCTTTGCAGGTTATTGAGTTTGTATTTTTTTTTTTAATTCTTAGTGTTGGAAAATGTTTGAGCTTGACCTGTAACTTCACCACTTTTAAAATGCTTTCCTAAGATAATTAATTACCTTATTGATAAATTATTAAATACATTTTTACAGGGGCTCAGACACAAGTGGGAAGAAACCTGTCAGAAAATGGTATAGTGAATTAAGCGAATTTAAATGCCTCCTAAATCCAGAAACAAGATTTGCCTTGTTTACAGCAACTGCAACAAAGCAAACAAAACTGAAAGTGATTGGAATGCTTGATATAGAAGAATCAGAAACACTATTTATTGAGAAGAACCGTGAAAAGAAAAATATCAGGTACTGTGTTGAGTAAAATTGTTGACATCTTCCTTTCAATTATCAATGAATTAAAAGAGAAGAAGGAAATGTGTTCTCGGAGACTGATATACACCCAAACACGAAAGCAACAATTTTCAACGTAATTTGTTCAGAACTCGAAAATAAAGTTTACAAGGACTGTAAAGCAAATCCCAGGTTCCGGATTGTTGATATGTTTCATGGCAGAACACCAGAAAGTGTAAAAAAGCACATTGTTGCACCGTTAGCTATTCCTGACAGCTGTCTAAGAGTTGTCATATGCACTGTTGCTTTTGGCATGGGTGTAAACTGCAGCAATGTAAATGAATCGATTCATTTTGGAGCTCCAAAATCCTTGGAAGCGTATGTGCAAGAAAGTGCAAGAAAGTGACAGAATTGGTCGAGATGGTAGCCTGAGCATCAGTAGGATTCTCTACAATGCAATGTTGCTTAGAGGAGCAGATCATCAAGTGGCTAATTACATCAAAGAATTGCAATGTAGATGACAAAATTTGAAAATTACAAACCAGAAAGTCGTAGTGGTTGTATGTGTTGTGATAACTGTGCAAAGTCATGTACTTGCTCCCTGGCATGCAATGAATGGGTGGCAATAAACACTACTACAGCAAAGCAAACTAATGTCGAAGCGATGAAGAAGGCACAAAGTGTTTCTCAAGAACATAAAAATGAACTTTATACTCTTCTTCATGAATACAAGAAAAACTGACTCAAACTGCAGCAATTTCTTTACCAAGTGTACACACTGAATTCTACAGTTATCATATTAATCAAGTTTTAATTAACTGCCAATACCTATTCAGAGTGGATGATATTTACCATTACGTGGAAATATGGCGGGAGGTTTATGCACTGGGCATATTGTCTATTTTAAACAAAGTATTTTGTGACATCATGGAAGATGTTGACTCTTAATTTTCCAAATTTTGACCAGTCAATGGACAGTCTCCCTGATGAATGGATCAGCATTAGAGATGATTCCGAAGCTGAAGATCTTGCAATGTGGGATAGTTATATGCTGCAGTCTGCTCATTCATTTGGTGAGTGTTCCCAAGACACATTCGAGGATGATAATGAAGTTGGTATGGAACAGTCGTTGGATAAAATAAAACTATAGTACAGTAACTTAGTACAGTAAGTTATCGCTACACAGTGTTTCTCGCTTCACAGTGACCTTCACGCTATTGCATACTCATTTGAATCCAATCAATATAATCGCCTGAACATCGTTGCGAAGCATGTCATGAAACACTATGTAGCGATAAGTTTAAAGTGTCTATGACATGAAAAAATCGAATTGACTTTTTTTAATTAAATGAAATGTTTGCATGCATGAAACCACCTCGCAAAGTTTCGCGTTAATCCGTCGGATATTTTTTGAACTACAGCGACTGAAAGATCATGTAAATAGACCATAATCTCGCGAATTGCTTTTGCAATTAGACAATGTATCATATTTCCTGTGACGTAGGCGTATGGACAGGTTCAAGGTATTGCGAATATGGCGTCCCAGAAAGTTTCTGAAAAGCGAGGAGGAAGATACTGTGTTTGTGGCGGTCCTGATGGTGTAAGCTGCAAAAATAATACTAACACACCAGATATAATTATGCACAAATTTCAAAAAGAAGACATCGTGCAAATTTCTCACCTATGCCTTTCTCTGCTATTTGCTCAGCGCATTTTGAGCGGTCGTATTATCCACATTGCTATTCCCTGGACATCCCAGAACATCTTAGACCAAATGCAAGCTTTTTGAAAATAGAAGCTGTGCCAACAATTGACGCAGTCCCTCAAGGCGTGAAAAGCGAAAGGTAATATTACGGTAAAGTTGTTTACTGTACATTATTATTGACAGTGTTGTCTTGTTTGGTCATTTATTATTTAACTCCCAGTCTCACTTACCCAAGACTCTGCTTCATTGATTAGACTGAATATGATATTATTTTTTGGTATTTCTATCTCTGTTTCTATTTGCATAGCGAGCGCGTAATCTTCGTGATCTGCTTGACCTTTCATCGTGTTCGACGCCGAATTCTGGCACTGATATGGAAGAGGGCGATCCAATGATGGAAGTCTTGGAGCTAGATCGACAAAATGCCGCTCAAGAAGGCGTTGACGACAAGAAGGAAACTGACGTTCCTGAAAAAGATTTGGGTGAAGATGGCCAAACTTTTGAGTGCTACGGTGACGCCATCGTGTTCAACGTGTGCAGAAAAGAGAGAGAAAATCATAGCTCTGCAGAAAAGCAAGTCATGCCAAAGAAGGCGACTGAAGAATTGCGACGAAATTATTAGAGATTTAAGGATGCACAACCGACTACTAATAGCGGTAAGAGTAGTTTATAACTCTTATATATTAATTTCGGGAAAAACCATCCACATCGTATTGGGAAAACCCTTGGTTCACACAGGTTATTTCCAAAATTAAGAAAATACCTGGAAATATTTGTTTGCATGTCTTTTTAACAACTTAGCAACTTGATAAGAGGGATGAAATGAGCCATGAAAAAAAAGAGGAGAGCAACAATGAGAATGAGATAACTGTTTGTGATGGCATAGATCTATGCACAGATAAAGAGGCATCAGATGATGACGAGAATGTGACTGACCGTGATGATGATGCCATTGACCCTGATTGGGATGAGGATGCACATTCATCAGACGATGAGGTGGAAGAAAATGGGGAACAAGTTCGATCAAAGCGAGAAGTGAGGTAAGTAATATGTATAGTAATAAGTAATTATAGCAATGTAAATGTGAGTTCATGCACAAGTCAACATCTTGCCAGACCAAGGTTTTAGTCCAAAGCGCATTTGACATTTTCTCATTATTAGCTTCCTACGAAGGTACTAATGTACCAAGGTCTTGACAGATCTTGCTTTGTTGGTGTTTCATTGCCAATTACTTGCTTGCAATCATATTTCATTTGTATTTTTATATACTATTATTTCTATACTGTATCTGCACTTAGCCCTATACCTGGTGGTGCTCTTGCATGAGGTGACCTTACAGCTAGTGGTGCCTTGCCCTGGTATTAAATATTAGCAGGATTCTCAGTAGTAAATTATATTTATATTTTGGTCTTAATCTATAATCAATGTAACATGTTTTCTTTTCTTTAGGGTTGAACCAGAGCTGTCACAGATGGATGAACCAAAG
This sequence comes from Chrysogorgia sp. JL179-B06, assembly GCA_035772405.1. Classification (NCBI taxonomy): domain Eukaryota; kingdom Metazoa; phylum Cnidaria; class Anthozoa; order Scleralcyonacea; family Chrysogorgiidae; genus Chrysogorgia; species Chrysogorgia sp. JL179-B06. The sequence continues at coordinate 401,451 of JAYKKM010000217.1, forward strand.
TTTATTGTGTTTTCCAAGTTCTGCTTTAATTGCAAATCTGATCTACCATCAGTGTCAATGAAAGTGTATGGGACAATGGTTGCAGTGGAACAACGGTGTAACAGATGTTGTAAAACTTATAAGTGGCAAAGTCAGCCTTTGATCCTTGGAAGATACCCTGCTGGTAACATCCTGCTTAGTTTTGGTGTGCTAATAGCTGGTGGATCTATTAGTAAGGTCTTGTTGGTTTTCAAGCACTTGGGCCTTGCAGTTCATTCTGCAAGAACTTTTTTCCGCCATCAAACACAATTTCTGTTTCCAGTCATTTTGAAACACTGGACAGCTTCCAGAAACACCATGATCCAGCAGTTGAAGAAGTTTCCAGATGCTTCCTGGTGTGGGGATGGGAGGTTCGACTCTATGGGGCACAATGCTAAGTATGGTGTGTACAGCATGTTCTCTAACAACCTCTCCAAGATAGTTCACTTTGAATTGCTGCAGGTGTATATATTTTCTATTAGCTTACAATTCTTTACATGATTATATGCCAATAAAGATATTCAACTAATAAACAATTATTGGATGAGGCTTTTCTGATATTAAGAATCAAGGTCGAAGTTTGTATTATCAGCCAAAGCTTTCTAATATAAACTGACACCTTGATAATTCTTGATATCAAAAAAGCCAAATTTAAAAATTGTTTTATTATACATTTTCAGTTCATGATATACATTGCTAATTAAACTGTCTAAAAGTAAAATGAAAGAAACACTTCTGATAATTTCAGCGATGATACAAAAGTGGAGTTATCGAATTTTCTCACAAAGTTTTCAACCAATCATGCTCAAGAGTTTGAAGAAAATTTATATTAATAATCATTATTGATTCCTTTGTCTCTTTCAGGCAAATGAAACTGGTAGTAGTAATGCCATGGAATTAGAGGGTGCAAAGCGATGTTTTTTATTTCGGACGGACACCGTGGCGTAGCAAAGTGGATTAGGACATCCCAGAAATCATACACTACACTTCTTTGACATCTGGCATTTTGCAAAGTCTATCACAAAGCAGATTCTAAAAGTCAGCAAAGAGAAGGGGTGTGAAGTTTTGAAGAAGTGGACCAAAGAACACACCTATTGGTGTGCAACATCAACAAAACCAGGATTTGGGAACCTAATAGTAGCAAAGTGGAAATCATTTATGCGCCATGTGTGTAATATACATGATGACCACCCTGATGATCTGTATAAGAGGTGTGCCCACAAAGAACATCTGGAGAAAAGGAGGATTAAACGCTGTAAGTAGTATTATTGATTATTTGGGGATTGGAAACATGGGACAAAGTGAGGTATAAAACTCCACAAGTTACTATTACAGACTATTTAGCATCACTCAAAAATTAAATGTTTGGACATTTTAGGCAGCAAACCATATGAAAAACTGAATGCCATAGTTACAAAAGCCAATTTCATCAATGATATACGCCAAGTGTCATCTGAGGCTCAAACAAGCTGCCTGGAAGGATTCCATAGTACACTCAATCATTGGCATCCCAAAGATGTTGAGCTTTTCCTGGATGGGGACTTACTGCAGGTAAGCATGAAGTCCTGAGCAACTTTCCACTCCAGATTAAATCAAAATAAAAAAATATTTTTAGAGTCAACCATCAAATGTATTTTGTTGGTTCACTCTCCCTTTAATATGAACCATATTTGTCTTTGTAATGACAGGCACATATTAGCATGCATGCACTTCAACGAGAACATCAACAGGAAATCTCAAAAAAACAAAGATGGTGAGGTTTACATGAAGGTTACATACCCAAAATACAAGTTAGGAGAGGAGCTGGTCCATGAAGTTGCTTCAATGCCAACATATGGTATATAAAATTTTATTTTTGTTGTGTTTATATTTAAATGTAGTGAACATGGTCAATTCACTTGACAAAAAGGTTGCCAATTCCCTGCATCCTGGGGGAACAAGTGCAAAAAATCAACAAAACCACTGTATTCCTGTGGGTCCCAAGGCTCGGGGAAGTCAAGTTAATCACTCACTCCTAAGTGATAAGCCTGGATGCACCCTTGTCCCTAAATAATTCTGATAATTAATTTTTAAATCACTTCAGGATATGTCTCTGAAATTAAAAAACTTCTTCTTACCCTACCAAAAAATGAAATGGAGGAGATCTATAAAACATACAAACAAAGAGCACCGGAGTCTCTGACTGCACAATTTACAAATCGCCTTACTCGGGACAATGCAATCAACAGACAAAAAGAAAGACGACAGACAAGTGTGGAGTTATTCCCTTCACATAGTACAATTACTGTAAACACATTTAAACCCATTGTATTTTTACACATACGGGTATTAAAATATTATTACAGAATCGCACATTCGGTGGAAATGGCGGATTGAGATTTTAACTTGTATTTCAATCTTGCATAAGTGATAAAAAAGTAATAATTTTGACTGCTTATTTTGGCTACACTGAAAATTAAAATTCTTTCATTTACAGCTACAGAACAAGAAAAATTACTGTCCCATCAAAAAGAAAAGTCTGCAACAAATGGTAAACAGACAAAGAAGCCCAAGTGCAAAAAGTGTGGTCAATTTATGAAGGGACATTCAGCATCAGAGTGTGCAACTAGAAACATCTCACCACAGGCACAGCTGGAAGACTCAAGTTAATTAAAGGACAAGTCCAAGCATTTACAGACGTTGTTTATTTTTTATTGTAAAAATAATTTATTCTCTTTGATGAATTAATTTATTCTTTTTGAGCTGGGATATTTCTTTCTGATATGATCGTATATACATGCAGGAAGAGGTCTTATCCTCACGCATCCTATATAACCGCAGAGCCATCTTACGATCCAACGATAGGCCACCGCTCGATAGTATCTAGAAATATATCAAGACGGACAATTCAGGACACACACGACTTATAGCCTGAATCTATGCCTGAATCAAATCAAGACGCATTATGATTATAAACTTTTGCAGTTTATACAATATAAACAAACTATTTAGTATTATTAGTACAGTACTTACTCGTTGTCAATATGATAACAGTTTCTTTGTTTATATCTTTTGCCACTTTTGCTAACAAGTAGCGGACCAACATTTTTCAGTACAGCCTCCTCGTGAGTTATTGGCGAATATTCCCAATGTTGCGTTATACAGGAAGGGTCCTTCCCCTCGAATGTGAATTTTCCCAAACAGTAGCCAATTTCCATGCAGCAACGATACTCTCTGGCGTTCGCCAGTAGCTCAACACAACAGTGTCCACACTGGCACCTAGCAGGAAATTATTAGTAACATGCATTGGGTCAACATTTTTGAATTTTTCTACTTACTCTACTAAGATAGCGACTTACAATAATCAAAGCGACTTACCACGAATCAACCGGAACAATCCCGTCAAATCTTCCTGCAAAATAGTTGCCAAAGGAATCCCGTCTTCATCATCACTAGATAGTTCGTCGCTCTCGCCAGCTAAAGGTTCGTTCGAATATGCTTGAATGACAGATGACTGTTCGATCAAATCCTCACCATCTGATGCCTCGATGCCACTTGATTGCTCGCGTTCTGTTGCGGTTGAATAGACAGACGAATCGCTTTCTGACATTTTCCCCTTATTGAATTGAATTGAAAAACCTTTATTTCATCAGGGTAATCCTTTCAGTGCTACAGTAAGCACTGTTATCAACAGGAGCCCTGAATAAAGTTATTAATTACAAAAGATGCTATTCTATTAAAAAAAACCTAAAAAAACAAACAAAAAAAAACTAATATACAATTTACATATCATCTATGAACAACAATTTAAAATTACATAACATCACAATTACACCTAAAATTATTAAAAACAGTACAGCCATTACAAAAAAAATATTTTTTAGCAGCTTCTGTTCTAACTTTGGTTAAATGTAATAAATTACTTTGTCTGGTTGACCTAGTGTTTATCTCTCTATTATAAATAAAATAATTATGTAAAAACTGAGGTGACTTTTTCTCCAAGCACATATTAACTAATTTAAAAATATGTTTATTTCGCCTGTCTTCTAAGTTGTCCCATTTGAGGTTGGCAAGGGCTGGAGCACTACGAGTGCTTTTCATAACAATTCTACCAGCCCGATTCTGTAGGCGCTCTAATCGATCGATGTCACCTTTGTTGCAACAGGCCCAAACCGAATCACAATAATCCAGGATTGGTAGTATAAATGTTTTATAAATCAAATTGGCTGCGTTTGCTGTAAGATCCTTCCTTGTTCTACGAAGCAATCCTAACCTCTTCCCGACCTTGGAAGTAATATAGCTTACATGTGATTTCCAAGTAAGACTATCGTCAAGGACTACACCTAGATATTTGTACTCGATCACTCGCTTTAGTTGGTAATGTCCAATTGTAACTCGGAGATTTGCGACTCGTGCTAACTTAGCACCCGTTCCAAAGAGAACAACTTCTGTTTTGGTGATATTAAGAAATAGTTTATTCATCTGGAGCCACGTATGGATTATTTCTAATTCCGTATTTAAGACACTTTCAATGTCACTCGCATCATTCGCCCAGAAAAATAGCACTGTGTCATCAGCATACATTAATATATTGCAACGCACTGTGCTATTTGGTAGATCATTGATAAATAGGACGAAGAGTAATGGACCCAATATAGAGCCCTGAGGTACCCCAAATAATAAAGAGCCCGGATCCGATTATTGCAAATAATCCAAAAACCACTCAAGCTCTTTATCGATTACTCCATAGCGCCTCAGTTTTTCGATTAGCAGACAATGATCCACAGTGTCAAAAGCCTTGCGTAAGTCTAGGAAGACTGATCCCGTCATCAGCCCTTGATCCATACTTCGACGAATATGATCAGTCAAAGCAATAGCAGCATGTTCTGTAGAATAGCCCTTTCGAAACCCACACTGAGATGGACTGAGAAGGTTGTTCGTTGTAAGAAACCGGCACAGCTGTGAATGGATAGCCTTCTCCAGTACCTTAGAAGCCGTCGGAAGGATAGAGATAGGACGATAATTATCCATTTCTGGCTTTTTGCCACCTTTAAACAGTGGTCACAGCCTTGGGAAATAGATAAATTCATAATAACGGTTAGAGGTTTCGAAATTACGCTTGCAGAATCCTTCATTAATCAGGACGGCATCTGATCTAAACCAACAGCTTTGCTCGTTTTCAATTTACGCAACTGAGTATATATAAACTGTTCCGAGATTTCTTCAAACATAAAAGTAGAACCTATCCTATGTATCCTTTCAGTAGATGTAACACACGTACGACCAATAAATGACATGGCAGCCCCGTTCATTGTATTTACTTATATTTACTTATGTTAATTTTTATAACTCCATTATATTTACTTATGTCCATATGCCTACGTCATCAGTTGCGTCTTGTCTTTTAAACTCGGTCCCAGTTTTTCGTATGTTCTCATGCAAAATGCTTACATATATACAAAGTTTTATACGTCGTATCGCGGAAAATATTCATCAAAAAAACGCCAAACTTTTCACAGTGATTACTGAATGATATATTTCTCACATTTTAATAAAAACGTTGAACTTTTTTTTTCATGTCAGACACTTTAAGCTTAAAGCACATTTTGCTCTATCTTACATTCATTTGGTATTGAGCACTCCTTTTTGTTGAGCACTCCTATTCTCAATGGAACATGAAGTCCTTGCTTTTCATTTTATGATGTAAAGGTATGTTCTACATTAATCATTTCAAAGTTTGTACTAGTATCGATACAATAGACCTATCTTATAATGATGTCAAACGTGGAAAAACTATGAAATTTAAAGGCGTAGCAATTTTCATAAAACATCTTGCATAAATAATTTTTCCGCGTTTGATGTCATAAATATATATATTTATATACAGAAAAGCATAAAATATAATTCCCGCATTGTACAATTTTTTGGCTGAATTAACGTGCCTTTCTCTCTTCTTCTCTACATTTTTCTTGTGCTGATCGATCCAGGCATACAAACCATGAAAGTCAAAGTCCGTCAGCAAGCTTGGTTTAAAATCCTTAAACATAGCATATTTTCTTTTGGGCTGATGAGTAAATGCTTTGGAACTCACGAGCTCTTCGACAATTTTAGCTTTGTCATTCGCAGATGATCTTTTACTATGCTTTCCAGATCTCTGGATAATGCCTGTCGATTCATCAAAATCCTCAAGCAGCACCTTTGTGAAGCTGATCGCCTTCATGTAACGTCGAAGCGTATTCTGTTCTGATTTGAACCCAGCTTTCTTTTCAGCAATTTTACGATGCGGATGTAATGCTCCAATGCCAAATCGATTGGAATATTGCCTCCAAGACCAGTCTTTCTCTTCACACTTCGATTCCATATGAGGCGATAAGACTCCCTTGGAGATAGCAAGCAATTGATCTGACACAGAAGATAGAGACCTTCCAAGCAATACTTCCAACTTGAAGCGCCATCCGCTTTTAAGTAAAGAAGAAAAACTTCCAACAACGAATAATACGCGACCCATCGCCTTCCGACACTGCATCTTGAAAATTTTTCAATAGCATCAGGTACTCTAGCAATGAACATTGGTAGTTATACATATCATCACTGTTACTGTTAGCGTTGTCAAATGCTCTAGCAACCTCAGACTTTTGTATGCCATGCACAGAAAGTTCATGATCACTCTTTCTCTTCCCATCATACTGGAAAGTTTTAGAACAAGTGGGCTCTTGGCATTTAAACTTTCCGTCTGGAGTTTTCACCAACTTCGACATTTTTCCTTCTAAGTCCACTTTTGCTTGGAAGACTTGAGCAACAGTCTCTTTGTTTCGCACGAAATCATCAACGACCTTTCCAGCTAAATTCTCTAAAAATCTTTTTTTATCTGGCTTGCTTGCATTCTTTAATGCACTAGGAAGAACATTATCTGGATTCTCATCCAATCTTTCCACACCTAACGTCGTTAATGTGGCAGCTAGTACTCGTGACTCGAGCTCTACCTGTAGAAACTTTTTGATGGCAGCATACCTTTTCTTAACTTCGGTTACAACATTACGTCGGTTAATGAGCACTTTGTCACCACCCAACGTACAACGATCATTGCATCCAGTTTTGTAGAAATGATCCATGCAAAACTGAAGTTAAAATTAAAAAGAAAGCATGGAAGTTAATCTTTTACTGTTCATATACATGTAACTTTTTCCTATGAGAAATCAATCTTATTAGGCTATTTCCAAATTAAGTTTCATTGGACATTGACCAGACACGCAATTCAGAAAGAGGCATCGTGTGAAATTAAAATACTTTTATACAGTATTGTATTTAGCACAGAGCCTCTACCCGGCATTGTTCTACAGTGTACAACAGAAATCAGAAATGGCTTATTGCATTTCTATGAATAATGATCTCTGTTAATATTCAGTCACATAAGATGCTATATAATTACCTGCATAAATTTCATTTCTGAGTGAAAATCAGCTGTTTCGAAATGCAAGTTGTCAAATCTCTCCTGCGGTGTAAACCCATTTGCCAAATGAAATTGTGCATTTGCACCTCTTTCTACAGATAACGGATCACCGACAACACCCTGCTCATTGTAAATTCTCTCCTCACCATCTCCAACAAAAACCTGATACTTTTGTAAGCTTTTAAGTATTTCGTTTATCTCGTCTTTATCATTCTCATCTGCATGCAATACATCAAGGAAATTCTACAATAAATAACTATTAATGAATTTAAATTGCACATTTTAATGAATAAATACTGTACCATTATCCATTTCATATAATTATTTGAAATAATACCTTCTTCTTTACTAAATTGATTATCATATGCCCTTTTCAGCATACTTTGAAACTGACCCCAAACAATATGCCACCTATATATGATAGAAATCTTTCTCATGACGTCAAACACGGAAAAACTATTTAGGCGATCTCCCATTGGATAATTTTAACAATGCCAGCGGTTGTTGAGCCAATCAAATGTCACATAACATCATAGCCATACACAGGATTATTTTGCCGGGGGGGGGGGGGGCAGTAAGACAAATCTTTTAAAGGTTTTACGCGAACCTTTGTAGGGGGGTCTGACCCCAGAAAAAAATATTGAATTTTGAAAGCCCCAGCCCAGGAGTGCATTTCTGGCGATTTCTGCGAGGAACATTCTGAAAAAATTTATCTGTAAGGTCTGGTTTACCCCAGATAGATTTCTAACCCCATAATACCTATGGTCCAGCGAGCTCATTGTTAGCTCCATATATATGTAGAGCTCGCTGCTCCAGTATTACTTAAACCATAACCGCATGGGGATTTGTTATCGACAGACGCGGTCTGGTAATCATTGATGGGGAAAACAAACTTTAGGGGTGGGGTGGGAGATAGTGGTAGAAAAGGTGAGCGAGGGGATTATTGCGGATTCGTATTTCAGCACTCAAACTAAATAATCAGTGACCGCGGAGCAGTTTTAAAAGTGCAAGGGGGCACAACCCAGCGCTGAAGGCGCGAGGTGTACGTTTATGTAGGGTAGGCATGGCCCGATTGTGCTCGTAAAATCCCAAAAAGTTGCTCGCTAAAACCAGAAAGTTGCTCAAAAGTTTCCCGAAATAAAAAAAGTTGCTACTAAAATTCAAAAAGGTGCCCGTACTCATTACGTTAATTAAGAGATTTATACAATTTCTGCACGCCCGGATAAACTGCTTGAAATTAACAAAAAACATTTCTTTACAAAAGTTTAACAAACAAATGTCATTATGTCATACAAAGTTGACATTTTGCTGAACAATAATACGCAGTCGTAGTCTCGTAGAGTAATAAATCTTCCGATTGAAGTATAAAGTAACTTCACAAGTTTTATGTCTTTATAGCTCTCCGTTTCTAACACTAATTCTTTCTAGTTTGGGGTCCGATGACTGTGTGTCTCATATCATATAAAACGTTCATATAACTGCCTCGGCCCGAGTTGGATATTCTATATTTAAACCCTCTTGTCGTTATTGTATTGGAGCATAACGCAAGCTTCAATATAGTCTTCAAGGGTCCTGTCTTGTTGTGCATTAAACACATTAGTTAAGATGCTGAAGGCCCTTTCGGCAGAAGTAGAACTTGGCTGAATCAACAACAGTGTCTTAACCAGCGAAGACCAATGCGGGAGGTTATCTGCGTGCGCCGCCCACCAAGTAACCTTGTCATCCTCGCAAGTGACTGTGACACCATCAGCTGCTGCAAGATATGCAGGAAGCTCTTCTGCCAGATTTGCTATTTTCGTGTCATCGTTGATAAAGGGAAAATTTCTGAATTCTTCTAGAGACTCGGCTGTGATATCTAGGCTTTGAACCTGCACACTAGGGCAGCAGAGACGTGCAGCTTTGAATGCTCGCACTATACCACGAAACTGACCGCTAAATTTCTGCTGGTAGAACTGGAGGCCAGGCTTGATACAAGCTTTTGCCTGTGAAATTAATTGGTTGCAGAGTGTAGCGTCACCACCAGCTATTTGCCGGGCAACAGCTGAGGTATTGGGATAGTGATCAACTGCTACCGCATGAGAAACAGCCGAAAGCCGCTCATAACAGGTGAATATGAGCGGTCCATCTCCTTCTAAGTAGTAGGTGGCATTTACAAAATGCACCCCTGCATCAACAGCGCAGCTAGCTCCAAGCGTAAATCCTGAAGGTTCTGAGGATTGTCGAGTATCTCCAGCAGATACCTGCGATTAGAAGGGCAAATTTCCTCATTCTCCCAAAGAAAGGGCTCGACGAAACCAAAATAGATTAGCACTTGGTTGAGAACTTCCCACTTGCTCCACCAACGTGTTTCGCTGTAGGTTCGAATGGACTGTCCTGTTTTCTCTCTCCAAACAAGGCGTGCATTGTAACTGTGAGAAAACATTCCAATCCAATAGCGAGCAAACAAATCTAAGACTTGAAATTCAAAATGGTTGCCAACATTGTCAATGGTGTGAGAGAAACACACAACATCAAAGAGCTCTGGATAAAAGAAACTTCGCCGGCGTAAGGCAGCTCCATTGACAGACACGCCATCTCTCATTGCTCCAATGACTATGCTCGGGCCGAACTTGTAATCCACGGCCAGGCAAGACATCAATCTCTGGGCCAACTCTTCACCTTTTGTGGCCTTTGCAAGTATTTCTAAACGTATGAGGCGCTGAGTGGGTTTAAAGTTGTCCTGCACATAGCGAATAATGATAGCAAGCGCTTCTCCCAATCTTGCAGTACCATAAAAAATTACCGAAACTTCCTTGACACCTTGGAGTTCTTCCTTAAGTTTGTTCTTCTCTTTCTCAAGTACCGCTGGGATAAGCTCGTTCATGTGGGAACGGCTTGTTAATCGGTGCCCATGCTTCTCTAGCATTGGTCGAAGAGCATCTACTTTCGCCAGTGGTATTCCGCTCGAGAGAAACGATTCGACGACTTCAAAGCGGAAAAGCTGCATCTCGACGGGTAAAGTCGACCCAGTGGTATTCTCTCTATTTTTCCTCCTCTCAAGACATGCCATTATCGTCTGGTTTTCCGTTTTGTTCTTTGCAATATCAGCCAAGCCTTTCTTGTGCTTCTTCGATTCGACATGCTTTTACATGATTTCTTCTTAGAAATAATTTCATTGCAAGCGTTGCACCGCAATTTCTGTGAAACTACAGCAAAATGATTGTTCGTGAACTCTTTCAAACGATCCCAGGCACTAGTACTAGTTACTAGTACCAGGCTAACTACCAAAGCCACGGACACGTCTCGGTGTAGTCTGTTGCTGCAGAGATACTTAGTGGAGTACAGTTGAAGTTCGATGTTACTTCCTGCTGGTATAACCTTGTTAGTCTTCCCCAGAACTTCAGCTGAGAAATGGAAAGCCTCGCAGATTTTCAGCACGTATGCTGACGTGTTTGTACGAAATGAACAGGACCTCGGAAGAACGACGACCATAAAGCACAACATTCCCACGGCAGACGAGAGCCCGGTAATGCAACGTCATCGCCGGATTCCTCCAAATCAGTTGGCAGAGGTCAAACAACACCTTCAAGAGCTGCTCAACAAGGGAGTAATAACCCCTAGTTAGAGCGACTGCTAATAGCCTATTGTCCTGGTACGCAAAAATAATGGTGCTTTGCGAATGTGTGTGGACTACTGACAGCTAAATGCCAAGGTAAAACGTGCTTCTGCAATCCTGGCAAAAGTTAATGAAACATAGCACAAATCAGTAAAAATATACAAAATCCCCTTCCCCCTGAACAATGTTGGTAGTAAATTGTAAAAAAAACGTGAACAAAAGTTGCTGGATTCAAGAAACATGTGCTGTTGTTTTTTTCACTTCGCAACCAACATTGTAAGGGGGGAAGGGGATAAGAAAAGGTGTAATGGTAAATCATACAAGGTGTATCATTAGTTTTTGCCAGGATTGTCTGAAAAAGCCTCAAATACAAACTTTTGTAGTTTGCCATTTAATTTCAATTACAACGCGGCTTTTGAAAAATAGTTTAATACTAATCGAGTATATACTTTAGCTTTGGAATAAAAGCAAAATTAATTTTTGTTACCATGGAAACGATTTGATAACAATTAATGTGTAATTGGACATAATTTCACTGTTCCTGTTATATATATCTGAACCAAAAAACATATCAAAAATATATTTTTTCACATACGTTAAGGTTTTGTGCTGTAATCAAGCAGCAACTAAAGGGGTTGTCGTAAGAATTGGATCTAAACTCGTTTCCAGGCCATTTGCAACAATTTATCTTCAATTCAAGATGGCGTATGCACGGTAATTGGTATTACAAACCAATTTAAAGCAGGTAAACGAGCACAATTTTTCTTTCATCTTCATACACACATAAATTTCATCAGTTCAGTATTGCTTATATATAAAATCTACGTTTGCTAAATATTTATATATGTATACAAATATAAACATGTTAATGTAATGTTGCACATTCATAGGCATGGTTAACAAAGCGAATGTCTACAGGGTAACGGCGCGACAGTCCGTATATATGAACATTCTCCATAAGGTAAACGGACTTTCGATAAGGCAAATACATCAACAGTTTCCACAATTTAGCTTGTCGACGGTGTAGTGTCATTTTGAATAAACACGGATACAAATATTTGCAAAGTCGGCGCAAGGGGCTGTTATCAGATGATGACTTGAAACGTCGACTTCAATTTGCACGCCGCATGCTGAATAATTATCCGGAGAATGTTTGGACCACGCAAATATGTTTTTATCTCGATGGCAGCAGTTTTGTGCATAAAACAAATCCTTCCGATCAAGCTAGGGCTCCTGCAGCTAAAGTATGGAGAAAGAGAAACGAAGGATTGAAGAAAGGCTGTACATCGAAGGGAAAGAAAGTGGGTAGTGGAGGTAAAGTTGCACATTTTATGGTGTGTATATCCTATGGTAAAGGCGTTTATTTTTGTGAGCAGTATGAGAAAATGGATGGCCCATATTTTTCTAGTTTTGTTAAGAGGAACTTTAGAACATTAATTCGGAATAGTTGCAACCCATCAGGAAAAATGTTCGTACAAGACGGTGATCCTTCCCAAAACTCTGCTAGCGCTCAGAAGGAAATGAAAAAACTGCGCGTACAAGTACACAGCATTCCACCGTGAAGCCCAGATATAAATCCAATAGAGAATGTCTTCCATTTGCTGGACAAAAAGTTACGAAGTGATGCCAGTGCATCAGAATATAACCCATGAAAGTTACAAAGATTTCTCTGCCAGAGTGAAATCTACACTCGAAAATACCCCAGTTGAAACCGTAGACAAAAGCATCGATACTATGCCGAAGAGAATGCATGAAATTGTTAGCGCTCGTGGCGAATGAATAAAGTACTGACAAACCTTTTTTCCAAATAATTTGAAGTTTTGTCTTAAGTTGTTATTATTATTTTAGTTTGGTACTATATTCATATTATCAATATGTATATATAAGTAATCATAGATAAATGGATACGACGGTTGACATACGGTTGACACTAACGGTTGACAAGACGACCATAAGAGTTTAATATGAATTTTGCAACGGTTGACGGTTGACAGCATATCTAAAAAATATTATTTTTAAATATTATTTTTTATTACTGCCAACCGTCAACCGTTGTTCATTCCAGGTTAACTTGCTAACAAGTAGTGTCAACTGCCACTGTCAACCGTTGGTTTTATTTCATATTTCAATAAACGCTTTACAAGACTTAATTTCTATAAGTTCAACGTGAGAAAATAATATTATTATAATTGTAACGCATGCAAAGTTTCTATTAACAACAATTGAATGTAATTTTGTCCAAGAAACGAAAGCTACTACCATTAAATAACATAAACACAACAATGAAAAAAGAAAAAGCACTTTTCCAAATAACTTTTTTACTCTGTGTATCTATCACACATAAATCATTCTAGTAGAAAATCCGCAAAGCACTTGGGACAAGAAGGGATTTCTTTTGCTTCAGCAATCCTCAGCTGGTGAAAAAAGGTGAAGGTCTTCCAACGAACTTCCATCATCTCGCTTTCCACCTCATTGACATCGCCATCTCGTGAAAATTTTCGTATCCGGCTTGGGGCGGTGCAAAAAACAGGAGTGTCTTTATCCAAAATAATATCCTGAGCGAAATGTGTCTTTGGCGTTGGTACGTGTATCTTGTCACCTTCAAGTAAGCGAAGCTTGTCTTGCCATGGAAGTATACGCTCACTCCACCTGAAATCATTTAGAAAAATGATTTCAGCTTGTTCAACACCAACCCACGCGAACGTTCCGCTAGCCGGGTTTACAAAGGCATCAAACAGATCGCACAAAGGTCTAAGCATAAATGTTTTCCCACAATTGGCTGGGCCAGTTACCAAAACGTTACGACCTTTTCCTCGTCCTTTAACTAAGGCATTTATGATTGCATCTCCAAATTCTTTAGTAGAGCAATTGTTTCGTTCCAGTGTCTGTGATGCCAGGTATTTCCACTGCCAGTGACAACCAGGAACACATTCTTTTCCACAAGCTTCTACCAATATCTGCAGCCGAGTTTTACTTTCTCTCTCTTCATTGTCAACCGCATCCACCATCTCCCAGCAGGTTTGCATTACTTTAACGGCGCGAGGTGTATTGTTAAGTACATATAGGGCAACATCTGTTCTTCCTTCTTCCATTTGCTTACTTGCGAAACGCAAAAGCGCTGTTTTAGTTTTTATATTGTTCTTAATAACAACGTGATGGAGATCCAGGGCATCAAAAGCTTTGTCTTTTCTTGCAAGATGAATCAGTTTTTGATTTGGCAGCCGCCCGTTTTTGTGAAGTAGCAGCGGTGGTCCTGGGGGCGCTCGTAAAGTCTGGGTGGTTCTCACTCATTACGATTTCAGCATCAGATTTAGAACAATACTGCCACGCTTCATAATAGTTACCAGGTCCATCAGAAAAATTAACTTGTACGTTGTAGTGCGCAGCGATATAATCACGCACAGAGGACCATCTTCTCTGCGTATTTAACTTAACAGCAACATGGTAATGTGGATTACCATCCTTGTGCTCCTCTCTACAACAACACCACCACTGTTCTACCACTGTCTTATCACCACCAGTCTTCTCAAAAGCATTCGTCACAATTGTGCCAAAATCTGTTCGGCTTGGTACAATTTCTAAATTAGCCTGTGAGTAAGTGATCAAGTAAACAGATCGTGCATTTCGTGGTGCTGTGGAAGCCATTATCCCCTTTCTTGTTGACAATTTCGCTCTAAATAGTATGTTAAAATAGTTCAAGACATGTAATACCAGCTTAATATTATCAGTTAACGATTTGCATTAAATTCAGCCTTATAAGGCTTGTTTGATTAATTAAAAGGTATGTTGACATTACGTTCATTCTGCATTAATACGATTATATATGCACAAACCTTCAGGTATATAGTGGTTTGCTCATATCATCCAATAAAGTCGTTACAACACTTGTATGAAATTTTAAATAAACTGCCATATTGATAATTCGTAAAAATATTCATTCTCGTACTCAGGCCTCGCGCGCGTTCTTAATTTAAAATTTTAGTAGTAATTTTAGAACGTTATCAATATAATCGTTATATACTCCTTGAATAAAAATATATACACAATGTTAATGGGAATTTAATTCAGGCCTTTTTTCTTAACCTTTTAATATCAGACAATCCTGGCAAAAAGCTAATGAAACACATACCACAAATTAGGCTTGGGCGGTTTACCGGTTTTTTTCGGTTTTATTTATTAAAACCGGTTTTTCGGTTTCGCTTTCAGAAAAACCGGAAAACCGTGATCATTACATATACTGTCATCGCCCAGTAATTTGATTATTATTTTGACGTTAAACGGTTAAAGAAACTCGACACTCGACTCGACTTTTGACATATAACCAATCACGCAATGCGCATCTCACGGTGTCAATTTCATGCCACGCTGTTTGGTAAAAACATTGCGCGCAAATCCTCATGGTTGCCACAAACGCAAACGTCGAATTGCGATCAAAAAAGGTTTCTTCTGCGACTACTGCCTCTCCTGCCTGGCAATATTTTGGCTTTGGGCTAGAAGAAGACGACAATGACCTGCCGACATGCAAGCTTTGCATGAGAAAAGTCCGTGCTGGTGGGGGAAATACATCCAATCTGCATAGACATCTCAGAGACCATCATCCAGTCGAGTCGAGCAGGATTGCCAAAGCAAAACCAGTCAAACGTGGAGCTGCTGGACTGTCAACTTCTCAAAGCCAACAATTGCCCATTGTCGAGGCGTTTTCCAAGCTGAAAAAATATGAAAGGGGAGGTAAACAGTGGCAGAATCTGACCAACTCAGTCACGAACTGCCTTGCGAAGGATATGATGCCCATATACACCGTGGAAAAACCTGGATTTCAGCAGCTGTTAAAGGATTTCGACCCGAAATATCAACTTCCAAGCCGAAAGTATTTCAGCCAGCAAGCCATTCCAAAACTGTACAACGAAACGAGAGAGAAGATATTACAGCAACTTGGATCAGCTGAATTCTTTTCGGCCACATCGGACATGTGGTCAAGTAACACAATGGAGCCGTATATGTCTTACACTGTGCACTTCATCGACCCCGACTGGAAGCTGCAAAGCAGATGCCTACAAACCCTATACATGCCTGTCGACCATACTGCCGAAAATCTCGCTGATGGGATGAAGGAGGTCTTAGAGCACTGGCATCTCTCATCCACAAGACAAGTGTGCATCACCACCGACAGCGGAGCGAATGTCGTGAAGGCGGTTCGTGATCTAGATTGGCCATGGATGTCGTGTTTTGGCCACAATCTTCATCTCGCCATTACCAATGCCATGAAGGATGAACCCCGCATCTCACGGGCAATTGGGGTGTGTAAACGCATCGTGACGGCATTCAGCCAGAGCTGGAAGAGACGTCGCGAACTTAGCAAGACACAGCTAGAGCTCGAACTTCCAGTCAAGTCTCTAGTTTCGGTAAATAAGTCTTCTAAAATTTCACACTTAATAAAATAGCATAATATATTTACTAAAAAAATACAATATTGAATATTTGACAAAGACTACAAAGTAAATATTAATTATTATCTTGTAATTTTATCTTGTATTACAGGAATCACCAACAAGATGGGGTTCTACGCACAAGATGATTGCTCGCATATTGGAGCAAGAGAGAGCCATTCGGCGAGTGTTGTCTGAAGATCGTAAAGTCGCCCATCTTGTCCTGACCTGGCAGGATATAGATGTCTTAACGTCGATTCACACAGCCCTGGAGCCTATGGCAGACTTCACAGATGCATTATCGGGAGACTCGTACGTCACCGTTAGCTCTATCAAGCCTACCCTGGCGTTCATAAATGATGCTACAATGCCCACCGATGATGACACAAGTCTGACAGCAGATCTGAAGACGAGAATGAAAGCGGACTTTCAGAAACGCTATACCGGCGATGTAACTCAGAGCCTCCAGAATACGGCCACGTGGTTGGACCCTCGGTACAAAGCTGCATACCTGACCGAGGAAGAGCGCAGAGATGCCACGGAGAAAATAAAGGAGATGATGGCGCTAGAAGTAGAGCAGGCAGGTGCCGATGCCCCAGAAGGCCCAGATGTAGCTTGTCAACGGCAGGACAACGACCCCAGCGCACCAGCCAAGAAAAGGAAGAGATCTCTTGCAAATCTTCTGGGTCAAGTAAAAAAATCAACAGCATCAGCTAACCCAACAAATCCTGCTGCTCGGATCGATCTTGAGATGTCGCGGTACATCTCTGCGCCCGAAATTGGTCTAGATGCGGACCCTCTCGAGTGGTGGAGTATGCATGCAGTTGCATATCCTTTGTTAGCCAAACTTGCACGAAAGTACTTGTGTGTTTGTGGTACAAGCTCTGCCTCCGAACGACTTTTCAGTGTCGCTGGCAACATTGTTACTGCCAAGCGGTCGCTACTGAAACCACACAAAGTTGATATGTTGGTTTTCTTGGCGAAAAACCTGTGAATCCTGTATTATTAAAATGTTTCTGACTTTTTCTAACAAGTTACAATCCATAATTTTGTTCAGTTTTTTTTTAAAATTTCGTTTCATTTTCGCTGCACGTTCGTTTTTTGTTCAATGATTTACCGTAATTTACACAGTCCTTTATAAATGTACAGTCAAATTACAACGTATTTAAGCGCTATTAAAATTTTGAAATTGCGTTTCATGGCTTTTCAATTATTTAAAAACGGAAATGACGTCATTTTCCGAAATTTTGAAAAACCGGTTTTACCGGTTTTGAATCGGACGGTTTTTCGGTTTTTATTTTAAGCAAAACCGCCCAAGCCTACCACAAATCAGTAAAAATATACAAAATCCCCTTCCCCCTGAACAATGTTGGTAGTAAATTGTAAAAAAAACGTGAACAAAAGTTGCTGGATTCAAGAAACCATGTACTGTTGTTTTTTTTCACTTCGCAACCAACATTGTAAGGGGACAAGGGGATAAGAAAAGGTGTAATGGTAAATCATGCAAGGTGTATCATTAGTTTTTGCCAGGATTGTGGATGAACTCGAAGCTGCCAAATACTTTTCAACCATCGATTTGGCGTCCGCATACAACCAGGTACAAGTGAACCAGGCCGACCGACATAATACAGTCTTTACAACGCCATTTGGTCTTTTCCAGTAGAATCGGATGCCATTTGGATTGTGTGGAGCATCTTCGACATTCTAGAGAGTCATGCAGACAATCTTCTGAGACGAACTGTTGCAGATATTAATCGTTTATCTTGACGATATCATCGTGTTTAGCCAAGATGTTGGAGACCACCTCAGACGTCTTGAATTGGTATTCCAGAAGATACGTGAGCACGGACTCAAGATAGAACCAAAGAAGTGCCAGTTCTTCTGTCCCAAAGTAACTTACCTCGGACATGTGGTGTTGTCGGAAGGAGTGGCAACTGACCCAGCCAAGACCAAAGTAGTGTCCAGCTGGACAGAACCAAAGACTTTGAAGGAACTCTGCTCCTTAGGTTTTGCTTCCTACTATCGGAAGTTTCTTCCAAGTTTTTCGCAAATTGCGAAACCATTACATGAACTTGTTTCCCATCTCTATGACGGGGGTGAGCATGGAAAGCAGAGAAACAAATCCATCGGAGGTTTGTATCTCAAGACAGCCCTGACCAGCCCACCAGTGTTGGCTTATCTACACGAAACCGTTCTTTGTAGAAGGCCTAGGCACAGTGTTATCACAAGAGCAAGACGATAAAGTCCGTACCGATAGCCTATGCCAGTCATGGTCTAAGAGGAACTGAGAAGAACATGGACAACTATTCTTCTAGAAAGTTGGAACTCCTCGCAAGTGGGCTGTAACTGAAAAGTTCCGTGAGTACCTAATCTCCTCAACTTTTACTGTTCTTACTGATAACAACCCACTGGCATACCTGCAATCGAAAGGCAAGTTAAAGGACGTAGAGCATCGGAGCTAGCAAGATTTAACTTCAGCATAAAGTATCGTGCTGGAAAGAACAATGCCAATGCTGATTCCACGCAGTATCCGCGACAAGCTACTTCATGGCGTCCACGATCAGTGTGGTCATCAAGTACTAGAAAGAACAGAAAAACGGGTTCGCGAACGATGTTGGTGGCCTGGGCTACATCGAGACGTCAAGCAATACTTGTCAAAGTGTGAACGCTGTGCCACCTCAAAGGGACCTTATTATTATTATTATTATTGAAATGACATTCCCAATCAGGTTTTTCAATGCCAATTTACAGAAAGTTTAAGTTGTAAGCCAAATAACATTTTAAAATCCTAATACATCAAAATTGAATTACAATGTTAATACTAACTAATTAAAACTATATTAAATAAATCTTGTTAGACTAAGTACTTTATATCATAAGATCTGAGTTCAAACTCGTTTTAAAATTGTTCAAGTCAGTAATACTCTTTAATATTTCATCTAACTCATTCCACAATTTTGTTCCTCTAAATTTAAACGTCGTTTGACCAGCAGCTGTGCGACATTTTGGTATGTCAAGATCACTGTTGTTTCTTGTCACACGGTCATGTATTGATTTCTTTTCATGAACTTTTGGCACAAATATGATGGTGCTTGATTATTCATGCACTTATGCACAAGAACAGTGTCTCTATATATCAAATGTTCTTTAATGGGAAGCCAACCTAATTCGTTTAATACCGGTGTTATGTGGTCACATTTACGTATTCCGTTGACAAGTCTGGCTGCACAGTTTTGGACTGATTGAATTTTCCTAATATTTTCTTCCGATGAACTTGACCAAACAGAGGAGCAATGGTTGATTTTACGCATCACCACAGTATTGACAATTGTTATTAATGATGTTTGGTCAAACATATGTTTTACGTGACTTATTTGACCAAGTTTGGCCATACATGATAAAGACAGATGTTGGACGTGAGCGTCAAACGTTAGGTTTTCATCTATTATTAATCCTAAAGGTTCCAATTGTTCTCCGATAAAATTGATACTAGGGCATGTTTCTAATTGCTGCAGCAATTGTCGCGATCCAACCACGAGCATATTGGTTTTATCAGGGTTTATTAACAAGCTGTTATTACAACACCATTCAAAGATGTTTTGTAGGTCATTCTCTAATACCAATAAAGACATATTCATATGGCTGTCGTTACACCAGGACCGGTTGCACGAAGCTCACCAGAGTGCAAGAGAAACTTAAAGCAGCAGTTACGCTTCGCAAACGCCAGTTTGACCGTCGTGGAAACGTCGTCCACAGTGAGATCGCTATTGGAGAACGAGTCTTTATCCCATAGCCACCCCGAATGAAGAAACGAGATCCAGAACAAGTGGAATACCAAGGTCTACGAGGTTGAACCTGCCGATGGTCAAGGTCTATCCAAAACCGTCAACAGAGCAGAACTTCAAGTTTGTCCGAAACCGCAATATCCAAGTCCGACGATGCGACATGTAACACACAGCGCCCCTATTCATCCACAGGACCAAGATATTGTACCAGCTCTCGTGCTTCCAAGACATGCAGATAACACCCCTGTTGCGGTCGCCACCTACCTATACTATCAAGTTTTGTGAATTGGTTGATTAAAACAATAAAACAATAGAATCAACCACAAAGAAACCAATGTCCTAACCCTAACCACCTTTGTTCCATATAGCCAATCACAAAACCTGTTCATTTTAGGTACATATTTACCGCCCTGTTGAGGACATCGCCCCTCCGATTCGTCGTTCCACAAGAATAAATAAAGGCCGACATGGTAATCTTTACCATCAACCTAGAACTGTTTGTCAAAAGTAACTATACGTACTTATAGCTTTATATTATCAGTGTGTTATTTTGCCTTACTATATCTTACTAGTCTGTTACTAATTAGTTCTTGTTTGCCTGAGGACATGATGAACAAAAGCAGGGAGGAATGTGACCGGATCAACCATCACGCATTTAACTATTATTATGGCCATGTAGTTTAACTAGGTTTAAGTTGTTTGTTAAGTTGGTTACTTGCTAAGTTATCTACATTCTCTGGTTTCCTTACACACCTAGCTATTTGTGGTTGATTAGCGTAGTCATGGTCTGCAGCAACGCACTTCCTTTACCTAAATCCTGTTATTGTAGAATATGTTTCGTCATTTTCCTATTTCAGCTTTATTGTGGTTTCCCAACCCATAATTGTGACCTTATTTGGTTAAGTGTACTGTTTACTATCTTTCTGACCGTTACTATAAATTAGCAGCAGTGAACCATGAGAGTTCAGTTGTCACAATTGATTCAGTTGATTTACGATCGCCAGTTCTCCAGAGTAGACGAGCATGTTATGTTACAAGTCAGTCTACTAAGTTCAAGTCGTCTATAACATTAGTGTTACTCGTTCCTGTTTTATTCCTGTTTTATTGTTATTATATTGTTAGTTTGTATGACTATTAAACCTCTTTAAAATCACTCGTATCCATTGTGCGTACGTCGACCGTTTGAGCCGTCTTACACGAAGAACGAAAGTCATTGCCATGGTGATGCCATTAATAGCATTGTGACCTTACTACTGAATATGGCTTGTAAGCTTCAGACAGACCTTATTGAAAGTTTGCTTACTTACTATATGCAGATTGAGATTGGTTGTGATTACACATGATTTGTCCCATCAGACTTTGTGGAACTGTGTTGTAAAGGATTTAAGGAACTATTTGTCAGTGGAAAAGATAACATTTATCATCTTGCAAAGGGACTTGGCACTAAGAGAACAGATGGTAGTGGACCAAGGCTTCCCATTGATAGGATGCCTTTTGGTCTGTTAGTTATAACATCCGGTACTTTTCTTCAGATTCATCGAATAACTTAAATGCTGATCATGGTTTTATAGAGTGGGAAACCACAATGTACTCAAACTTTGGACACAAATGCGTAAGCTTGCAACGTGGTCCTGTGGTATGATGGATTTAGTGAAGAACCTCAGGTCGAGGTCAACTCAACTGTTGTCCCCAAGTAACGAAGATGATGAAGCACAGGGCGATGATGTTAACTCAAGTACCGGTAGCATGGAATGATGTTCTTGGCAATACTGATAGCTGTTTATCACTGTCTGAGAATGAAACTGCTGGTTTTCCAGATAGTTCTTCAACCACTGATGAACTTAGTTTCTTGTGGCGCCGATTAAGTATTCAGGATCAAGAAGATGTCTCATCTGGAGATAATCCCTCAGTCATTGAAGAACTTCATGGTGTTACACCAGCAAAAAACCGGAAACAAGAAAACAGTTGACACAATGAAAGCGAAAATAAATGTTGCTGGTCATTCACTAAGAACGATCCAAAGACATACAATCTTCACCTTTACCAAGGATTCAAATATTCAGGGTGAGTTAATACACATTAATACGGTGGCCCATACGTGCAATCTACAAAACATTTGTTCAGTGCAAAAACAATTACTTCGATACGCTATTTAATATGAAATATAACAAATTTGTTCTCAATGCAAAACAAATTTGTTCTCAATGCAAAACAAAATTGCTTTCAATGCAAAACAAATTTGTTCTCAATGCAAAATAAATATGTTCTCAATGCAAAATAAAATTAATCGGAATGCAAAACAAAATTGACCGCAAACCAAAATCATAGAGTATCGCGGGCGGCAATTTGAGACAAGCAATCATTTGGTGAACTTTTGGTAAACTGGAATTTTGCGAAAATATTTACAACGATTATATTAATAAAGAAAGCCGTAAACTCGTCGTATGTTTTGTCCATTTTGTGGTGAAAACATTCAGATCACATTCAAACATTCTGTGGACGTCAATTACCAGATTTTACAAACGACGAAGTGCAGATTGCAGAAGGTCAGAACTGGGAATCAAGTCCCTAGGGAAACTGTATGGGTTCTTGTAAACGAGTTGGATCCTGATGGTGAAAGGGAAAGAAGAGCTAAAACTCTAAGACGAAGAACTTACCACACGCCAGGACCCAATTATGCTTGGCATGTTGATGGTTATGATAAACTGAAGCCATATGGCTTCCCTGTACATGGTTGTATTGACGGTTATAGCAGAAAAGTTTTATGGTTGAAGGTATGTAGAACCAATAATGATCCTGCTGTTACTGGGAAACACTACCTAGATGCTGTTAAAAAGTATAATGGCTGTCCAATATTATTAAGAACAAACAATGGCACTGAAAATGTCATCATGGCTGCTATGCAGGCCTATTTTAGAAGTGATGGAGATGATGAGTTGCCTGGGGTTAATGCTCACAGATATGGTTCGTCACCTGCAAATCAGCGGATTGAATGCTGGTGGTCATTCCTACGAAAAAATCGATCAAACTGGTGGATAAATTTTTTCAAAGACCTTGTTGAGGCAGGGCACTTGAACACATCAAGTGATTTGGAAAAGGAGTGTTTATGGTATTGCTTTGGCAATCTATTGCAACAAGATTTAACATCAGTTAAACAGCATTGGAACTCCCATTACATTAGGAAATCAACGTTTGATACTGTTGCAGGAAGACCCAATGAACTCTACTTTCTTCCAGAGTGCACAGGTGCACAGGATTATGCAGAAGATGTAACAGATGCTAAATTTCAAGATATGTCTCAATACTGCCATGGTTACGAAGAAGAAAATGTGATTCAAGAATATTTCCACACTGTTGGAGACGAACTTGGTTTATCACAATCTACACATTGGAGACAAGCTTTAGCAATGTACCACAACTTATGTGAAATAGCACAAGACTGACTAGTACTGTAATTATCTACATGTTTACTGTACATATTTTCTAGTACAACCCAAGAAACTGTAACAAATATTTACAACATGCTACTATATTAACCCATTAATACCCCTTAACATGTAGAATTGTCTGGAGTAAGACAAAAATAAGTTAACAAAGTAGGGCACATTGCAGTATAATATACAGTATGGGTGAAAAATGTATTCACCAGTGGCAGTTACAGTGCATCTAACACACAATCTGTCGGTATATAGCTTGAAATACCAGGTAAATCCTTATGCCTGTTTTGGTTATGGTGGCATTTTCATGTGCTTAACCCATCAACCCATAATATCATTTTCCCCTTGACAAGTAACATTGTCTGGTGTTAGAATTAATTTAAACAGTAGGGCACATTGTTTGTATATGGGTTAAAGTATTGTATTTAGTGGGCTCACATGATGATATTTGAAACCACATTATTTATAAAAGCATGGTGAATAAACACTGTTCTCACCCCAGCAAGGGTTCAAAGAGGATAAACATCCCACATCTAGCCTGAATACAGACATACTGTGTTTATTCACCACCTTATAACGTTTTGTCCAACAATCCCACCCAAAAATTATAAGGCACCAATAAGTAGGTCTGTGTTCAGGCTATCCTACATCCCAAGCAAAACACCAATAGCAGACCTCGAAATAACTGCCACCGGCTAATGACTGGTAAATTTATTAGTTTATCTGCTTGGAAATTTGGCATAACCTGATGAGAAAACTGTAAACAAAGTAATTGAAATAATGAAAAAGAATCTTTAAACGTTTTGCAGTGATTAAGCTTTAAAGTGGTGGAAATTAACAGTTCCTGTCAAACATCCGGTATAGATCTGCAAACTATTTCGAGACCTGATCAATAGATTGATTACATAATACATGATGTAGTCTATACATCAGATTGTAAATATATACAGTACATAACTAATGCTTAACTGTTCATTATAATTTGCTAAATATGCCTCCATTCATTAGAGCTGTGAACGAATAATGGGCGAGGCTGCCTTCCAATGTGCTCTTATTTATGTACAAGTACAAGATGTTTGAACAGGTCTGAGCTGATGGTATTATCTTAGCATCATCGTGTACAAAGGAAATGGATGGTTTAGGGTCGAAGCCAACAGTAGGTACATTTGTTGCACCAGTTGCAAACATGAGAAAATGGCTTGGAGTTGCTTGTGGAGCAAAGCTCTTCTCCTCTTCAGTTAACTCAATTCCTTCGTCTTTTAAATATTGCAATAATGTTCCATCTATAATAATAACACCCTAGTTAGTTAAACACATACATACATACAGATTGATGTTATCTACGCCGAAAAACTAAAAGGAGAAATTTTGTCTATAGCCATGATAGACGCTATTACTCTATCAAAACTTGTCTCGTAATTTTGTGGCGACACAAGTTGTAAGATAAATTGCATAGTATAACATGCCTCGAAGGCGTGTATTGCTGCAAGAAGCGTTGCACAAGGTAGAAGGTGGTTCTACTTTTCGCAACATTGTGGCAACATTACAAAGTGTAACCCCCCTCTTGCAACTTGTCTCGCAATGATTTTGTGACCTACTGTAACACACACCTTCCATAGATTTAAGAAATGCAATGAACTTTGCCATCACAATCTCTTGTGACTGTCTGCGATGGTGTCCAATTGGAGAAAAGTCAGGTTTCATTATTTTGATCAGTTGCTTGCTGTCAATTTTCTCATCAGGATTGTATTTAAAGAAATGCTGCGCCATTCCTTTATTGGCACAAATCAGATCCAGCACCTACAAAATGAAAACAATATTCTTAAATTTATATACAAGCACACTAGCACAAAGTTGCCATGTTTATGACCAGTGGCCAATTGTACAAAACGCTAAATTACAGCTTATTAAACAACGTTTTGGGTAGTAAGTTCAGGGCTTCAAAAATAATGTGGGGCCCGGATTTGCTCTGCCAGTTGCTACATCCAGCTACTTTTCTTACAAATATCAAAATTTCTGCTTTGAACCTGTCAGAAAACATTGAAAACACGTGCATCGGTCAGAAAAAATTGAAAACACTTACGTCATAATATTTCAGGCCATCAATAAGCTGGTTCAGCATTGGTTGGCATTTTATGACCAAAAAATATTTGGTCACCTCCCTCGTCAATGAAATTATCTTTATGCTCCATTGAAAGAGTTTGAGGTAGACCATCAATATCAAACCTCCACTCACTTTCTGCCAAAAACGCACCACATCATTTTGATCTTTATGTTTTCAACTACATTATGAATGATGAAGAATGTTCAATTAATTAAATCCTTTACAAATAAACAGTATAAAAATTAAGCTAAA
Organism: Chrysogorgia sp. JL179-B06; assembly: GCA_035772405.1. Taxonomy (NCBI): domain Eukaryota; kingdom Metazoa; phylum Cnidaria; class Anthozoa; order Scleralcyonacea; family Chrysogorgiidae; genus Chrysogorgia; species Chrysogorgia sp. JL179-B06. The sequence goes on from JAYKKM010000217.1 coordinate 427,497, forward strand.
GAACAGCTTGATAACCCAAATACAAATAATACATACAATATTTTTAAGACTCAAGTCAAGACCCAAAAATGAGGCGATGATCTAGTATATTTCAGGATAGACAATGGCGTAATTTGAAATGACACTGATTTTTCGTGTATTTTAATTTTCTTAGAAAATAAAACCTTTAGTTTATAATACTGTATAGTATACGTTTTCTCGTATAAAGTAATTTAAATTTTTAACTTTGACTGCCTGGGTAAGATAACCACCCTGGCTGGTAAACCTAATTCACAGTGTTAGGTTAAGAACACCAATAGTATGTTTCTTCCATATATATGCAATTAATGGATGGCTGATTTAGCTCTGTAGGCCCGTTTACACTTGCAATTTTTGCCTCGAATATTTTAGGTGCGATTTTCTTCTCCTGATGTATGTGAACGAGTGGATGAGTCAGGAATGTTCAGATGAAGGTAGATACACTCAGAGCGTTCATGACTTCAATTTACTCATTCGCATACATCAGAAGAAGTGTCAGGCACCTCCTCAATAGTTGGTCTACAACCATCAAACCCAGCTTCAATGTATTGGCACACAGAATTGCTGAATATGCGTGGTAATTCTCCACCTTGTACAATAAGGGTAGCCAACATATTACCAATGGTAGAAAATGTCCCACGCTGTAATGCTCCAACATTACAACGAATGATAACCAATTTGTGTGTCTGTTAAATAGATTTTAAATTGAAATATTTAGAAGCAGTGTGTGAGATTTAATTTTAGCATATTGGGGAGCTAGTATCCCTCGTTTAGACACTAAAATTATCAATAATTATCTAAAAAGAAAGCAATTTTTAAATTGTCTGTCAAAGTATAGTATTGACTTTCAAAGTAAATTCCATTGGCATCAATGGGCTAAAAACAATGTAATTCAGGACATGCATGTTGGGGAAATTAATATTATTTATAATTAATTTTAACATTGTTCAAGCTATTTAACCCATTAGATCAAGTGGCAATGTGCCCAGATGCTAGAGATGGGCGGATATCGATACCAAATACTCGATACTATCGATACCAGGGTTCTAAAGAAAAGTATCGATACTGGCAAGAAATATCGATTGTTTCGATACTTCTGAGCCTGCAATATTTTTAATTTTGGTCAGCGGACTCATGAAAATGATACCAAAAAGCCTAAAAATGATGGTCCACGGGCAGGATCAGAGTTTGTGGTTATGTTGGTTACAATCACTGACATATATACACGTGCGCGTGCGCGTGCACGCGCACGTGTACATGTACATGTAGTACATGTACATGTACATGTACATGTACATGTAGTACATGTACATGTACATGTAGTACATGTACATGTAGTACATGTACATGTAGTACATGTACATGTAGTACATGTACATGTAGTACATGTACATGTACATGTATATATATATATGTACATGTACATGTATATATATATATATATATATATATATATACTACGCCAACTACCATTATCAATCAACAAACGCATCAACAAACTCTCATGCGACAAACGAACATTCAACGCTGCCGCACCGCTCTACAACGACGCCTTAAAACACAGCAATTTTGACACAAACCTCACATACGAACCACTCGCGCAGAACGGAAACGACTACCCTAACTATAATCAACAACGAAAACGGAACAGACAACGCAACGCTATTTGGTATAACCCACCTTTTAGTAAGAACGTTCAAACGAACATAGGGCGAGACTTTCTATCACTACTTGACAAACATTTCCCCCCTTCCAACAAACTATATAGCATATTCAACCGACATACTGTACGAGTCAGTTACAGCTGCCTACCTAACATGAAATCTTTTATTTCCCAACATAACAACAAAATACTCAACCAACACACTAAACAACAAACGAACACTCAAAACACAAACGAATGCAACTGCAGACGACCAGACGAATGCCCAATCGAGAAGAAATGCCTGTCAGAAAGCGTGGTCTACCAAGCTGATGTTACCACAGTTGACAACAACAAGACGAAATCATACGTAGGCGTAACGGGCGGACCATTCAAGAACAGATACCGAAACCACACAAAGTCGTTTTCACACAGAAAATACGCCGATGAAACGAAACTGTCAAAGTATATTTGGAAATTGATTCTAAGCGCGCGTTCAAGATAAATTGGTCGCTAAGAAAGAAAATTCCCGCCTACAAAATCGGCTCACGAAGGTGTAACTTGTGCTTGGAAGAAAAACTAATCCTACTGAAGGACCGGAAACACAAACTACTGAACAGACGCTCTGAACTTTTTAGTAAATGTAGACACGTAACACGACACCTCGTTTCATCATGTAAATAGAGTTTAACTAGATCGAGTCTGTCAGTTGCCTGACGATCGCGTATAAGCGTGAAACTCGAGTAGCGACAGCTTTTTCACTTAATAAATATTCGCTCTACCTATAATGGTATTGAGCGCTCTAAAACCTTTTGCCAACTGTGTGACTTTGTTACATATTCTTATTGGTATATATATATATATATATATATGTGTATGTGTCAGAGGTTACAATTGAATTGCGGATCCATTATAGCCCCATAACATGAAGTATATACCATTGTTAATGATTAAAAATAGTCTTTTGTTGTTGTGGTTGTTCGAGTTGGGTAAATATCGATATCGAAAAAAATGACAAATATCGAGAAATTTTTTATTATTATTCGTGAGTGGGCGGAATCCTAGACTTTCCTGCTATTTGATTGGCTGCGTGAGCGGGCGGCTTTTTGCGATATTTTGACCACGGTCGCGGAATCCTAAATGCTGACGTTTTTTTAATATTTAAAAAAACAAAAACAATTTTTTTTTAAATATTTCGTATACTCGTCGCTTTTTACTACCTTTTAAGACAAGAGACTGCCAGTAAAAACAAAATAAGATGGATAGTGACAATGAAAGCTATCACAGCGAAAGCGAATTTTACTATCCCGAAGATGAAGATTTTATATACGAAAAAGAAAACGTCCAGCGAAGTGGCAACATTGTAAAAGACAAATTTTGAAATTTTTATTGAACAACAACGGCCTGAAAATACACGAGTTAAGAAGCCTACCTACGACATGAATGTGTGGAACCGAATATGTTATTTACCGTTTTGGTCGGTCCGTATGGAAAAATATTTCCCCTCGGGCAAATATTTTTCTATACGGACCTCCCAGCCGGTAAATAACATATACATATCGTATCGAATGAAAAAGCTGGTATCGACCATCCCTACCGGATGCGCCTTGAGATTGGCAAGGGCGATACTGTTACAAAACAGGAATTCATGGCAGGTTTTAAAAGCAAAAAAGAAGAGGTTTTTGAATGATCTACAACGAAAAATTGGCACAAAACGAAAGGGAATGTATTGACGTTTTGGATCAAGTTCAGTAAAAAAGATGAGAATTTCTCCAAAGTTTATCAAAAATAGAAGTTGGAAATCACAAGAAATATGAACACCAAACACAAGTGAGTATATTTTTTAAGGGTATTTTTGAAGAATGAAGAATTCGCCATATTGCTTGCCACTTAGGGGGGTGGAAACTTTGTAACAGCTTGTCACTTAATGAGTTAACCCATTAAAGTGCAAGACTCCCCCTTGATGAGTAAAATCGTCTTGCATTAGACAGAGTAAAAGAATAAAGTAGGGTGCATTTGGGCGCATTGCTGCTTAATGAGTTAAGTAAGCTGCGAATAAATGTGCACTTACTGCTCATTGCACCACTGTCTCGTACAATAGCTCCTAAGAGTAAATGGAAGAACTCTCTTCTCGGACCGCCATGGTCCACAGCATCTTCTTCACCTTCAAATGTTGCAAAGGTAACATTCAACATGCCAGACCGATTCAGGAAACCTTTCCTCTTGAAGTATGGCTGTGCAGTCTGCCAAATACTTATCCTGCTCACAACAATGTTTCGAGGATCACCCTGAATTTTATTTGCTGCATGCTCCTTTACTACAGCAATGAAACCATCACTTGTGAGGATAGCTGGTTCATTGCCATTGGTATCCTCATTAACAGCATCTTCAACATGCTCGTGCATAGATAAGCTGTTATGTATAGCCTGTTGGACTGCATCATTCTCATCAATCCCAACTGGTCTAATAACAAAATAGTAGCAAAAATAAAAATGTAATTTTGAAATGAAATGATAATTAGTACATAAAAATTCTGAACACTGATTGGATATGAACCATGTTTCCATGACTGTACATATACATAAAAACGAATGTTCCTAGCTGCATTTTAAAAATTAAGCATATTTTTTGAGATTTGTGATTTTAATAAAAAAGAAGTTATTTGAATATATTGTTTATTTCCTTGTGTTATTTTATAAAAAAAGCAGAAAACACTTTTTGTGTTTAATTTACAAACCTGTACAGTTATTAAAACACTTGTGAAAGGTTGGCAAAAGTAGCCATTCAGTAGCCTGTGTACAAACTGTATTATGCTGTAATACAGTCTGTGAAAATTTGTGGCATGGCTTGTCAACCCCCAGCTGCGCTACCCAGATCTGGGTAGTTGATTCTGACAAAGGTCAACAAAGTTCTGACTTGATATTAATGTAAACAAATTGCAACACGCTCAGGAATTTGCATTTTATTTGTTCAACTGGATATCATATTAATCTGCAATACATCAGAAACATTTTTGCATCGAAAATTTAGTAGTTTGAAGCATACAGAGAAGTAAAATTTATAATGAACATCAAGTGCCAAGAAAACATTATTTCAATTTTGAAAATCAAGTCCAATGGTCATTGATATTTAAGTCCAGCCAATCAGAATCCATTAAGTTCAGTCATGACCAATCAGAATCAACTACACATATATCTGGGTAGCGCAGCTGGGGGGATGTTTGTGATGTTACTCTGAGTGTGCATCCTCACCGGGCAAGCTGAAAAATTTGCCTGACCACGGTTGGAATATATATACTGTATACTATATAAATTAAGGTACGAAAATCTTTATTAAAACATTTTAAATTACTGTACAGTTTTGTGCACAACGTGCACTCGTCAGATTAAAAAATATACTATATATATATATATATATATTAAATCTTAAAATAGTGTTTGTTGCAACTTAAAGTTTCATGTAGTTTTAATTAAATATATATTCTCACAATGGGTTGCCGTGTAGTCTGCCACCGCACAATAGTAGTGGCTTTTTAATAAATGTTTTACACATATTATACATCTGGACCTAACCCTCACCAATGTCTTGAACCATACGTCGAGGTGCATGCCCATATAAGGCCATAGCACCTCGCCCTACCCCCCTGTGTGAGAAATCTGTTTCTCGCTTCTTTCGTAATTCAGCCAGCGAGAAACTATAAATAATATATAAATTTGGATTTGCTTAATGTAATACACCCTTTCAATAATTATGTCACAAATACTTTTTTGGCCTGGAAGCCTTGCTCTCATTAATAAAGACGAAAGGCAAATGGCTCACCATATCATGATGTATTACTGTATATCAAAATTGTATATATTATATGTATTTTTAATCTTTTAACTATCTTTAATAGGCTTACATTTTTGTAATGAACTTGGGAAACAAAATCTTGCTTATTAATAGGACTACAAATTATATGATGATAAAATACTTACAGGAAATCCGTCACTGCATAGTATTATATTTTCACTGCATAGTATTATATTTTCACTGCTATCTCCGCCACACAATGGCCAAAGCCGAAGGGGAATTAAGATTGGGTATAAAAATCATTTCAGCTTGGACATAGTGTGCGGAAGAGTGCAGAGTCGCGACTGAGGGGAGGTGGGTGGGCAAAGAATATTAAATTCTTCCTGGAGTGAGCGAAGCTGTTCTTGAGCAAACCTCTAAATGCATGGAATCTGTGTTTTCTACCCTTTATATACCCATAAATATTGTCCCCCGGGGTTTTCCTCCCTTTATGCTAATGGTATGTAGGTTACTTCCCCTTCTAATGGCCTAGCTTGGTGGATCTCCCAGTGAGAATAGTATTATATTTTCACTGCTATCTCCGCCACACAATGGCCGAAGGGGAATTAAGATTGGGGATAAAAATCATTTCACAGGACTACTGTATGAAGTTTCGTTTATTCCAGATATTTCATGTTAGCGATATCACATTCTCAAAACCTTCTTCCAATACTCAGAAGGTGGGCATAAGTTGTGCGAGGTGGTACCCGAATGTTCATGGAAAGGCCAATGAGAAATCCACTAAATTATTTCGAGCGCGGAAGTGGCCGCCCACGCGGGCGGCTGTTGATGTAGGCAACAGAGGTGTCGTGGATGTGGTGGCTTGGCTGAGAAGAGTGGCTGTTGGGGAGGTGTGCATCACTTGACGTGTCTTCATATAGTAGCGAGCGGTGGAGAGGGTTTTCCAGCCCACATAATGGGCTACATCTTCATCAGAAGCACCCAACAGGGATAAAGTAATGGAAAAGCCCGCCCGGAGGCTATGTGTGGTTTCCCCCGCGTGAATTTTCAGAGTGGTGAGGTGTCGCTGGAGGCGGTTTGCTACACCCGAGCCTTGAAAGGCGTTGTCAGTAACGCGTCCCTGGCGATTTGTAGAGCATGGCGCGGGAAATGTGGACGTAGAGCTTTAGGTTGGCGACTGGGCAGATAATCGAGTCTGAGCATGGATGGAGGACAAATGTATGGACATCATTAGCTCGAAGTGTTTTCCCAAATGTCTGATGAAAGAGTAAACCAGTATTGTTGGGTAAAGCAAGGACTTCTTTAGTCTTGATGCGGCCGAGATCGGACGCACGGTTGCCAGAGAAGAAATCCACGGAAAAGAAGGCCAAATGCCTAACGTATAGGTATCGAAGCGTCGGAGTAATGTTATCGGACAATACTAGCTTGTGTAAATGGTAACAAAGGGACGTGAACTTGTCGAACAATAGAGGAACCGCTTGCTTTGGGGTAATGTGGGCTTGAGCCTGTTCCTCGCGAATTGCAGATAAATAACTCTTGACCATTGGGTGTGAGGTGGGGTTACTGGAAGGCAAGCCCGTGGACATGGTGTCGTATCGACCGGTAGGTTGGAAGATTGTTCGAAGTTTTCCTATGTAATTGTCCACGGTGGCAGCTGCTAAACGTCTTGGGCAATGACAAGAAACACTGCGTGTTTTTGTACCAAAGTGTAAACAATGAACGGTATGGATAACTGTGTGCCCAAACGGATCTTTCCAAATAAGGAATTTAACCAAATCAGACGGAGTCGCGGCAAGAAGGGATTTTGGGGAGGGGAGGGAGGCCAGGAAACATTCAAGCTCATGCTGAAGGCGGGATTTTTGACGTTGGTAAGGCTTGTTCTCACTCGTGTGGTGAAGAGAGGCATATCGTACATTAATAGCGGCGAGGTCCAAAGGTATCTTTGTGCGGAGGGAAACAATATGAGCATCCTTTTGGAAACCACATCGCTGACAAAAACGAAAGCCTTGATCATTAGGATATGAGCAGTCTGGACATACTTCGGCCGGAGTCCACACACGTGGTATCTCCACGTATACCTGGAGCGAAAAAGGAATTAATTTAACACACGGAAGACCCAAAGGTCCCATTGCAAAGGGCGCGGTTCGAAACCCTGTGCGGTTTTTGTAGGGAAACGTAGTACGTATGAATCTCCTCTGCTCCCAAGTCGAAACGCCTCGGAGGCATAGCTAACTAAAAGGGGCCACCAATAGCGTCGAGGCTGTAAGTCTGGAACCACCATGGAAAAATTAACTGGCTGGTGTTGGAGGAATTTTAGTAGGGGGCCAATGAGGACGTAAGGAGGAAAAACGTATGGGTTTTCCGAGGGATCAAGGGACTGAGAGAAAACATTGACTCCAGCAGATTCTTCAACCGGAAACGGTGAGAAGAATTTCAATGGTTGGTCCGACGTATCTGAGACGACGTTCGCAGGAAGTGCCATGAGATCGATTGTGTGGGGTCCAAAGGCGTCTTGGATGGAGTGCCATGTGCTGAGCGAGAGAGTGCAGTCAAGGTCGGAGAGCACACGAGATGGGTAATCAGCAGGGTTATGCGTGGATGGGAAATGAAGAAGAGTTAGCACAAAATTATTTTGAAGGGTAATATTGAACAGTTCTTTCAGAGCGGCAGCTAATCGAGGACTTCTTCAACCCTGCCGTTGCCAGGCGTTGACAAGTGTAGTACTGTCGACGTAGCAGTCAATCCTTGCGTTACTCAGACGATGTGCGACGGCGTGAAGGGTTTTGGATAAAGCGGTTGTTTCCTTCACAGCAATCGGTAATGGGCGCTCGTCGTCACACCACGAGCCATTTACCGTTACCGGGGCTTCGTTTGGGAAGTAAATAATACCTCCCCATCCGGAGTTGGAAGCATCCGAAAAGAGGTGGAGTTGGAAGTGTTGTTCTGTTCGCCAGGGTAGGAAACCAGCCCACGTATCCAAAAACCGCCAGGAAGAAATTTCCGTAGCCAAATCGCCAGTCATGGGTACCGATCGATTCATAGTAGTTGCCTTCGAAACAGCCTGAAAGACCGCAGATGCGTACAAGCGAGCAGCAGGGACTGCCAAAATGAAATGATTTCCCTCCGAGTTTCTGTAGATTCTTTTTGGACACAGATTTTTTAGATAAGATAGATTCTCGTAAAGTAATGAACTTCTTAATTTTTTGCTGTGGTAAAATAAAAGCTTGCTTAACAGAATCGGAGAGAAAACCCAGGAATGGGACGACACGTCGAGGGATTAAAATAGACTTCTTCAGACCAATAAAGTAACCCAGCTCAATAAGAATGTGGCACGCGATGTAGGCCGCTGCCTCAGCTAGAGCGAAGTTAGATGGCTTGTTGGGCGTAGCTCGTGGAAGGCGAAGTTGTCCGAGATGACGGTCATCTATATACTGAGAGCATGGGACATTCAATGAACGAATATGACTTGTGGCCGCCAGGCCCACAGTATGATAAATGTAGGCGCTGGCCTTCCAACCAAAAGGGATGGTACAGTAACAAAAAAACCATCCAGCCCATTGAAGCCCAAAATATGTGCAACTGTTGTCTGATAAAATTATATGGTCATAACCATTCTTATCATCTAGGACGGTTTGATAGTGTCCACTCCCAACATATCTAGGTAAATCAGCTAGGGAGTCCAGACTAAAAGGCAGATCGATAATCCACAAGTTAAGAAAACGCTCGTCGTGGCATAAACGTGGCTTCGAGGGTTCTACAGTTAATGGTATAACCAAACGTGGAGGAGACACTTGTCCAACTTCCCCGACGACTAATAGGGAACCATTGCGTACGCGTTCCAGAATAGTATTAGTGATAAACTCCTCGAAGCCATGGCACGAGTGATTATTGGGAAAGATTGCAATCAGGGGAGACGGGCTGTTATAGTGCTTGCCAGCAAATGAGCCTTGGAACGGGCGAAAAAAGGAGAATATGTTTACGCCATTTTGGATATAATTCATGAGTTCATTGTGTTTTGGATTTCCTTGTAGGATGCGACCCCAAAACGATGCGTGTTTGTGGATCTGACCCGCAATAAATTTGTCCGGGTCTCTAAAGCGTAACCAATTAGGGGAGGACTGTACACGACCAGATGCGACCCATTCGAGGGGAGGGAGGGGGCCAATGGGTAAATTATGATCTGGCTCAATAGAGCACCACTCCTGCTGCCAGTATGGCATTTTGGGCATACTGCAACGCAGTGTTAAAATTTTCCAGGTTGCCAGCCTTAAAAGAATAAAAAACGGTCCGAATCAAGGTCGGGAATACAATTATGTTATCCTTCATGCAATTAAATCATACATAGTAGAATACAAAAAAGGAACAGAGACTCGTGTATTTTATGAATATTATATATATATATATATATATATATATATTTTTTTTTTGTTTTTTAATTTTTTTTTTAAATAGTATAGATTCATACACGCTGTAAATAACATCTGTAGTGATCTTAACGTTTTTATTATGTCACACATATTTCATTCCATTAAATTGTAATATAAAAGGTCACACATGGTATTTCGTTCATGCATCCTTCACCGTCTTCTAGGTACACGGCAGTCCCGAGCAAAGTGGCCAGGTTGACGACAGTTGTAACAGAGCAGAGATGGTGAATTATATGGCCTCTGGGGGCCGGTATAACGATAGCAGTCACGTGGCAAGTATGGCACGGCACGGAAACTTCTTGATGTAGGTGGGACAGGATCAGATCGTGTGGGTATGTCGGAAGGGGGTCGAGCTTTCAGAGATTTCTCCATGATCTTCGAAATCTCCACTTCCTCCTTTTCGACCACCAACTTGAGGAGGAGAGACTGGAACTGGGGAAGGTGTTGCAAATTACGAACTTGTTTATATATTGTGTTGTAGCGATTCGCATTGGTGTGGTTGGTCTGTCGAGCGACGTCAACCACGTTCTCCAGTGAAGAAAGGGCAATGTAAGAATCAAATATACCTGCCGGTTTCATGAGTTCATTTTGTAGTTGCGCCAGAACCACGGTCACGGTTTTGGCATTCATAATTTGAGATAAAGTGTCTATGCGAGCTTTTAAGCCCTCCAAAGTAACTGGCTATAAGGAAGAAATGAAAGGAGATAACTTTATTTATATATATATATATATTTTTTTTTTTATTATTTTTTTTTTTTTTAATTTTATTTTTTTTTTATTATTTTTTTTGTTGCCACGGCCAATTTTACAGTAACTTTGAGTAAAATATTAACAAATAGTCGTCAGATAAGCAAAATTAATAAAAGTACCGTTCATTGTACTACATCGTCACGCATGACTTAACCCGGTGGGTATTTTGTAAATAACGTGTACCATGACCAAATTATACGTGTAAACGCATAATTAAGTAGGTGACAAGAAATTGAAAAGCAATTCCCCACCTTTTTCACGATGGTAATTTGCTATCAAGCGCCCGACCAAGAACTCCATCGTAGACAGGGTATAAGGCGTTTTTAGTTTGCCCCTCTCGAGATGGGACGACAAGAAAGCAAATTGCCAGGAAAATAATTCGAAAACATAATGGCGGTTTTACTATACCTCCCCCGCATCACACAGTGGCCTTACCAAAGTGTCGCTTCGCAGAGAAGCCTGTCAAAATCCTGTCTCACTGACACAATGGCCTTTCAAAATCATGCCTGACACAGTGCATAGAAATGCTGCCTCAGACAGTGGCTATTCGAAAATCTGCCTTATACAGTGGTTTTTCTAAAATTCTGCCTCACACAGTGGCTTTGCTAAAATGCTGCATCACACAGTGGCTTTCCGAAATTGCTGCGTTACACACAGTGGCTTTCCGAAATTCAGCCTCACACAGTGGCTTTCCAAATTGCTGCCTCACACAGTGGCTTTCCAAATTGCTGCCTCACACAGTGGCTTGTCAAACTTTGCCTCACACCAAGACTTTTCAAAATTCTGCCAGTTGAGCGTGACGTTCGTTATGTATGACTCATACAGAGTCATACCGCCCTCTCCGCATTTTAAAAAGATCTTGCCTCACGTAGCAGTTACCGAAAACTAGTACATACAGTAATAATTCGAAAGACATTGTCTCACACAGTCCAAGTAGGTATAAAGAGATTTCCCTTTTGTAAATACAGTCAATGTCGTGTGAGAATAAAAGAGATCCTAATGAAATATACGATACACATGATATCATCCCTGGCATAACGCCAAGGGACATGTCAAAGGCAGATATGTAGCGAAATAATATGGCAAAATCATAGGGATAAGCGAACGTGTATACGCGGCTATGCCTTCAACTCAAAAGGAAAAAGAAACTAACCTGGGGTAAGGGAGGAGGGACATCTTGCGGAGCTCGCTGTTCGGCGTTCGCTGGTGGAACATCAGGAATTTCGTTTGGTATGTTATTAGCCACGGCTGGCAATTGAGCCATGACTTCTTGAATATCGATCGCCTGCAAAGGGATAGGTTCTGCCATCCTTCCTCAAATTTTTCTTGGCTCAGTCGCAACACGTTCTGGAGTTTGTCAAGAATATTAAATTCTTCCTGGAGTGAGCGAAGCTGTTCTTGAGCAAACCTCTAAATGCGTGGAATCTGTGTTTTCTACCCTTTATATACCCATAAATATTGTCCCCCGGGGTTTTCCTCCCTTTATGCTAATTATGTAGGTTACTTCCCCTTCTAATGGCCTAGCTTGGTGGATCTCCCAGTGAGAATAGGATGTCAAATTACCGTCCTCAATCTCATTGCCTTCTAAACAGTCACTTGATTGGCCAATCATATCTGTGTAATCGCCACCAAATTCTGGCACTTCAACCTGCAGGTCTTCTAGCTCTTCCTCAGTGTCACTCTCCTCATTCTTGCCAAGTAAATCCGTGATAAGGTTGTCACTTCCTTTTTCCTTTGGCTTTGGAGATACGGGACAAAGATACATACTTATTCTGGAGTAAGGCTTCCCAAGCTCTTCTTTATACTTTGCCATTATGAATTCATCAGAGCCTCCTGGAATAGTACGTGCCAATTTACCATCTGGATAGACGAGTACATACCCTCGATCACGAGAAAACGTTCTATCATAGTTCTCCCATTTAGTCAAAGATCTTTCCAACACCTGCTCATAAGTCATGTCAGGGGTTACCTTGACAGGAAATGTCTTCCGAAAAACACGTCTTGGGTCACATCTTTCATGGTCGTATTCCATTAGACCTAGAATCAGAATCAGTTTTATTTCCACTTTAATATTGCTAGCTTTAAAAATTAGGCATTAATACTAATATACCATATATATTTACATTATAAATGACATAAATATATGAGTATCTATGTTATAGTACCTATGGTGATCAATACTTCGGTATTCTTTGGCGTTGATGTTGCGCGTGCCTTTTTTCTCTTTGGCTCGAAATGTGACCTGCACTCAGCTTCCTTTTTCTTCATAAATGCTGTTAAACTGCCTACAGAAGCGGTGGATTTCGTGTTGTTGGCGAGACTGGCGACGCTGACGGTTTGCGTTCGACTCGAACTAGGCATGGCGACGGTCCGGACGGTGTCTGAACTGCTGCTTGAAGTCGAAGCTTCCGAATTTCCATCTTTCTTCTTTCCACAACCCGGGCAAAATACAAAGGATGTTTCCATTGGACATCCGCAAAAGCAACAAAACATTTTAAACCAAATATAGGTGTATTAATGCAAATGTATGCTATTTTATTTAAACACGAAATGTAAATTGTAAAACCCTGAAATGATGGACACCATATATGGAAACTAGAATCAATGCTTCCGTTGACGTCATTACTTCCTGAACCCACGATACTGGGTTTGCGGTCACTTTTGTTTTGCATTGGGATCAAATTTGTTTTGCATTCCGATTAATTTTATTTTGCATTGAGAACAAATTCGTTTTGCATTGAGAACAAATTTGTTTTGCATTGAGAACAAATTTTGTTTTGCATTGAGCCTTATTTCATATTAAATAGCGTATCGAAGTAATTGTTTTTGCACTGAACAAATGTTTTGTGGATTGCACGTATGGGCCACCGTACATTAACACTTCTCCAGCCAATCACACATTATCCAATCTTGATGTGGCAGAGTTGACAACAAGGGTGCACTGGTTTCTCTTCCATGTGATAGTGTAGGTATTTTTTATATTCCAATTTACCAAACCAGACAGCTTGCTACCAACTCTTTTCACAATGTGGGAATGTTTATTTTGTGGACTTAAATTTCAAAATTAAATCTGATGTCACCAGTACCTGGATTTTGTTTGTATTTTAAGGATTTTGTCTGATTACAGAAGGGGATATATAATTAGTAGGAATCGAGTCGGTTGATTTTGTAATTATTCATGATTTGGCCATTAAGAGACCTTTAGATTCATGTTTTCCCACAAACTGCAAACCGCGATTTGCGGTCATATCAGTAATTAAAAATAATAATGTAAATATTTTATAATTTATTAAAGTGAAAACGTTTGTGCGAAAAACACAAAAATGAGTGGTTAATACTTTTCATATATATATATTTCACAAGTAGAAAGTAGCCAATCAAATGCACGGGAGATAAACAAACTAATAATTGACATGCGAAAAGTTAAATAATTTGCTATTTCAATTTCAATAAGGTAGCTAAATCCCCCACTTGACCTCAGGACTTTATGATGAATATTTGTTAAAATATTTAAATTTAAGTTTTATTTTATAGATCATGGATGACATTTATGGCCGTTATGCTTATCTACTATGGCTTGACCTTGAGATTTTCTCTCGGGCCATTCATGCTAAAGGAGCACCACTTGATCAATGCTGGGGATTCATTGACGGGACACCTTGGCCTATTGCACGTCCCACTTGTAATCAAAGAATTATGTATAGTGGACATAAGAGGATACATTGCTTGAAATTTCAGGTAATATACAGAATGCATGACCCATTTCCATTGGTAATAATCCATCGATACTGTGCAAACTTATCAGTGCAAACTACCTTGTGATTATATTGATCTGTGCTTTAGCAAAATTTATGGGAGCAGCATTTGGGGATACAAAGGAATTTTTAATGAAGTCATTAACAATAATTAACTTTTTACAGGTGAGGCAGGAAGGCAAAATTTCCCAAGAAAATCGGTACCTATTGCTACGGGCCTGGTTATATACATCACAGGATTCCACTCTATAGAAAATTTAATTTATTCCCAAGTTTTAAATCTTGAGACCAAACAGCCTTTTGTTGTTTTTAGTCAGTTCAAGCTCGCAATGGGTTAATAGCAAACATGTTTGGACCAATAGAGGGGAGGAGACATGACGCTTTGAGAAACCAAATGGAGATCCGTATGTTATTTACGGTGACCATATGTCACGGAACATCATGCCCCCATTCCGTGGTGCACAACTGACTGAAGATCAACAAGAATTTAATACACAAATGAGCAAGTGTTGAGTGGGGTTTTGGCAAGATCTGCCAACATTTTGCTTTTCTGGATTTAATTTTAACAAATTGCCGCACTTGTTTATATGGGTCTCTAACTAGAACCTATTTTGAAGTAGATCTCCCATCATTAGAGACGTATCTATCTAATCACTGAATGAAGAGAACTTTTTATGAACAATTTTGTACATTTTTTATATACTTATATAGGCCAGAATGTTTGACAAGGTGAAGGGCTATAAAATGTTTTTATGATATGAACATGTTAACTTTAAGATGATATTATTCAGTTAAAGCTTGTCCTTCAACAGCGCCAACATGGCCATTCTTTCCTCCATCTCTAATTCTAGCTCCAACTTTCTTATCTCAAGTTCTTTCTCTCCAAGGACGAGTGCTATTTGAGGTATTCGAAAAACTCATGTGTTTTTTAGTCATTTTCAAAAATAAAAAAAATAAAACAAACGTTGCACCGAATTACATTTTTTGGCACTGTATTTCAATAAAATTGCACTAATCTCAGCCATTCAGAATTGAGAATTTTTGTCACGTATATTATTACCATTGTTAATGAGTAAACATTTTTACTACATGATAACAGTATTTTTACAAAAAGCAAATAGCACAACCATAATACCTGTAGCAAATTAAATACTCTTTGTACATTTTATTGCAGGTTGCTGCACTTAGAAAGATAAGGGACAGCAACAAACGTGGTCGTTGGTAGATCAAGGCTGATGCCCCGTGACCGGGTCTAAAATAATTGATGCGCCATGAGTGGGCAGGTAATTGTGACCTAAGCGATGGAAAATTAGATGCGCTCTATTGGGAATACACTGGTAGAAGGACATACTGTCTTGGGCTAAAGATGAGAGTTAATATCTGCTCTGGACAAGGATCTCAAGTTCCTTCAAGACGGTGAACAGGAGTCACACAAAAGCTGCACAGAGAAACAAACAGAGTAATGCATCTAAAGATAGCTTGTTTGCCTTTGCTTGGGCATGTGAAGGCTTCAAAACACTAACAGTTATGAACAAGGAATTAAAGTCAACAGTGTGTAGCTTACAGTATAGAATTCTGTGCCACTGCCAGTAATATTCCAAAAGATTTAGCCCTTTTGCACAACCGCCTTTTGAAATATTTGCAGTCCATGTACTCAAACAAGAGAGAAGCAGTGTCTCATATGATGGTTTTTATGATCGCTGATGAGATGACGAACATCAAGCCTTATGCTCTCGCGATTCAATTTTTGCCATATCACGGGATCAGTGATGGAAAAATCTGGGAACTTATTGAAAACCTCAGGAAGGTTATGGTCAACATGGGAATGACAGTTGTAGGCGAGTTTCCATCGTAATATAACCAGTACAGTCGTCATTATTAAAGCGAACAAAAATTGTGCATTTTGTGATACAAGTATGAAGCTTACCATAAAGATATGTAATTACTAGTACTGTACTTGGTTGGTACAAAAGTTCTTGCTCCAATTTAATTACCTATTGAAGTAATGTGTACCATAAATTTAAATGTCAAGTTTACTATTAACAAATACAACCTATACCGCTAGAAAGCTCTTAAGAACGTGATGTTTGAATCCACATGCACTACTTTAGTAAAAACCGAGGTTCGTTATCCATGAAGTACATACTTGTACGTTAGATACGTTGATTCTAACAGTTCTCTGTATTGTACATGTAGGTTCTGTCACAGATGGCGAGTTTAACTCTCTTCGCACAATGGGGACACATAGACCTATCTCTGTCATTGAACTAATCAAAGAAGCAAAAGCCAAAGCACGTTCTACTGATGTTAGGAAGATAAGAAAGTATCTCACACCAGTACGTTTACAAGGTATATGACATCAAATTACTTTTGCAAATATAAAACTGCTGGGTGGGTTCTCGTTAGCCAGTACGATAAAAAACTTTTCTCGACGTTTCGAGCGAAGGCCCTTCTCCTCGTCACCCAGCAGTTTTATACTTGGCTGTGGTCGATGCTGGCCCCGCAAGTTTCCAAATTACCTTTGCAGTTTTGGAACACAGCAATCACTGTAGCTTATTGGTTTTGTAAGTTTTAGTAAATCTCGTAATTGTTTTATACTGTAGGTCCTCTCTGTATGCTGGCTAGTGCACTTACACATGAAGCTATCCCTATGATAACAATTCGTTTGTACGATTTAATGAATCAACCAGATGGCATGAAACTACAATTTGATGACGCTATTCACATCCTGAAACGAACAATGTTTCCATTGAACTATGATCCTCATCCATGGATAGCAGCTTGTAATGAAACTGTAATTAGTTTTAAGTAACTTTAAGAATATATTGTTGTAAGAGCATTGAGATAATTGTATAATGCTCCTAATACGTCTTTTATTATTATTGTTATTATTATTATTATTAATGATTACCATTTTATCTGAGTGTACAAAAACCAATTCTAAGACTTGTTGCCATTGCTAAACTTAATGCATTAAGAATTGGTAAAATTTCATGTGATTGTTGATAATTATGATGATACTATTGTGCAATCTTATTTTGTGTGTACTGTACAAGAAACTAAATGTATGAACACGTTAGGACCGTCCAGTCCAGATACTAAAGGAAATCCTTATTTACTAATAATAATAATAAAAGACGTATTGGAGCATTATACAATAGTCTCAATGCTCTTACAACAATATAATCTTAATTTTACTTAAAACTAATTACAGTTTCATTATAACAAAGCCTACTACATATATTACCACAATGAACAAAAAACTATTAATTTAAAAAAAGAAAAGTCTTAAAGAGTGAGTGTCAGGGTAGGCTAAAAAAACTTACGATGTATGGAGTGGACAAATCATCTATTACCTGGTTTACATCATATCTATCCGATAGAAAACAGTTTGTTAAACTAAATGAATGTGTATCCACTTGTCAATTAGTATCACAAGGAGCACCGCAAGGATCGATTCTCGGACCTGTGTTGTTTATTACATTTATAAATGATATGCCTCTTCATATGCCTGATCCAAATGTAGAAATTTATGCCGATGATACAACTTTAACAAGAAGTACAAGTATCAACAAAATACCTGTTTTATCTCAAATGATAAACCAAGACTTGATCTGCTTAGAGAGATGGTGTAATGAAAATGGCATGGTTATAAACATGTCAAACACAAAATCAATGTTAATCGTTGGTAAACGCATACGAAATAACACAAGCGTCATTTTTACCTCAATAGATGCTAAACTAAATAACACAGAAATTAGCAAGTACTCAGTTATAAACTTCTCGGTGTTAGTTTGGATCAAGACCTGTCATTTACCACCCAAATCGATGATCTATGCAAGAAGTTATCGAAGCGTATTGGTCTTCTTCGCCATATAAGTCCATATTTAAAGCAAAAACAATGTGAGATATATTACTCTGCAATAATCAAACCTGTTTTACTCTATGTAGTATTGTATGGTGCTCCTGCAAACAAGAAGATCTACAAAGAGTGCTCAAATTACAAAAACGAGCTGCAAGAGTAATATTGGATGCTGACCGTACAGCCTGTTCTGTGGACCTGTTTAACGCGCTTGGTTGGCTGCCATAGTTTATAAACGAATAAACGGATTAGCACCAACCTATATAAACGATCTACTCATAAGGAATTGTGATATTCATAATAGGAACACTAGGTACTCGAAACTAAATTTAAATTGTCCAAGATACAAAAGAGAGACTGAGGGAGGGCGTACGTTTACTGTTAAGACTATTAAGGCTTGGAATGGTATTGCAAGTGACTTAAAGAAAAGTCATAGTCCGAGTAGTTTTAAAAGAAACTTTCTTAAGTACTTTTTAACAAAGCAGAGAGAGACGTTAACTTTTGACTCATTTTTATCTCTTTGAATGATTTTATTTTAAATATTCTTTGTATAAGTAAACATATTATAAGTATAATTACCTACTAAATGTAAACATTAATTTAGCATATTTTATTCAGTATAGTTTATTAAGTTTATAATATTTCTGTAATTAGGAATATGGAGGGCCACAGGTTTATCATTTTCATTAATGTCAAGTGTTACCCTCTTGAAATAAAGTCTCTAACTAACTAAGTGCTTTGCACGCTTGTGTTTTTGTTTTCATACGAATTGATTGCAGTGCATCGCATCGTTAGAACTATAATTTGCATGTGAACTCTAGATTTATTTGGAAATGTTGAAATTGGAGTCCAATCCTGACTTCGGGTCGTTATGAAGTTAATGTTCAAGACGATTTGAACAGTTGCGGTTCGCTTTTCTGAAACGCCCTTTCTGACGAACAAGCTGGCCCGGATGACTTTAGTTCCTGAATCTTTGCAAATTCAAATGAACAAAACATCAGAAGAAACAAAATATATTTCTTTACTAGTCACTCATCAAACAGTTCCATTTGCAAACTTATTCGTGCTGTTTCAGCAGCATAACCCGGCCTTCCACGCTTCGGAGGCAAAGCACTCGTAGCAGCTTCTATGTATCGAAACGATTACTATAGTAAATGATAAATTTTACGAAAAATATCACAATAATTGATCACTCAGGTATATTTACTTCTTAGAAAACTTGTAAATGGATAATTTATAAGGATTGATCAAATATCGACGGATTCGTTTGTGAACTGAAATATGCATCCCACAAAATGGCCGCCAAGAAGAAAACAAGTGCGCAAAGCACTACCCTGGCACTTTTGTGCTGACTTAAAACTACTTAACATATCAAAGCTTCTAATTTCCTGTGGTAATGATCAGTTTTGGTGCTGCAATCGAGAATATTCTGTCTCCATGAGTCACCATTTTGGATTTTGGCTCAAGTAGCAGATTTCGGTCAGATGATTAGCAAATCAGTAATATAAACAGGCACCTGGCCATGCAAAGCCTTGAAAGTAATTGTTGGTATCTTAAAAGCAATCCTTGATCTCACCGGCAACCAGTGAAGATTACGAAGCACGATTTACGAAACTGTTCTTTAACTTAAAATATTCAATAGTGGAATGCGAATTTGGCGCTTAGCATACACAAGCTAGCTTTCTTTAAACTTTAACAGGGTAGAAAATTCTTACTTCAATATATAGTCTTTACTTTTTATTTACAAGTAAAGAGGAAAGTGCTAATGATTGCCTGAAGTCTTTGATGGCAATATATTTGTACTGTTACAATATCTATAAACTAAAGAACGATCAACCGGAAACTTGTGACCAAACAAAGGAACAGTTGCACAAACGGGGTCTTAAATCGAATAACCCAGTGTCTTCGTTCTGGTGTGATCCCAAATGTTGATGTATGCTGTTTTCGAGAAGCACTTTGTGATCCCAGTACTGGGTTGACATACGAGGCATTGATAGGAAAGCAGAAGCACTCTGTACCACACTGCGAGCAGTGTATAACACCGAAATGCTAAATTTTCTCCTTGAAGACTGGATGCCTTGGTGGTGGTACAAAAGAGGCTTTGCAACATATTGGAGGTTACAAGGCCTATAAAGGGCATCCAAGGCTTCACAAAAGAGATAGTTGTCGCCTTAATTGCTAATTGCGCGAGCCTCGAGTTGCAAAGGCAGGAATACGTCTGAGAGGATTACCACCGGAACACCCTCATGCAAGCAGTACGACGACGTTCAAGGATTTTTCTGTCTTTTACATGACCAATTGGGGGACGTTTTCGATCATAAGGCTTTCCTACAACAACAAACCAAATTGCTCAGTGAATTTACAAAGAAGATTGACCCTGATGTGCCCTTTTTTATTTGACTGTTCACAAACACAGATACACTTTGGAACCGCTTCCTTCATTTAATGATCCATCTGGAAAAGGAGGAGAGATTGGACAAGGTAAAGGTTTCTCGTCGGTCAGACCCTGGTGTGTTTGTTGCAAACTGGACATCATTGCCACAAAGAAACTCCTTAACAGCAAGAGCATCCTTTCACCGCACAGCAGAGAAGCTACCGCCATTGACATTATAAATGTAGTCAATTTCGCTTCATTTTACAGCTCGAAAAACGGCTCGATTTTTCAGTAAATTGAAGAAAACAAAGTGTACAGAAACTTGTATTATGGATTGAAGTAAAGTATGCATGCGCCCAACTAGTTGCCTGTCAAAACAGAAAAATCTTGTGGCGTTCCCGGAATCACTTTGAAGTTTGTTTTATCTTAGCGAACAGTAAGAATATGGCTTGACCCATTAAACGAGATAGTTTTTAATCCTTTATTGGGCTAGTTTCTAGGAGGTCTCCTCTTTGACGAGTAAAATCTTCTGGCATTAGAGTAAAAAAACATAGTTGCCATATGTCAACAATGCCCGATAAAGGGTTAAGGGCAATAGACCGAATGCGGCCTCTAAAAGTATTTAACTCAATCTAACTATCGTCAAGGGGAGATTGTTGGGTGTTAACGAGTTTCTTTTATTTAAAAAAAATCTGTACATACATGTTGCAAGAACAATACACGGTTATACACGTAAACGTGTATTGTGCTTTTTGCACACAAGCATAGTAAGCTTCTTGGGCTACAGTAATTTTACAGCTAAATCCAGCTAAAACTTTCATACGATTTTAACTCACAGATTTTGAAGCTGTAATAACTTGTGGTGGCCACTGTCCTTTTATTGTTATACTAACAGTTAAATTAGTAACCTACTAATAGGTAAGTCACGAAAGCAGAGGTGAGCTATTGTAACAGTTATTATGGTACTTTGTATAAGTGGATGCAAGTAATATGTCAGTTCTCTGGCAATATATCCAATTGTTCTCCAGCCTTCCCCATAATCAAGTAGAACTGCAATGGCATTTTGATCATGTCATTTTTGGGCTCTGGCTTGATCATAACCTGAAATTCCTCATTTTTAATTTTTTCGCTGGAATATTTTAGGTGAGTCTGTCTGTTCTTGTATGACATTCCTAAAACTTTAAATGGTAAGGTATGTTCAGTGCTGTCTTCCTCCCCATTTGGCTGTTCTTGATCTGCAAGTTGACCAGCAACCCTATCATCAATTCTGGTGGGCAGTTTCTCAAATTTCCATACAACTATGTAAGTTGTTTCTCCAATTGTGATGTGGCACCATTTTGAACAGGAAATTTTATCTCTCTCTAATTCCCACCACATATTTGGCATTGAACAACACAGGTTGTGTCTTACCTCTCACCATGGCAAGACCTCTCTTAAATGAAATATCCAGGACTAGAAAGCATGGCACAGTCCATGTGACACATTCCTCCTGGAGTGTATTGATATTTAAAAAGATGTCTTGGGGAAGCCACAGTCCAGCCTATGGTAGAAAGGATTAACAAATATGCAACTTGTGTATGGCTTGCAGACCACTTTTGGAAGCTTCAAGTATAAGATACAGTATACTAATCAATCATAATGCATCGGTACTATAGCCTGCTTATGCAATAGCTGCCTTGCCAGCATATAGCATCTGGTAAATAAACATTTTATTACAGTGCTTCACTGCTCCAATTCCTTTTACAGGTTAAATTGAGTGTATACATACCTGAGTTGGTGGTCTAGGAAATCTCTTAGTAACAATGTCTTTTTTCCATTGGATTAACATTACCGACAGCCAAATGCACAGCATATCATTGGGGTAAAAGACATAACAAACTGTCAAGGATCACTAGTACTTTGCATAGTGCTATTAGCAAGAACAAAATAATGTTGATTTTTCTGGATCAAAGATGGTCTGATGCATAAAAATAGCATGGGCTGAAATAAATTTGTTGCCATAGTCTTGTGGGGCATTTGGCATATGTGTCAAGTACTGAAGAAAATGCGAATTTTCTTTCACTACTTTTGTGGCTGTGACGAATCCAACACCTTTTACATTTGGCAAATAATCCCATCCTGCTGCTATACATATATTCATGAAGGATGGTTGGTCCACTCCAACAGATTCCAGAACTGAATTCATTGTAATTAGATCACCTGAACCACTGAGTTGAAGTTTAAACAGCACCAAAAGGACACACATTGACACATTCGAGTACATCCAGAATACAGTGTATACATTAATCTGGCATTGGGTAATTCCAGAAAACATCCACACCTCACGCACAGAGGAAATGGGAAGTTGACCCCCCCCCCTCAGTACATTTTACTAACATCAGAAGTAGATTTATCCACCCTTCACAGGGAGGTATGGATCTTTTCTGGAATGACCATTAGCTGAAATATATAATTAAATATGCCAATGCCTGTTTCACCAAGCTAACTAGCTATGGCTTCGTGTCAAATACAATCATGTCCCAGTATTTTAGAGCAAATGAGCACCTGAATGCCTGGGCTTTTAGACTGTTGCACTCAATGACATTTGAAAAGGTGACTGAAATTATGCAAGATGGCAAATAATGAAATAGACCTTATGCATTATAAGTTATGACGCATGAATCTATGGGTGACCACTAAGACCAGAATCCAGTTCGTTACATCTTATTGTGATGTTAATCAAAGCGATTGTTTTTGAGAGTTGTAGATTAACATAAAAAAGGGAATTTTGCAGAGTTATGGTCTTAATAGTTAACCCATTAACGCGCAATGCACCCTGGTGCACCCTACTTTATTGTACTCTGTCTAACGCCAGACTATTGTACTCTGTCTAACGCCAGACGATTTTACTCGTCAAGGGGAGACCCTTGCACCTTAATGGGGGTTATTGTCGATCTAACAGGAGGGTATTAGTAAAATTCAGCATTGCTAAGTTCCATTCATACTAAACTGACCTGTTTACATCCATAAGCAAGGAGGTCTGAGTCTTCTGAAATGGCAAAATCTGCATGTCCACTTCGCACCAGGAAGACTATTTGGGCAACATACTGCAACGACTTTTCGCGACATAACTAGAAGGTTCATTGAAAATTAGTACATTATTTCGAAAGCTTGTAAGTGTTAAAATATGGTTGAAAAGAACCCATGTAATAAAAGGAATAAAGCTCACTTTTATAAATTTTAGAGTAAAATTGTAATCGACCTCGACAGCCCCAGCGAGCACTTAGTTAGCTTCCCTTGTCTGGCCGTTTTGTCACAGAAACTCAGCTTCCTTTCTGTTGGCTTGCCATACTCTAAAATCAGATAACACAACCTATGCCAATACAAGAGCAAGTCAGCATTTATATAAAAACCTATGAGCGACAATATTTGTAAATAACCTTAATATTTCTGACCTGTTTCTTCTTGCTCTGCTTCCTTTCGTGGGCAATGGCTTTTTAAAAGGTTGATGTATAGTTCAAGTATCATTAGGACCCTAGATTGAATAGCAAATAAACTACGCTATAAACCACTGCTATAAACATGCACTTGGTTTATATAAAGAACACAACAAATTAACGCAGCTTTTATAAATAGAAAGGCTATAATTCTATAAAATTACCTTCAGTCATCACCATATTGCTTGTAGCTTATCGCGTTGCCTTGTGTAAAAGATGCATCAACTACGGCTACCAGACCTTCCAAAGAACTCAGGTTTTCTTTCACCATCACTGCTTTCAAATTATGCAGCAAATTTAATGCCATGAATATGTTTACTAGACCACGGCGGAAATACAATGAGCTGGAAAATATTTCACAGCGGAATTCCCATGATGCTTTGCGGTCGTGACACCGCCTGCATAATCCTATTTTAAACTATATCTGTATAACCATTTATGGAAGGATGCCTACAGAGTGGAGTGTAACCATGCCAATGTAATCTATAGGAGTATTAGCCTATATAAAAACGATCGACAGGGAGCAAGTTGATATCCCATGTTCTTTATTAACATCCAGGTCCTGCAAATTCTATCATGTTTCTATCAACTTGGAGTTTTCGGCTGAAAATGACATGATCATGCACTGTGACCATTGACCCGTGTACATTGTGGCGGGAACCTGGATTTATGTAAATGAGCTATTATATAGAAGACGCTGTGATATATTTATTAGCTGTATTTATTTTCAAAATTCATTACAGCATTATTTTATGTTTATAAACCAATGTGCTTGCCCACGTGTCGAACGCATAATACATAATCTTTGATTACGCCTAGTATAGAAATACTGACTGTTAAAAACATAAGAACACATTTAAAATCAACGGTTCTAACTGTTTGTGTATGACAACACTGAGACAAGGCCTGAGGCAACATTATATGGACCGCACAGTGCGAAGGTCTTCAAGGCAGCTTTAGATGATTTGGAACAACAGGGTCTATCACATACCAATTGGCGACGTTTTTTAAACAGGCTCCTAAACAAAGTCTGGTTTGAGGTCATGTATTTTCTGTGTAGACGAGGTCAGGAAAATCTGAGAACGATGACAACAGAAACATTTGAGCTATCAGTCAACAGCACAAGCAAGAGGTACATCTACCAAAACTGGACAAACTGGGGCAAAACCATTGAGTTAACTTCAGGAACTGTATCACAAGGAAGAATGTATGAATTATAAGGTATGAGCGCTGCTTTAATGCACACATTTTATTATGCCTAGAATAATATGAAGTTAAAAATGAATTAATACATTTTAGGAAATCCTTCCTGTCCTGTAGAATCATTTTTGAAATACATAAGTAAGCTAAGCAAAGGAAGAAAAGACCTTTGTCAAAGGCCACTAGATAGCTTCCTTCCAGAGGAAACAGTTTTGCAAAGTCCCCCTTGGAAAAAACACACTAGTGCACATGATGGCTTGTACTGTATATCACAGCAAGGGAAACTATGACAGCGGTACACAAATCATTCCATACGATCAACAGCCATAGCAATCTATTCCAACTGCTCCATGCTTCCATAGGCTTACAGAGTTTGTTAGTTATGGGAAAAGAGAGTCTGTAAGCCCACGGTGAACTATGCAAGTTAATGGCGATTGCATTAGGTCAGGCGTTTCTCTTCAGAACTACCGTGAATAATCATGCGGTGTCCAGTTCCCCTTTTTGGCATCGGCTGCTCAAAGCAGGCTAGTTGCTTACTTGAAGGCGCTAAACATTTATGAGCATGAGACTATCCATGTTTTAGAGGTGGAGCCACAATCCTCCTCACTTTGCTGGGCACATCCAAAGACAACATTGCCAAACATATGGGATGGTGCTCTACCAATATGGTAGAACACTATACACAAGTGGATTCAGTTCTCGCTGCCGCAGACACATCTGAAAAACTTGACATTAGTGTACTACCTCAGGCGGGCAGCATTTCCGCTGCAGTTTTAGGGCGACAATTTCGTGACTATAATCATTTAGTCGGCTTTACACCCTTCTTTGTAGCAGAGGCGAAAATGTATAAGTTTTGCGGGAAATGAAAAGTTTGGGATGAGGAGTTTGAGTTACGGGATTGTTATAACGTCAGGGGGTATAAGGGTTACCGGGTCCAATTAGAGCCAAGGGCGCACTCCTGGTGGCAGGACTCTCTTTTCCCATAACTAACAAATTCTGTAAGCCTATGGAAGCATGGAGCAGTTGGAATAGATTACTATTCAAAGTGCAGTCATGCGTAACATGGGTATTTAAGTAAGGAATCTCAGCTAGACGGGATCAGTTTGTTAAACGAGGCGCAAAGGGGGAAGTTATGAAGATTTTTATGCATTTGGGAGTGTAAAGGACCATACAGGATCATTGTTATGTTTGATCAGGGATATATTTATGTTTCGCAAGAATAATCGTGTAATCTTTCTATAACGGTAGGGCTATCGGGCAGGGATGCCCATATGGCTATTTTTTGCCCACCCTTCCCTCCCTATCGACATATAGTCAGTCCTCGCATATTCCTAGAAGCGTAAGTTTTCGACTGGACAGATGGCGGAGTTGGTAGTCTTCCTAATTGGAAATGGTCGAGCAACGCTGCCTCGAATTGATTTCCCTACTCTTTGATGGACTTGGAGGCTTTGCGCATCCGCATGTAAAAGGATATCGATGGTTCGAAGTCTGCCCAGGTCTGATGCACGTTGTCCAGTGAAAAATTCGAGGGTGAAAAACGCTAAGTCTATTGCATAAATGTACTTATTGATCGCCGTCGTGTCAGAAAGAAGCGCCCGTAGGTGGTGAATAATTTTTTGGAACTTATCCCAGAAAACCGGTGTAGCTTGCGAAGGGGAGATCCGCACCGCCATTTGTTCCACCTGAACTGACTTCAGGTATTGTGTCACTGAAATGTGAGTCGCTGGATTTCCAAATCCAGAACGAACGTCCCAGTCCCCTGATCGATCCAACCAGTTGAATATGGAACGGAGTTTGCCAATAGTCGAGTCCACTGTGCCCGCAGCTAAATGGGCAGGACTGGCGCATACACCCCTAACTTTGGATCCAAAGAATTGACATTCACTCGAGCGGACCTTCGTCCGTCCTTTTTGATCTTTCCATACTAGGAAACGGACAACGTCTTTAGGGCCACAAGAAATCAACGTTTTCGAAGGGTTCAGGTTAGCTAGGAATTTCTGGAATTCGCCTTCTAACTATGATTTTTGCCGACCATATTGTGACGAAACCTGGTCAATAAAATCGTCAATATGCTTATCGATTGTCGGGATATCTATTGTAATCTTTTTAGCTGGGCATTCGGTGTCGTCACGGGCAGTGGTTTGCGTTACGCCACAATGTTGACAAAATGCAGCACAATTGTCATTCGGGTAACGGCATTCCTGACAGGACTTTGCCGGTCTCCATACTCGAGGCACGCCCTAGAACAGGGCCAAATTAATTTGAAATGGCACCTGATATTCGGAAGGCCCAAAGGTCCCAACTAAGAGCTCTAAATGCGAAAGTGCCCGAACGTGTGGGTAAAGGGAGTACATGCTGCTAACCGCTTGAACCTAACATGACCTTGTCCGAAGCGTGTCCGTTAATCAATGGCTACCAAAAACGTCGCGGGAAAATATCGGGGACGACAATTGTGAATTGACAGCCTGACCCAGTCAAGAAACGTAGAACTGGACCAACTAAAACTAATGGTGGAAATACATAACCATTATCCGTTTCCTGGGGTGTCTGCGTGAATAAGTTAACTCCCGCCGAGTTGGGTTTTGACCACGCGGTGTAGTGTCGGAGCGGCTCGTTGCCTTGACTATACTGAGTATTCGAGTCAAGGGACATCAGGTCAATCGTGTGAGGTCCCCACCGACATTCAAGCGTGTTCCACGATCGAGTGGCGAGCATACAATCTGAATCGGATAAGACTCGAGACGGGGTGTCCGCCAAATTCTCTTGTCAGATGGCACATAACATAAAGTGAGAGCAATATTGGAACGCAGCGCCAGTTCGAAAATTAGCTTAATAGTTTGCATTAACTCCGGGCTCTTACTGCCTTGATTCTTCCATGCATGGACAATGGTTAAGCTGTCCATGTGCGCATCTACTCGACAGTTGGAAAGGGATGTGGTGGCTGATTATAAAGTATTCAAGAGTGCCAGAGCCTCCTTAATCACAATACAGTACCGCTTGCGAGTAAGGTACCCTCCACTCGCGAGTAACAAGTGAAAATCCCACGCGTTCCGACTCGTTACCCGCGCGTACTCGCAACTTTAGCGACAAATAATACTCGCAATGACTCGCAACTCGCTACTCGAGTCCGTCCGTGAAAGATCAGAGCGCTTGCGTTGTTGAATTTAGAAAGTTACAGTGGTGGAAGCAAGACAACAAAATATGGTGTAGCAAGGAACATTTCGATATATTGCGATTGCGATCGAGGACTATCGCGATCGCAAAATCCCGATAATTTTTGTCGTGTAAACATGCGATCACGATAAATTCAATCCGACAATCCTGTTCCCGGAGGTGGATTGCAATCGCGACACATACATGTATATCTCTTGACGGATTTCAGAAATATTGGTTCGATAATGTGCGACGCTGTAGTGAGTATGGAGTACGAGTACGGTGTCAAAAAGCTCGTCGATATTAGTTCCAAACTGATGGGATTTGTTTCAAAAGACCCTCACATCTGACGCTTTGTATGAATTTACAAGAAACAAAGAATATAACGTAAACGTATTATTCTGAAATCGAACACGAGAAAAAGATATTTCTCACCAACTTGCTATTAATTATGATCGAAACGACGAAACATGAATCATATAATTATATTCATGTTGTTGTCGTTCGACTTGCGAGTGTGCCAAAAAAATTTTTTTGTTTTCAAGAGAAGCTCTTCTCCAACGTTTATATCGGGATAAAGTCATCGCAAACACAATTTGCAACAAACAAAGAGTATAATAATGTATTATTCTGAACTAATCGCGCGAACACGAGAAACAAGATATATCTCGCCAACTTCCTGTCACTTCAATCAAAACATGAATCATGATAATTATATTCATGTTGTAGCCTATTCATGTTGTTGTCGTTCGACTCGCGAGTGGGTGCCAACAATATCTTTTGTTTTCAAGAGAAGCTCGTCTCCAACGTCTCCTATGAAGTGCTGGTAAAATCGAAAACATGGAACACATTTTTGGCACAATTCGGTCTACACATCAATTACTCGTTCGACTCGCGAACACGCGAGTGCGTGTCAAAAATTATATTCACCATTCATCGGCAGGTTATTTGGGTATACTGACCAAAGATTTTAACATAACCAAACGAAGGATTTCTCCCACTGGATTCTGGAAACAAACACTGTAGGATCTTTGACGTTTAACGTTTAAAAGTTTTGTCAGCAGTGTTTATATTTCTTCGCGCTGTTTGTCAGTTCTCAGTGGTTTGCAGATCAGAAATAAAACCTTCATTAACAATTTGGTTTGTTAACTTTCAATGAATAATTTCGCGAACTGTGTCTTTCTTAAGAAGTCATCTTACTCGTTTCGCTCGCGAGTATCGATTAATATATGCGCGTAAAATCCACTCGCAATTTGCGAGTGAGACAAAATCGGCCTACCGGAAAATACTCGCGAGTGTCATTTTCACTCGCTACGCGCGAGTGGAGGGTACCTTACTCGCAAGCGGTACTGTAGGTTGTGATAGATGTGCAGGGCTCCAGTAATCGCGAAGTCGAATACGTTCACTGTCGAGGGGGAATATAACTCCGCCCCAGCCCGAGTTGGAAGCATCCGCATAGAACTCGATCAACCGATGTCTCTTGTCAAACCATGGCAGGTACCCTTGCCAAGTATCGAGAAATCGCCAGTACGCAATTTCCTTACGCAAGTTACCTGTGATCTTAATGTGCTTTGGCTTGGGACTATGGGACGAAATGGCTCGAAAAACCGTGTGTGTGTACAGACGCGCGGCCGGAACAGCGATGGAAAAGGATGTCTACTTCCTTCTGGGAGAGAATAGCTTGTCGTAACACCCGGAATTTCTCTTTTTTGTCGTCAGGCAATATAAAGTCCCTAAGTATGGAGTTAGAGAACTAACCCCAAAAACGAACGACCTGGGAGGGATTTAGCGATGATTTTGACAAAGCCAAGGTGTAACCGAGGGTTGTAAGTACCGATGTAACAATATAAATAGCAGCTTCTGCTTTTTGAAAGGCAGACCAACTGCAGTCTGGGGAAGTAACCAATTGACCATTGTGTCTGTCGTCAATGTACTGACTGCATGGAACATTTAAGGAGCGGATATAATTAGTCGCCACTAACCCCGTAGAGTGGTACACATATGCGCTAGCTTTCCAACTGAAAGGTAAAGAGGCGTAGACAAAATAGCAGCCATTCCATCGCAAACCAAACATGGTACGCGGGAGATTCGACAGATAATCCAGGGAAAAGGGAAGGTCGCGTATCCACAGATTGAGAAACCTCTCATCATAACACATCCGAGGCTTAATTGGTTCTACTGTTATAGGCATGACTAAATGCGGTGGTTGAACCACCCCCACAAAACCCCAAAATAATAACGATCCTGTGCTTACTCTCTCACGAATGGTGGAATCAATGAAGTCTTGGAAATTCGCACATGAAGGATTATTGGGCCTTCCTTTGTTAGACTATCTCCGGCGCCAAACGGCGCAAGACTCAAGATATACACGAATTTTATAGTCAGCATCATCCTAGACCGAGTGTCCAATGGTGTGATTGGAAAGGTTTGCCCACCATTTTTGTCGGGCCGCATATGGTTGCAAGTGGGAAAGTTCGGGCAACTCCCAAGGAGATAATATTCCGCAACCCATCTTCATTTGCGCCAGGGGAGCTTCATCGTCATTATGAGGAATGGGAAAAAATTACCCCAAGCGGGAAAGCAGACGAAATATTGTCGTTTATCAGAGACGGAGTAGATGTATGGTCATCTATGACACCTTATCAAGGAATATTTGCCGGGCAATCTTATACCGAGCTTGAAATTACGAAATACGGTAGCCCACCCCTTTGTCGACCCCAGGCAACCCCTAAGGGCATAAAAGGCATTAGACCCCCACACCTACAATCAAGTGCAAAAATAATGAGACAACCTACATTTTCTACCATTATTAACATTTTTGGCCCCCTCCCCCCCTATACAATGTTGAAAATATTATTTTTCGCCAACTATTTCACTTTGCAGTGTGTTTCCAACATTGTAAATGGGGGAGGGGTGAAATAGCCCGAATGTCTCAATAATTTTTGCAACTGATTGTAGGTCCAACAAAAAAGGCGGGGAACCCCCTAACACATGTCTTAAAAAAACAACACAAAAACACACGAGAAAAAACAACTGAGACTGACTACGAACATTTTATATATAGGAAATAATTAGACACAACAGATGCACATTGGAAAATTATTTTATTTCATCATGTTTTTATTTATTTTTATTTTTATTTATTTTCAATTTTTTCAATTTTTTATTTATTTATTATTATTATTATTTTTTTAATATCACGATAGCTAATTATGCGTTATTTACGTTCCTTGCGGGGCAGTGTCTCTTAAAATGTCCGGGGCTGCCACACGCAAAGCACGCACCCCTTCCCTGTCTTGGCCCAGTTGTTTGTGAACCCGAGCCGTGGCCCGCTGATGGGCGGCGATATGGATGGTTGAGCGCCGACCATCACCAAACTCGGATTTGAACATCACCAAACTCGGATTTGAACATTAATGGCCGTGTTTGGCGCAAGATGGCTTCATACTCGGCTGTCTTCGGGTCATTGACTCATCTGGCCTCGTCTGCCAAACTTTGAAGTGCCGACACCATCATAGAAGTATCTCGGAATCTGGTCGGTGACGAGGCGAGTTGACGAGGTGAGTTGACGTACGAGGTGTAAAGCCGCGGCTACTCCTCTTGAGCTCTGTTGGCCGCCTTTAAGGGCATCTAGCTCCTCTCTCAAAGCTTTTATTTGGTCTTGAAGCTGGGAGGTTGCCACGGCACTGGTAATAGTATACAGATTACTGGTTAATGACCCGTGGCCGATATAAATACTCGAGTTGCAGAAGAATATACCTATGATGGCTATAATATTCTCCCGGACATACTTACTGTTGTAACAATGCAAATAGCATGGTCATTGGTCATATGACTCGAGTAGCTAGTCTCAACATATTTGTCCACAAAATGTATGAGTTATTTAAACTCCAGTCAAGGTATTTGACTTTGAATATCAATTACGTGAAAGGAGAGTGCGAACAAATGTGCCTCTCGAGAGGCTCGGCCCCTACCGTTTTAGTACTTAATTGCCACATACAATTAAGATATAGACTATATTATGCAGATACGTTAAATATAGACGTTCGTCTGCCTTGATCTACACAACGCTCAATAAGTATATATAATCAATTCATCAGTAAATCAGTCCTCCTTACATGTCAACGACCGATGACTATGACTTTATTTTTGGGCTGGATCAAACGGTGAAACAAAATTTCCATGATTGTCATTATTCGTTTCTTTACATACAGAGTTAGACTAAGTATAAACTTTTTGAACCGTACGAATATTCATAGCCAGTGTTATACTACAGAAATGTTACTCTTAGCTGACAATAGCCGCTACCGAATTCTACCCAGTGGTGAAACTCTACACGCTCGGGTGTACGTTGGCCTTTAGCAACGCAAATGCAGTGTACCATAAGATATTTTGACCTTCTACGTTGACGGTTTGATCTCGCTTGGCCCAACGGTTCAATCTCCATAGTCATAGACCCTGCATATACGATATAGAAACACTTGTTCGTTGGCCTTTACCCACGCAACTACGAGTCCGCAAACTATAAAGGCCACGTGTGTAATGTTATATAACTTATGAGGTATAACGTTTGTTTGTTTTATTTATTGATAAACTCGTGACTTTTCTTCTTGGCCGCTACCAAGCGATGGAACTTAATCTTCACATATTTATCCGTTGCCATTGGCCTCTACCAACGCAAGTGTCCCTCAGTCAAGTTGTATAAACTGTGACTTGAGTTATTGGCCCCTACCAAACGATGGAACTCAATCTCTGTATATTATCCATTGCTGTTGGCCTCTATCAACGCAAGCGTCACTTAGTCAAACTTTTTAAAACTTTTCACTATTGCTCTTGGCCCCTACAAAGCGATGGAACGCAATTCCCGCCTATCAGTCCACATATTTATTCGCTGTCGTTGTCCTCTACCAATCGGAGTGACCCGTACTCGGTTAAACTTTTGACTCCTACCAAGCACAGGCGACACTAAGTACTGAAAACCAATCTGTGGACAGTTTTATATTGAACTATTCGACCAGAAAACTGCAAATGTGCTCGTTCGCTTGACCAACGTAACGGCTACAAGTGAATAGATAAAATGTATATAATCTTAGCTCAATTAGAAGTATAAACCGACACGCCTGGTCGCTGAATTCGGCTACTATGGGTGATATAACTATAACCTATCCATCTTTGACCTAAACAATTTGAATGTCTGTCGGGACCTAATGGCTTATGCCTTATTACGCAAGTATGCTCAAGAAACATTGACCCGTAGTGTAGGTATATTTACGAGCGATCTAGACTACATCGACACAAGAATGTTAACATAATCATATATACCTGCACATCATAGCTTATAAACTACATTCTGGCCATCGCTAGACTCTATTAAGGCTAAGCCACTCCTGAATGAACATGCAGAGAATGTAAAACGCTAATTCGCTCGACCGCAACATATACGGAAAGCACAAAAGGGACTACCAAAAGGCAATAAAATAATACCTCGACAGGCTGGTCTTGTTGCTGAACCGGTGGAGGTTCAACTTGATCGGCAACAGCTACGACTGGTGGCGCTGCAGGGTTCTCGTTAGCCGGTAACACCACCTGGACGTTATCTAGTGGTACTTGATTTGCCATAACTTCACTGTGCAGAGCGTTTAACAAACTGATCCCGTCTAGCTGAGATTCCTTACTTAAATACCCATGTTACGCATGACTGCACTTTCAATAGCAGTTTTAGATGAAGCAGGTTTGTGTGCATATAAACATGATTTATAGTTTTCAATATTTAACTTGCATTTCCCTTCTCGGCTAAAACAGGATATGAAGCCAGGCACATCATGGCCGTCTCAGGACATAAGAATGAAGCGAGTATTCGATCATATTCTACAAACGTATTGGAGGATCAAATGTGAAACATCAGATTCTTTGACCCTGGCTACTCATAACAACACTGCTAATAAAGATACATCTGTTGATGTCTATCAAAGCGGAAAGTCACCTGCAAGATCACCATCCCTACTGGATGATTCTGATATTCCATCTTGACACATTTCGAAACCACAACAAAAATTACATGACCTTCGGTAAATCACTCCATGTGAACATCACGGGTCTTTCACATGCATCATCCCCGAGCGGAGGGTCTATAAATGATAATCCCACAGTCTGAAAACATCTTGAGAGAAAATATCATTATACTCTCTAATGATGTTAGTGAAAATTGTTCCTCGCAATTATTGCAATAATACGGGGAAAGGAATAAGTCATATCGTCCTGAAATAAGACAAGATATTAATAGTGGATAATTAGGTGCAACTCACCAATCGTAAAAATGTGTATAAACTAATATATATAGTACAATTTACAGACACGATAGCTCGGTACAATCCAGATATGGCACAAGAACTATTTATAACTATTTATACGAGGATTTACTGATAAAGCTATCGCTTGTTTCCAATCTGGTCCTCATAAATTACATATCAACTAACAACAATACATTCACATGATATTAATTCTAAACTTATAAACTGATATATCTATTAAAATTAGTTAAAAGTAAAAAGAAAATACAGTTCTAAAATTACTAATATAACTTTGAATATTTAGTTAGGTTGATTTAGCCAATTTTCCTTTATAATGTTCTTTACAGAACCTTTTAAAGGCTTCAAATGAAGTAAGTTTCTTTGCCTCGTTTGGAAATTTATTCCATAGGGAAGGAGCGAGGAACGAAAATCTCCGCTTTCCTGCGTTGATTCTGGCTTTGGGAAGACAGAGGTTGTTGTTTTGTACTGTTCTTGTAGAGTACCGGTGCTTCGGTTTTTATAATAATGTAATAAGGCAAGGTGGACTAATTTCGTGTAAGCAGTTAAAGGTTTGTAGGAGGATGTGTTGGCAGATGGTATCGTCTATGGGAATAATATTAAGTTGTTTGAATAGACTTAAAGATGGAGTAGTGAAGTCTGCGTTCAGAAGAATCCTGGCAGCTCGTTTTTGGGCCGAAACTAAGTGGTCAAGTGCATCTTTAGAACAGGATCCCCATACACTGCAACAATATTCAAGTGTTGGCTTTGCTAAACAGTTGTAAAGGAGAAGTAAGAATTTAGGTGTTAGGTAAGGTTTGCCTCTTTTGACAAGTTCCAATTTGGTGTTGTATTTCTTGATAACAGTAGAAATATGTTTGTTCCAACTTAGAGTCT
This sequence comes from Chrysogorgia sp. JL179-B06, assembly GCA_035772405.1. Lineage (NCBI taxonomy): Eukaryota > Metazoa > Cnidaria > Anthozoa > Scleralcyonacea > Chrysogorgiidae > Chrysogorgia > Chrysogorgia sp. JL179-B06. The sequence continues at coordinate 463,130 of JAYKKM010000217.1, forward strand.
CATCTATGTGTACTCCTAGAAGCTTTTCACAAGATGATTGAGAAATAATAGTGCCACAGATGGAGATGTTGAGAGGTTCGGAGATATTTACAAGTCTCTTTTGTGTTCCAATCAGCATAACTTTGGTCTTATCTGGATGTATTGCCATTCTGTTTTCTCATAATGCCCAAGTAGATAGGTTGTCTGCATATACAATATTATATACAAATAAGAATTGCACCTCCCTGCATTAAAACGATATTAAAATATGTAGCACAGCATTTAGCAACAGCATTTAGCAACCAATACAAGAAAATACATTTGATCAAATGTTTCCATCCAGGCTTGAACCATTAATAGAATTAAGTAAATATACAATTAGCATGCAAGCTTCTGATTCTCCTCTTAATTTTCAAATTGTCTTCGATTCCACTTTGTTGATTTGCATAATATACAGTTTTACAGTATATCTAAATTGCATGCTGATTGTATATTTAATTGATGATGGTTTATACTATACCAAAACGTTCAATTAAACGTATTTTATCATCTTGGTTATTCGCTTCCTTATCTATTATTAATATGGAGCATCATCATAAAAAATTTAAAATACACAATAAAATACAGTAACTATTATAAGTTCTAAAATATCAAGGAAAAAACTCATTGTCCAATAGCCGTTGCTTTTTTCAGTTTTTCACATTTCTCCACATTCTGCAGTTTTGCCTTTACTAAGTTTTTTACAGATTGTTCATCTACCATTTTGTATTTTCTCACTACCAAATCTGAAACAGCATAATTTAAAAATAACATTTCATTTAAAAAGAATAATGTAATGTGTTTAATACCAGATTAATTTACTCTATCCAATGCCAGATATCAACAACTACAAATGTCAATTACAGTATTAACTTTACAATGCTACCAACTTACCACATAATGCTTTGACTTTTCATTTGATCCAAGCATGGCTTTGGCTCCATTGTTCTTGTGGGCATTGGATGGTTTTCCAGTTAGCGAGTGAGTGGCCAACACTTCTCTAGACCATAGCATCTCCATAAGGGTGTATGTAAATATCTTTGCATCCCACATGTGTCCAACACTTTTTTCTGGGCTTTCAATAAACGAATTCCAGGACAGAGCAGCACCTGATTGATAGAATATTTGTTGCTATCAATTAAAGACATCGCTCAATATAACGGAGGAAAAACCCCACATATTTACTTAGCATTTTCTGTGTCTAAATTGTCAATCACAAACAAGAGTAATTACTATCTAAATTATATACCATGCCTAAAATAAGGCTACAGCTTTCCCAATTTTCTTCTTATTACCGGTAATAAGGATAGCGTAAAAATATGTTGTAGCACCACCATCGGCACATGCAATGATGTAGGTATTTATGTTTTTTCCCCTGCACTATAATTATGTGGTCGTCATAGAGCTGCATTGACAGAGCTAGTTTACTGGGCCAATTAGGATATAGGAAACACTACTACCAAATTGGATGAAAATGGCTGAGGGAAAAAATTCCCAAAGCCGCTTTTATTGAAAAATGTAATTGATAATAAATTACTTACAATCTGATAGTTTTATTGTAACCCAGTAAAGGTGAAGGGCAACAAAAACGCAAAAACACACGGCCGGATGAAAAGGGGATGGTGGTGGGCGAGCGAATATACAGAGTGTGTTGTCTTCTCGAGAATCTGTAGCGAATGACACATGATAGAAACCACCCGGCTTGCAAAGCATTGTTTGCAAGCAGGGGGGCGTATGAACGACCCGCTCTCCCAAGTCCCCCAATCATTCGACCGCGCCATCGGAAGCCAATACCGTTAATATATTAACACAAGATCTAATAACAAATTAAAGAAACTATGAACAGGAGACAAAACATAAAGCCTCTATTTCCATCAAATATTTCATATATGTCAAAAATGTTCATGTGTTAGGAAATGTACACTATAAATTTGTTACAAAATTGAGGAGTTTGCTATAATATCACTAAGGTAATAAGTGTGCAGTATAATATAGCAATAGGGTCATGGTAATAAGCATTCTGGAGAAAAACATACAGCATGCAGTAATATAATAAGGTAATGTAAGTGCTTTTTATTACACAATACTCGTATAATCTCGATTTTGATTGGCTAAAAACCTACAAAATATCAATAATTGTCTCTGCGTGACTTACTTACGGTACTAAACTTTCCAAAGGCTTCTATATTTATAATTGTGTAATAGAACAATTATTGGATTCGGCTTACACATGATATCAAGAATTATCCAGACCTCTGTCAATGATATCTGCTTCAGCCTTCGGCAGATAACATTGACCTCAGTCTGGATTGGATAATTCTTGATATCATGCTCAGCCTATGCAATAATTGTTTAATATATAGATTATAGATGTATATATAGGTAGCATAATATAGCAATAGGGTAATGGTTTTAATATATAGATTATAGATGTATATATAGGTAGCATAATATAGCAATAGGGTAATTGTATTATAAGCATTCTGGAGAAAAACATACAGTATGCAGTAATAAGGTAGGTAGCATAATATAGCAATATGGTAATGACCCTACCACTATATTATTGCTACCTATATACATGATCTATATATAAAGCACTTATTACTAGATGCTATATGTTTTTCTCCAGTATGTTTTTCTCCAGAATGCTTATTACCATTCTATTAGTATTACCTTATTACCCTATTGCTATATAAAGCACTTATTACCTTATTACTGCGTGCTGTATGTTTTCTCCAGAATCCTTATTACCACTACCCTATATTGATATATTATGCTACCTATATACACATGTTTTTTCGCCACAATGCTTATTACCGTATCAATTACTATTTTATGCTACCTATACATCCAGAATGCTTATCAGAATGCTTATTATAAGACTCCAGAATGCTTATTACCAGTAATAAGAAGAAAATTGGAAAAGTTGTAGCCTAATTATTTTAGGCATAATTTGTTAAATTAATATTTTGCATAAGACATACCATATTGTTTTCTGTCACTTCATCACTGATGTTATCTTCGTCATAACTCTGTTGCAAAATCGGATCCATCTTCCATCTTGGATACTGTGTGTGGTGACGGTGCTCTTGGGGTTAAAGATGGTGACGATGCTCTTGCGGAGGAAGCGGATGAAGATGATGTAGAGCAGGTTTTGAATGATTTGATGGAATTGATTGTTTTTGTCAATTCACTTAGCGCCTGATTTACATTTGTCAAATCTGCATTCAAAGAAACACAAAATTAATAAAAATCTTGTAACAAATTCACAACCTAAGATGAAATGCGAGATGCATTTTAAAGTACTGGACAGGTGTTCTTATTACCTTTCATGTTGGACACAATCTGTCGCATATCTTTGACTTCCTGTCGCATGACTTTGACTTCCTTCTGCAATTCTTTGTTTTTAATCCTGAGATCTAACAACTCCTGTTCATTGCCATCATCATCAGATGACTCTTCACTATCCTAAAACGATGCACTGTATGTTTGAGAAAAAGTTTCTAGGTACCCCACACCTCATTCACTTTCAGAAATTAACCTCTTTCAATTATGATTGCAATTAAAGTGCCCCTAACGAACGTTGATTAGACTGAAAAGTTCACTAGTATAATAATTAGGCATTTCTTTAGTCTTCCGTAGACCACCAAAGTTTCAAAAATTGACATTTGCATGTCCCATGGCGGAGCAGGAAAGGGAATGGGTATATTTTAGAATTGACGTCATACAAGTACAGTGTAATTTGTTTGGGCTCCGTCAAGTGAATACATTAGATTTTTGGATTGAAAATACATTTTCCCAACTAATTCATTTCAAACTTTACAGAGCTTTACTTACAGAGCCCAAACGAGTTCATTGTTTGACATGTACTGGTATGCTGTCAATTCCAGAATAGACCCATTCCCTTTCCTGCTCTGCCATGGGAAACGCAGATGTCAATTTTTGATATTTTGGTGATCTACAGAAGACTAAAGGAATGCCCAATACTAGTGAACTTTTCACATGCTAATCCACTTCATAACTACTTTTATAATTGAAAAGAAAAAAAATTGAGGTTAGGGGCACTTTAATGCAATATACTGTACATTAATAAATATTTACTTACAGATCCATCATCCGATCCACCATCCAATCCATATTTATCTTTTACCATGTTCAGCATGCCATTGCCATGTTTTGAACCTTTATGTTTCTTGGATTTAGGCTAAAATATTTAACACAGTATTTAAAAAAAATCATTCATAATTCATGAAATTAAAAAAAAATTAGCTTTTACTGAACAAATATTACTCATATTAGAGAGTTTTAGATTTACGTTTACGGTAAACCACTAACTGCAAACAGCAATATTCAAATCGCATTTGAAGTGAACAGTTAGGTGTTACAAGAAAGAAGTATGAATTAGCTATTTAGCCATCGAAAACATGTATAACTGACCTCATACTGCAATTTCCAAGTTGCAGTTTTGGGTACTTAGCAGTTTGCCGATATTTGACTTAATAAAATTTGTTGTAATGTACTGTTTACTTTCAGTGGATTGTATAGTTGTTTTTCATGCTTGACTTTGATATTTAGCTGGCTTCCTCATGTTGTTTACATGCATAGCTAACTTATTTATGAATAAATTTTGCTCTCTATGATTCATAGGTAATCACATGGTTCCTCGTAAAATTAAGCTTTAATTTCACGTGTTTTCAAAGTTTCAAAAATTGCTCTTGTCACTTCGCAACTCAGCAAATTTTGTGAATCTTTGAAAACCTGTGTGAAATTAAACATTAATTTTCCTCGGCCTATACTATTACTCGATTATCTATACTAATTTACAATATGAGTGGCCGTGTTGTATAGACCATTTTGATTAAACTAAATTGAAAAGAAATACCTGATCCATGCAGTCAGTTTCAAAGAAAATACTTGACCCATGCATGACTGCACGGGTGAAGTATTTATTTTCAGTTTAGTCCTGATTACCCATGACGCACTGTCTTGTCAAAAAGATCTACTGGATATGACAAGCGCTCATATAGCAATTAGATAGTTTCGATAATGGGCACTCATATTGCAAACACATGTAGTACATAATTATATAATTTATTATATAGATGCAAGTGTTTTAATGGAAAATAAACAACGAGATATTTTTGATATCCTCACTACATTTGATTTAGTGAAGATATCGATTATGTCATGTCGCAAGTTGAACTTAAATTGTGTTGTTTCTATATATAATGAAAAGAAAATTACACAGTGGCTTGAAGATCTGAAATACAATTGATCTTGTTGTCATAAAAATACAATTTAACTCATCTGCTTCGCCCATTCGTAAAATATTGTTTTCACTACTCAAACATAAAATTCATATCTCTGCACCACAGTGTAATATCCTCTATGTACCTAAGGTTTTTACTTGAGGTGAATCAAGTAAAGAAATGAAAGTTAACCATAGTTGATACTAGTTTGCTTATAATTGCATTATTACATTCAAATAAAAACATAGCAAACCTTTTTAGGAGCAAAGGAGTCTTCATCTTCTACACCATTTTCAGGTGCATATCGTGCATTCTTTTTTGGAACCCGATGCCCTCTGCCTTTGTTTGGTGTTTTTGTTTCACCAGTCTTTAAATAATTTTCCAGATGTTCTTTAATTGTCTCATAGTTATCTGAATTCAAAATGAAATTTTCTTAACTCACATCTGGCCTAATTATCTGATACATTATATCACAAGGAAAACTTGAAAATATAACACTGCACAATATTATGCAAAGTAAACTGGTCCTGCCGTATTTGTGTTTAGCTTCCATTGAGCATACACAGTCAGTGGCTTGGCCCTGGTCTCTTTGCTCACCATAACAGTGTGGCAATCGAGGATTATGATTTGTCAAAGTTGGAGAATATTTTCATCTATTAGTTGGTTTAATATTGCAATATACTAATGAAATAATGTTTATTTATATCTACTGTAAGGTGTATGCGTTTTTCACTGTGAGTTCGGTGAGATTTAGGATATTTGCAAAATAACTCCTGAAAACACGATGTAAATTTCATCCCTTATTCTAGAACTAGCCCTTAACCAAGAGGGCTGGCCCTCTTCATAATAGTCAGTGATAATCATCACATTTATTAGTTGCAGAAAGATCAATAAAACACTTTATTCTATGTAATAATAAACATTATTTCATTACGTTACAATATAAACTGCAATTAACAGATGAAAATATTCCCTAACTTTGACAAATCGAATAAATTCCGATATAAACGCAGATTCCCACACGTCGTGGGCGACTGTGCTTGGTCGAAGCCAAACACAAATATTATTGGAAGAGTCTTGCACAGCCTTCTTTCTTTCCCTCTCTCAGCGAGGAAACACGAAAAGAAGGCTGTGCACGCAGGTTAATTAAGACAGTTTCTTACATTAAAAATTTTCCGCATTTGCACTCACATCAACCATATGATAAAAGATTTTGGCACAGACAAAAGTCGGACAACAAAATGCCACCATTGCCACGTGTTCAATCAATTAGATCACACAAATACATACGTTTATGTAAATAAAACGTCCTCCACCATTATTTATATACTTACTGCTAAATTTGACGATGGTAGCAGTACATAGAATTGAAGCAACCGTATTCACGTTGACTGGTGTCTTCCCTAACTTCCTTGAAACCTTGCCGAAGTCTTTGGGCCATCTGACGATTATTTCCGTTGAGGACAACCAAAGATCGTTTATAAACTTATCCTTGTGAATGTCTTCATTAACAATCCACGATGTCTCTCCAACCTCGCATGTATTGTCATCAAACTCAAAAATTGCCCACTTCATTTCAATATTAAAGAATTTGTATATGCCACAAGCTTTTTTAAATAAACGTTTGGCAAGAATACCTTCTCTGATCAAGCGTCAGGCGAAATGCATTACAAGATTACAAGTCCCCCACGTTTTCCCCACGGATATCCTACACGGGATACCATTGGCCCATTTTATGAAGGACCATCCAATCACATAAGATTAACGAAAACAATGTAACCGCTGACCAATGAGACACATGTAACAACACTAAACCAACTACCAAGGCATAGCTTGTGTATCGACTTGAATATGTTCTAAAAAATTTCTCCTTAAATTATTAAACTGACAATAAAAGATGAGTACAAGAGGACCTTACAAACAGTATTCAGTCAATGGAAGCGGTAGCATTCCAAGAAGAACAACTTACAGAAAACGTAAGCGATTACTTATGGAAGTTGACGAGCAGATGGCTATTCCAGACTGGAAAATGTGCAAAATGCGCGACAGATATCAAAATTAGGCGGAAATTTTGCGCGGCTAGATTGTAAAATTGTGCGCGCCGCACGCGCTTTCGAAATTTTAGCGTACAAACGGCGTTGTCTGGGGGGTCGTTTTTCAACTAGTTGCCAGGCCACTGTACGGACTGACAACCGAAATAACGAAATTTGCCTGGTAAGTGAAACTGAAAGTTAAATTTACTATTTGTATTGTAAGAATAAACGTAACACAGAATTTGTTTCTCATGGTTATTTAATTCGCATGCACGTGGACTGCAAGTTATCTAGCCCTGGGCCCCTGGGCAGTGGGTTCGCCGTTCGCCTCGGGCTTTGCCCGGGCGGCGCTGTGCTTACTACTGCGGCTCGTGGATATGTAAATAAGTAAATTAGTAATGTACTAATGTATTATTACAGAATATTTAACATAAGTTTGCTAAATTTAGAAGTAGTCTGCAACTTTAGAGTTTTAATTTTAGTTACCATAAAAATGTGCCACTTACCAGTTCCTTGGCCTTTCTGTTAACTTACCTACTTTTCTTGCAGCATCTCAGTCCTTACACTTCTCCATCCGGCGTGTACACAGTAGACATTCAAACATACTTAGAGTTAATTCGTGAGAAAATTACCTATCAAACTGATTTTCCTTTCAAATAAATAAAATCAGTTTAAAAGGCAGCTCCCTCAGACACCATCACAGTATCACACCAATGGACAAATTTGAATAGTGGTTCACCAAAAAAGATGCGAAGAGCTAGAAGACACCAAAATACATTGAAGTATTGATTTTAAGTTCAAAATAGGCAGCAGCCAGCAGAAGTCAGAAGCAGCATACATGTAGAGAAGACACCAGAAACCATTGGCAGTTAGGTAAATTCATCAGTAGAAGTAAGGTAAATTCATTGGAAAGTTCAAAGTAGGCAGCAGGAGCAGCGTACATGCAGAGAAGACAGCAAAAACCATTAGCAGTTAGGTAAATTCAGCAGTAAAAGTAAGGTAAATTCATTGGAAAGTTCAAAGTAGGCAGCTGGAGCAGCATACATGTAGAGAAGACACCAGAAACCATTGGCAGTTAGGTAAATTCAGCAGTAGAAGTAAGGTATTCATTGGAAAGTTCAAAGTAGGCAGCAGGAGCAGCGTACATGCAGAGAAGACAGCAAAAACCATTGGCAGTTAGGTAAATTCAGCAGTAAAAGTAAGGTAAATTCATTGGAAAGTTCAAAGTAGGCAGCTGGAGCAGCATACATGTAGAGAAGACACCAGAAACCATTGGCAGTTAGGTAAATTCATTGGAAAGTTCAAAGTAGGCACCAGGAGCAGCATACATGTAGAGAAGACACCAGAAACCATTGGCAGTTAGGTAAATTCAGCAGTAGAAGTAGGTAAATTCAGCAGTAGAAGTAGGTAAATTCAGCAGTAGAAGTAGGTAAATTCAGCAGTAGAAGTAAGGTAAATTCATTGGAAAGTTCAAAGTAGGCAGCAGGAGCAGCGTACATGCAGAGAAGACAGCAAAAACCATTGGCAGTTAGGTAAATTCAGCAGTAGAAGTAAGGTAAATTCATTGGAAAGTTCAAAGTAGGCAGCTGGAGCAGCATACACGTAGAGAAGACACCAGAAACCATTGGCAGTTAGGTAAATTCATTGGAAAGTTCAAAGTAGGCACCAGGAGCAGCATACATGTAGAGAAGACACCAGAAACCATTGGCAGTTAGGTAAATTCAGCAGTAGAAGTAAGGTAAATTCATTGGAAAGTTCAAAGTAGGCAGCAGGAGCAGCGTACATGCAGAGAAGACAGCAGAAACCATTGGCAGTTAGGTAAATTCAGCAGTAGAAGTAAGGTAAATTCATTGGAAAGTTCAAAGTAGGCAGCTGGAGCAGACACGAAAATGTATTGGCAGTAAAAGTAAAAGTAATTCATTGTTATGTTCAAAATAGGTTATTTCAGTCTAAGAGGAAAGGCAATTTAGGAGGAGAATGTACAATCCTGTTAACCACTTTGGACAAGTCTCCCGCACTCTTTTTCCAAGAGGTTTGTCCCTGTAAACAGGTATTAAATGACGTTTGAGCCCAGCGTCTTGGTCACCGTCTATGTAAAGTCGTGCCATTTCAGTAAGAGCTGATTCACATTGAACCACTGCCGGAAGACACCAATCAACCTTAGCACGGTTGATAAGGACCTCGTGGCTCTGCCCACCATCCATTTCCTGCTTTTCTACTACACGGTAGAACGATTCTGCCACTGCCTCAGTTCCAGTCTGCATACATTTTGATAAAAAGATAGGTGGTGGGACCTGCACCGGTGTTAAATATGGTAATAAGTAGGATGTTTTGACAATCGACTGGAGTAAATTCAGATACGGCATGGGGCTTTGAGTTGGATGACGTGATTTTACAATTAAAAACGGGTGACGTGAATTTGACACTTAACAACGGGTGTTCCCATTTCGATACGAAATACACGTATGTGGCGTGTACCAACAGTAGGAGTAGATAGCGATTGTGAATAGTGTGAGATTTTGTGTAATATATGCATGTCAATCATCAGTGTTAGCCACATAATATAATTATTTTTATATCCGTTAATATGCTCAAATATACTGTTTGCCCACTATTTACAAAATTCAACACCGATGTAGGTCTCATTACCCACCCATATATTACACAAAATCTCACACTATTCACAATCGCTATCTACTCCTACTGTTGGTACACGCCACATACGTGTATTTCGTATCGAAATGGGAACACCCGTTTTTAAGTGTCAAATTTACGTCACCCGTTTTTAATTGTAAAATCACGTCATCCAACTCAGAGCCCATGCCGTATCTGAATTTACTCCAGTCGATTGTCAAAACATCCTACTTATTACCATATTTAACACCGGTGCAGGTCCCACCACCTATCTTTTTATCAAAATAAGCGCTGCATTTTGAGCAAAAAAGTTAATAAGCGCCGCCCTCGAATAAGCGCCGCGGTCCCAGTGCGGCGCTTATTCGAAGAATTCCATATATAGTCAAAGCGGGTAAAACATCGCAATGTCTCTCACTTCACTAATAGCGCAAAATGCAATGTTTTACCCGACTTGACTATCACTAAAAACACCACTGTAATGCGATTCTAAAACAGCTTTGGTAATTTATTTTCATTAATGGCAATGTTCTTCAGTTCAAAGTGACTATATGCTTTGTCTCTTTTAAATAAGCGCCGCCCTCGAATAAGCGCCGCCCTTGAATAAGCGCCGCATGTAAGACGCGAAAAATTTCATTAGCGCCGCGGCGCTTATTCGAACAATTACGGTACTTAATAACCGCTAACTTAGCCTAACTGTTTAGAAACTAAATCTGCTTAAAAACTTACCTCAGAAAATCCTGAAGTATTGAAATGAAATCCAACTTGCGTAAATCAAGGCCGAAGGCTCAAGGCTGTAAACTTACGTTTCCCCAAAGAAGGTCAAATTCCAAAGTAAAATTTTACATTCTTTCTTGAGCGAGAAGTACAGTAGTGCAAGCTGCCCAATTGTCGATACGACGATGATCATTGGTTAAACCACGTTGAACCGGTGAAAGACATGTCACCGGAAGCCAATTATACATTTCCTTGCGCATTTTATCTGTCACCTGGTTATCACCACTTATCATAACTTTTGCAAGAAAACATATTTTGTGCGCGGGCGCGGCGAATCTTATTGCTACACGCGTGTCTCGTGTGAAAATATCAGCAGGTTTTCCCCAGGATTGCGTGCGCGCGGCTGCGCGTCAGAATCTCGCCAAGATCGCGCCTGTTGCGCGCGAGATTATGGCACAAGCGCAAAAATTGCGCGCGCGCCAAAATCTCGCAAAGATTGCGCGCGCGCCGACATAAATTCCCAAAATGCGCGGCCGCAACCAAGTTTGGCTCGAAACTGCGCAACGGAGATCTCCGTTGCGCGATACAAACTTTCCAGTCATGGCTATCATGTCAAGAGATCTTGATGAAGGCGAGGTATGTATTTAATTTGTGCTTACTTTTCTTATTTAATGGATGGTTATGATGCTGTGTGTGAGATATAGAAATCATAAAAACAATAGGTCATGATTAATTCTCTGCATACGTTTTAGGGGAGCATTGGCACTGGCTCAATCACAGACTCTGAACTCTTAGAACTTGATGATCCAGACCTGCAGGTATTGTGAGGTTAATAGTTTTCTTGTATATCAGTGATAAATTGCAATTCGAAATTGTAAACATTCTTACTATTACTGTAGGTACTATACTGCATTTATACTATATGCTGTATAGGAATTAAGGATTATCAAATTGTTTTCTTTAGGATGAAATCCTTGTTGACAATGAAGAAGAAGATCCATCAAATGGAAATCATGATGTAATATAAATTGTTTGTAGTCTTTATATTTATTCAGAAGTATTAATTTCTAATTTTTCATGTCTAAATTTAATGAAGAAACCTTGAATGTCACAATTTGCACTTGTTGACTGTAATCAACTGGACATTAATAGCAGATATCCCTCCGGCTCCAGATTGGCTGATATATTTAGTATCACCCGACACCGACTTGAAACCAGCAAAAAAACAATTACTTTTGCAAAGCGGGATGTAACTGACGAAGGATTCCATTAGTCAGAATCCTAAACTGGTACCACGAGCAAAGCTTTCTCCTATACATTTCTCTTTAGAAAATAAAAAGTGCAGCGCTGTAATATCCAGAACTGAACTAATAGTCCAATTCAATGATTTCATTTTACTACAGCGTGTGGTAATACGCACTAGAATTCTTATGGACTACAGAACCACAGAACATTCCACTTTTAACTACTAAAATAAAAATACATTGTATATCATTGGTCAACATTTGATTTCAAGTTGCTTCTCGAAAGACAACAATGGCTATATCAAATCAGAAAGCACTAAATACCAGTAAACATGTGATTGTCGATTTCCATACGTATTATATTTCCTTATAAAACAATTTTTCTTGCAACTTGGCTATAATATTATATGAAAACAGTTGACCATCATAACATGTTCAAACCTTGAATTTGCTTCACATTTGTGCTTTTATAGGGCCTGAATATTGAAGATGGGAACGAACCTGTTAATCCAGGAGCAGTTATTACCAGGGACAAAGTATTCTAATTCTATTATCATTTCTGCTGCGACATAGCTTGACAGATGAAGCTTTGACAGATTTACTGAGCATACTAAATTTGCATTTTCCGAATATCTTCCCAACTTCCAAGTACAAGTTCTACAAGACATTTGACTCAGCCAAATCTGAGGTATGTATAAAGCAGTTACCAAGTGGTTTGTAATCATATTATACCTTTAAAGGGGCAGTATCATTAGATGCGCATGTGCAAGACTCACATGTAAACTTTTCAAGTTTGTATTTCCAATATGGCATTGTCAGCCGATTGTCAACCTAGAATATCAAGCGAAACTTCAATAATTGTAAGCGTTTAAGAGAGTAGCGATGTTGTAGAAATCTTGACTAAGAGTTTGTTTAATTAGAAACAATCTTTTAGTGGTATGGAGAACCAAATTTCATTACTACAGTAGATACTGTAGTTGAATAGAACCGCAAATACATTGGTCTCTCCTGTGCTTTTCTCTGGGTTCTCCAGTTTTCCTCCCTCAGTAAAATCAACACAGGTTTTAAGTGTAATAAAATTTAGTTTAATTTAGATTTCAGTGTTCATCCTATTAATACTGCAGCTTTTAGCTGAAAGGATCTAACAGTCTAAATAAAGATTATTATTATAAGTAACATTCATATTCAGCCATAAATGTGATTTTCCAATTAAGACTTAAGTCTTAACAGAGACTCTTCAAATGTTTCTACACTTTTAAACACTTGGTTGATGACAGTTCTACTGTAATTGGAATTACAAATTTTAAAAACCACGCACATGTGCACCTCGTGATACCTTTGTGATACTGCCCGTTTAAGAAAAATAATTTTTGTCTTTGAGAATTTCGAATGGAAACATGAGCCCACTGGACGAGTGTTTCTTCACTACAGTATTTTGAGTTTGTATGGGAACAAAGAAAAATGTTTTCTATTTCGTTTATAAAATAATCTATAAAAATATAGGCCGTATTCTGTGATACAATATCGTTCAGTTCCGCTGCCATGGTTCGGGCAGTACTTTAAAACCAGATAAATATGTACCTTTTGATATGCCAAATCCAAATCCACTTGTTGGCATTTCCCAAAACCTGCAGATTTTGTAAACTTCTTCTTTGAAAATTAAGAATTTCGGCAATATTTCACAACACGCCGCCATGTTTATTCCAGGATACTTGGTGTAATAAACACTAAGTAATGTGGCGCGGGGTTTTACATTGATTCTTACATGAAGTTTGCTGCATTCCGCTGACGAAAAATACTGTTTAACAATGCTTTTTTCGCGCCAAATTTATCCAGGTTCAACTTTTTTAAATATTCAAAGTAACTTTTCTCAATAAAGATATATATTTTACTTTTACTGATGGAAAACCTTCTCGAAAATTTCAAAAGTTGTATTAAGTAGCAATTTTGCAACGTATTTACCTGCAAAGGCTGTGAGGAGAATTATGGCCTCCTCAAACTCGTGTTTAATTCATTTTAATGGGGAAAGTCAAAATGCCCCTCTCACAACTTTTACAAAAGTGTCGTTTGATAAGTTTTTTGAATGTCGAAATGTTTGGATAACGCTAGATGGGATTCAACGCGAGGTTGCGGAAAAAAGTTTGCAGTTTGTCAGTGAAGATGTTGAAAGAAACATGGATGGGGCCGATTTTGAAAGTTTTTCCTACCATAGAGGTTGTTACTCGCGGTTTACAAACGCAACTGATATTAAACGAGCTAAAGCGCGACGTCAGAAAAATGGCAACGAAGGCGAGCATTCTTCCTCGTGCGTAGATGTACAAGACACCTTGGATTTCGAAGATCCTCAACCTGCGAAGAAGATGCTAAGATCTACAATATCAACATGCACCCCAATCAGACCAAGGAACCCTCACGTGGTGCCTCCAGTGTGTATCATTTGCAAATCAGAAAAGTCTTATTTCACCGAATCGGTTAGTTGATTAATCTATCTAATTATTAAATTTGTGACGCGCTCAGCGCACGTGGAGTAATTGTTTGAGTCCAAAAATTATTACTGCGCGTTGTGGTATGTGTTGACACAGGACTCGGCTGGCGCATGATATAAAGCATCTTCTAATGTTTTTATATATTTGTCTAGTTATAATTTAAGTAATGCGCAGTTTTTTTGCGGTTGTTTGATCTCTGTGTTCTTTTAAATTTAGAAGTCAAAGAAAATAAAATTGGATAAGTTGGTATCTGCGGAGACTGTAGATGGTGGGAAATTAAGAGAGGCTGCAACAAGGAAATCAGACGAAAGTATTTTGATTCAAATTGCTGATAAGGCCTTGATAGCATTAGAGGTGAAATATCATACACGCTGTTATGAAAAGTACACGTCGTTTCTTAGGCACAGCACAGCATCCCAAACCCAAGAACAACATGAATGCAAGTATGAAAAATCCTTTGATGTTTTTTGTGAGGATTTTGTGAGAACACAAATAATTAAGGAAGAGAATGTATTTTACATGAAGAGATTAACGAAAGAGTTCGTTAAAACAGTGGCACTTGTTGAAAACGAAGACGCCTCTAACTATAGAACTTTTCGCTTGAAAGAACGACTCCGGGAAAGGTTTCCTCAGCTTGTGTTTCATACGCCCACAGTACGGAACAAAAGCGAAATTGTTTATGTTGAATGTCTCAGTCAAGGCAGTGTAGCAGAGAGTTTTCTGAATGAGGAGGTCGAAACGTCTGAGAGTGAACAGGAGTTGGAGGCTGAGGTAGATAATGACGCCAAAGGAGCATCGCATGATTGCACTGGAGCAACACTGAAAGATATGTATACGGTTGGTCTTACATTTAGGAATATCTTGCGCGGGCGTACGTCAGATTGGTATGGGAGCTGGCCACCACTTGCGTCGGACTTTACTGCCGAGAATGTTAAGAAACTGGTATCACCTCTCTTATTTAATTTTATCGCATGGTTTCTTGGGGTTTCTGACGTACCAGAAGATGCTGACTACGTCAAACTAGACGAGAAAACGACAGCAATGATTTTTTCTCTTTGCCAAGATTTGGTCTATGCTGCAAATAAAGGGAAAGTACAGACACCCAAATCCCTAGCGTTAGCGATGACTGTTAGGCAGATGACAGGTTGCTCCGGCCTCATCAAGATTTTGAGTGGTCTTGGACATTGCGTTTCACTATCCTCCACAATGGCATATGATTCGGCAATTGCACAGGCAACTATTAATACATCGAACATTATTCCTAGAGAATTTGTTGCAAAAGAGTATGTCAACCTCGTTTATGACAACATTGACTTTGGACAGGAGATTTCGAAGCAGACTCATGTTACTAATGGAATTATCACTCAAAGGAAATCTGTTCAAAAACAGATAAGTTCGTCCGACCAGCCAACCCTGATAAAGAAGACACAACGGACAGTAGCAATGCCTACCACTGATATAGCGCCTTATAGTATCGGTGTAAAGAAGACACCAAAGTTTCAAAGCGTTGAATTGGATCCTGAAAGCCTAGAGCTAAAAGTGAACAGCGATTCAGCAGAAACAGCCTATAAACTTGATTTGGCATATGTTTTAATCAAGCATATATGTGCTGCAACAGAAGAAGTATTACCAGGATGGACAGGATTCAACACACTTCTCTGCAAAGAAATACCAGATGTATCTCGAGTTGGTTATTTGCCCGTTATCGATGCATCGCCAACAGAGTATGCTACCATCAACGCAATCCTGGAAAGAAGCAAAGAAATTGCTGATAAGTTGGAGCTCAAGTACGCTGTGTTGGTTTTTGATGAAGCTGTGTATGCGAAGGTTCAACAAGTTCGTTGGAAACAAGAGATATTCAGTAATCGATTCATTGTACGGCTTGGCGAGTTTCACACCATCATGAGCTATATATCTGCTATGTCAAATATCTTTGAAGATGGAGGTCTCAAGGTATATAGTCTTCTACCATCTGCCCTTGTAAACCTTTTCATTATAAAATATTGTAAGATTCCTATTATTCTTTTCATTTATATATAGGATGTGTTTATAGAATCTGGTATTGTTAGTGAAGGATCTATCAAGGGTGTTCTCTCTGGTAAACATTACAACCGGTCTGTGTTATGTCACAAAATTATGTATGAAGCCCTACAACGCCTAAGACTCGAGGCATTTTTGGATTACGTGGCAGAAAATCAAGAAATGACTTCATTCATTGACAACATGGCGGGATTGTTTCTAGAAGACAAGTTCCTCACGCGTGAATTGGACAGGCCAGAAATGCAGAAGATAGTGGAATCATATGAGCTATTTATAGCCGATTCGTCCAGTAAATCGAGAACCTTTGCCTTTTGGAGCATGTATATTAAAATGGCAGGTAACTTTTATTACAAGTTATTAACGAAATCTATTTTCTCATAAGACTTATTATATTTGCCTAAGCTCTTTTTTATCTCTCGAATTTTTAGTTAGAGTTTTAAGTTTTTGACTTTGAATAAACAGGTGTGTTACTGATGTTCATCCGAGCCACCAGAGAAGTCAACTGGGATCTCCATCTGACAGCGTTCAGAGCTATGCTTCCATGGTTCTTCATTTGTGACAGAGTCAACTATGCCAGGTACGGGTCGGCGTATATACTGGAGATGACTGCATTGGAAAAGTCGCACCCAGGTACGAACATTTATTTTCAGTTTCAAACAAAAATGCCAAAAGTATTAAATTAAGGAGGCTCCCTACAGTTAAACTTGTTTTCCCAATATCTTCGCAATAAAGGGCTATTAATGCAAATCGCGAATTCTTTTCGACTTGGTGGCAATATTTGACACCTATGGAATATTTACAATTATATTAAATATTAATATTGTTTGACATAAGACTAACGTTTCCTTTGTAGGAATTCGTGAAGAACTTTCTTCCAACTTTGCTGTCCAGCGTCAGGATAATTATGGATTTTCTGCAGTGGCATGCGACCAAACGATAGAACAAACTGCCAATCGGGATTCAAAAACGAAAGGTGGTCTAATTGGGTTTTCCATGAACCGTTCCACTGTTCACAGATGGTTGTTGTCGCAGTCTGAGAGGGCTTCAATTACAAGCAAATGTAAGGGCATGGCAGGGATGGAATGTATGCCAAGGTAATGTATTTATAAAGGATTTCCACAACTATTACACATATAGGAAGTATATAAAGATTTGTAGCAGGTACACATTTATTTATTTTACACGAAGTTTGGTTTGTGTTACAGTATTATTGTTTTAAACTTTTCAGAACCCGCAAGGACCTTGATGACACCAAATGCAAGCGCCATGAGAAATTAGTCACTGACGTCATTAACACCATCTCGAGCATGATAAACCCGTTCGAAACAGAGCAAGAAGAACTGCTAGCATTGGCAAGTGGTGTTATGGTAGAGAACCAGGTCGCAGATACTCTTTTAAACGCGGAAGTACTAGGAGAGAAACAGTTTGTGGAGTTTTCGAAGAGCCATTTGTGCTGTGATAACCCAGATATCTTCACGAAGTTAAAACGTAACAAGATCCAGACATTTTCGTCAACGAAGCAACTATCTGTAAAGGAGAAAGATGGAAAGAAAACTAGCATCGTGATGAACAGAAACTTGTTCGCTCGTTTACTGGTTATCGCCAAAAGTCGTAAAGTTGACTTAAAAGAGTTGCTGTTGCTGACTTACAGTCTTGGTGCCTATCCCCTTTCGTTGTCTACAACAACCGGAGGCCTTGTGAAAACTGCCAAATCCAAACTCTTTGATATCTTGGAAGAAGAAGCTGGAAACCCAGAAGTTGATATGCGTGCATTCAACAACAACGCAATCATTGTGGATGCTATGGCAATTGTTCAGTCGATCAAAGGAAAGTGGAAAACGTTCGGAGAGCTCGCAGATGCTATCTTGAACAACCTCACCAAGCTAGCAAGGCAATGGAATTGCACGCGTTTAGATTTCGTGGCAGATCGATATCCTGTTTTAAGTATTAAGAATACGGAGCGAGGAAGAAGAGCTGAGAAAGGAGTCCAGAGAGTTCACGTTTTTGGCAAAGATCAGAATGTCCCAAAACAATGGAAAAAGTATCTGAGCTGCGGTGAAAACAAAGAATCCCTTGTGGTATTTTTATGTGAGCATTGGAGATCGTGCAGTTCGCTTCGATTGGGTGGCATTTCAACCATGTATGTGACAGCAAAGGAAAAATGTTACGTAATTTCTCCTGGTGATTCGGACGATGATCCTGTAAGAAGTGAAGAGGTGTCAATCCTTCAAAGCAATCACGAGGAAGCAGACACGCGATTACTACTCCATGCCAAGCATGCTACCACAACATACGATAGGATCATAGTCGAGAGTCCTGACACCGATGTGTTTATTCTGTCTATTGCCATGCAACCCGCGTTTCCGAAAGAACTTTACGTGATGACTGGCACAGGAAACAGATTTCGCTGCATACCAGTGTCAACGATCTCTAATAACCTGGGAGTGGAAATTTGCGGATGCTTACTAGGATTCCACGCATTCACAGGTTCATAATGACAATTTATTTTTAAAACAAAACAACAATGTACAATTTTACCTCATGCCACAAACATAATAGTGGTACAACTATATATTATATACAAACAGTCCTGAGCTTCATAATAAAGGCTAATTTTAACTCCGCAGGATAGGAACGAACAGGAAAGTTGTCTTTATCTTGTGAGCTCTCAGTTGGATCTACCGGTAATGATTTTAACACAAAGAAAACTTTTCCTTCCTTTCCTGCAGACGATTTTCCTGAGTGGGAACTACCCTTAACAAGTCGTTGTTTTAACTTTTAGGATGTGACAGTACAAGTTCTTTTCATGGAAAAGGAAAGAAAACGGCATGGAAAACACTTGTAACCTTTCCTGAGTTTGTTGAATGTTTTTCCATGCTTGGAAGAGATTTTCCTCCTGGAGAAGAGCTTATCGAGGGCTTAAACAAGTTCACCTGCCTACTATATGGAGATAAGGAATCAACAACCGTGGATGACTGCAGGTACAGACTATTTTCCTCTGGAAAATGCTCGGATGATGTATTGCCTCCAACCTGTGACAGCCTTGTTCAACATATCCTGAGAACAAATTTTCAAACATCATTATGGTGCCAATGTTTAAATGCTGAAGTCATTGTCCCTCCTCCAGTTGGTAATGGTTGGACTCTCGCCAATGGAGAGTTAGAAATTGTCTGGATGACACGCCTTTCTGCCCCACAATCGTTGCTTGAATGTGTTGAGTGTGGTTGCAAGAAAGGTTGCAAGAAAGGATGCAAGTCAATGCGTTGTTCCTGCAGAAAAGCGAACTTAAAGTGTACAGACTTGTGTGCATGCTCGGATTGCCAGAACTGTGTTGCAGCAGATACCGATGACGAGTTATCAGATGCAGAGGACGAGGTTGAGGTCGACTCGGAAAGTAGTGATGACGATTTGTGAAATGTCACTAAATGTGACACTCATTGGCCTTGTACATTTATATGTCGCGACCAAATTGAGAAATGAAGATGCCCATGAAATGATAGCCAGATATTTTTAAACAGTATATTCATTAGATGTTAAAACAAACCCACGGTAAGTACTATTGGTATATTTGGTAGTTTTTTGCCGTTTTTGCCAGTGTTCTAACTCCCAAAAACAGAATCGCGACGCTTTTAAAAAGTATTTTTCGTCAGCGGAACGCAGCAAACTTCATGTAAGAATCAATGTAAAACCCCGTGCCACATTACTTATAGTGTTTATTACACCAAGTATCCTGGAATAAACATGGCGGCGTGTTGTGAATATTTGCCGAAATTCTGAATTTTCAAAGAAGAAGTTTACAAAATCTGCAGGTTTTGGGAAATGCCAACAAGTGGATTTGGATTTGGTATATCAAAAGGTACATATTTATCTGGTTTTAAAGTACTGCCCGAACCATGGCAGCGGAATTAATTTTCTAGGCTACTTTTGGCTCCACAGAATACGGCCTAATAGGTAAAATGTTATAATCATTGCATCAAAGCATGAAATTCTCTCTATGGTTCATATTATGCCATATTGGACAACGATGGTATATTAGATGGTGTGATACAAATATGCAGCATCTAAATTGTGAAATATATTTCAGGTACACTTTTATTGCCCTTCGTGTGCTGCTTACTTGGGTAAAGAGAAGACAACAAAAAACTGTAGTGGTTGTGGAGAGGAGTTTGTTGCTGATGACTGTATGAAGAGTGGCAACTTTTTTTTGTATATACCACTAAAACAGCAGCTAGTCAACCTGCTGAATGATCCAAAGTTGCATCCCTATTTGACCAATCGTGATTTGACAACTCGAACAATCTACATATCTGACATAACTTCATCCATGCTATATAAGCAGCTGATAAGAAAACACAACTTATCAGGCAGTGATGTTACAATAACATGGAACACAGATGGTGTTCCTGTATTCAAGTCATCAATGCATGGTAAATGAACTGCCCCTCACCTTCGCTCACGTAACATCCTCATGACAGGTCTGTGGTTTGGGCAAACCAAACCCTGTATGAACACATTTCTGACACCATTTGTTGAGGAATGCAGAGAGCTGGAGAGAAGTGGTTTTGTGTTCAAATTTGAGAGAGTTCCTCGTAAAGTCTTCAGTCTGATATGCTCTGTCGATGCTCCTGCACGTGCCATTGTGAGGAACTGTAAGCAGTTTAACGGAGAGCATGGCTGCGACTGGTGCGAACATCCTGGAGAGTGTGTTCTGAGAGGAAATGGGCCCCCCCACACGCTATTATCCCCTTCCGTGGTGATCCTGTTTTGAGAACAGCGAGACGACAAGCGAAGTATGCAATTCAAGCCAATGAAACAGGAGAAGCTGTAATGGGTGTTAAAGGAATTTCGGTCATTGAAGGTTTCCCAACTTTTGATACAGTTCGAGGCTTTACTCCTGAATATATGCATTCAGTCTGCCAAGGTGTTATGCGTCAATTATCAAACTTATGGTTGGACTCTAAAAACCATGACAATGATTTTTATATAGGACGACAAATAACACAACTTGATGATCGACTGACATCCATTTCTCCACCATCCGAGATCACAAGAGCTCCACGTTCATTGCAAGAGCGGAAATTTTGGAAAGCGTCAGAATGGACAGCCTTTATGTTTTATGGCCTGGTGATACTTCGTGGTATTCTTCCAGAAATTTACATGAAACACTTTTTCCTTTTTGTTTATGGGATCTACAGTCTCTTGGGTGATAAGATCACAAATTCTACAACAGAATTGGCTGAAGCATGTCTGAACAAATTTGTTGTTCAGATTGAAGCATTGTATGGGTTATCTACCTGACAGAAGGAGTCAGAAATTGTGGTACGTTATGGGCTACATCTGCTTTCATGTTTGAAGCCAACAACCACATGCTGCTGAAGATGTATCATGGCACTCAGCATGTTCCACGACAAATAAGTGATACATTTATGTTGGCTCGGAAATTACCTACAATAGCCAGTCACCATTTTACAGATGATACCAATCCTGCAGTTGCCCATATGTTCCAGAAACTCTCAGGAGCATATATGCCAGGGAAAAACACCCATATGCTGGAGGACAATATTACTGGGCTTGGGAATGGAAAGCCTACTGTGTTAACTGCACCACAAGTTTTGGCTGTGATGCAGTTAACAAATCTACCTGTGCAAGTTAACTGCTCAGCTATTGTGTATGATAGGTTTATCGCAAATAACTTATTGTACACAAGTGAAAGTTATCAACGGTCAGTTAGACATCACAATTTCTCTGTAAGTCTTCAACATCCAGAGTTCAAGTATGGAACTGTTTCTGGACTGTATGTTGTGAAACCAGAATGTGCTTGCAGCAGTGCTGAACTGCAATATTGTGAGTGTTCCAAGTACAACATCATCCTCATTAATGCAATGAAGTACACTGGTCGTGCATTGTACAAGGATTCAGATTGTCAGGTTCAATCTGATTTCATGCAAGAAGTTGTCAGGGACACCAGAGTGTTTGGACTATTTCCTTCAGCTGCAATCATGAGAAAATGCATTGCCATTAAATTAGGAAATAGAATTTTTATGTGCGAATTGCCATGCAGGTTTTATGGTGACTAAACACTAACGTGTGGACAACATTAACAAAGATTGTTATGGACTGTATTATATAAATGATACTACCTGTACATGACCGTTTGGGGACACAAACTTCATCTTTGGTGTCAGGAAAACGGAACAAGTGCTAACACAAAGTGATATATTGTTCTGTTTGTTGTATTTATATATATATATATATATTATATTATGTGGCTAACAGGTCCTATTAAGAAAAAGTGACATCTTTCCTACATGAAGATTTTATTATCATTTATATTTTTGCATGTGAAGATCTTACTTAACTTCATAATTAGTCGAGAAAACCTGGTATTTTGATTTGGTATATATATATATATATATACATGCATTTCCATTCTTTATCAATAATTATTATTGTACATATACTGTATTATTAAATGTAGTTAGTAGATAGCTTGCCTTTATGATACTGTATTATATAATTAAAGCTCTTTGTGATGTAGATATCATTAACTTTCTAAAGCCTAGTAGACGCAACCTTTTTTCGCTAAAGTTCTGTGATTATTTATTTTTATCAGGTTTGTATAATATGTATATATGATATGATATCTTATGTTTGTATAATTCGATGCATGCTAGAAGTTTTCAATATTGTTTATATTGTTTATATTGTTAAGACTGCATGTCTTTAGATTTCTATAGCTATTAAGAATGTAATTTACTTGAATTTATAATGATGGTAATAAACTGTACATAAATATACAACAAATTATAAACCGGCAATACAGTGTATAGGAATTGTTTCTTTTCTTCTGTATTACATACAGTGAATTTCTTTGACTTTGACTTCTTTTGAAATTCTTATAAGAAATATTTCTTCCTATAGGAATTCGTATTGGAATTTCTATTGGAATTAAAATTTTTCCAATTGGAAATATTATTCCAATTGGATCCAATTGGAATTCCTATAGGAATAAGACTTTCCAATTGGAATTCCAATTGGATCCAATTGGATTTTTTTGTAAGGGTATATAGGAAGTAGATTCTATATTTACAGTAGGGGTCCAAGGGATGATCCTTGTGCGACACTGCTACGGAGTGGGAGAAGATCTGATGTAGAATGTCCTATAGAGACGAGTTGTTTTCGATCTGTCAAATAGGATGTAAACCACTGTAGAGTTACTTCCTTAATCCCGTATATAGCAAGTTTCCTTATGGTTTATCAAATCGAAAGCTTTCCGAAAATCTACCAAAAGTATTCCACTTAGTTGTCCTTTGTCCATGCTGTGTAGTAATATATCCGTAAGGTGTAGTAGCATCGTTTCACAGGAGTGAAAGGGCCGAGATCCAAACTGAGAGCTTGTAAGTAGGTTGTGTTCGTTGAGGTAATTCATAAGATAAATTCCACTATACCGTTCTAAGATTTTTGAAAGTGTAGATAGCACAGAGATTGGTCTATAATTATCTTTATCTTAAATTATATTTATAATAAATAATAGATAATAATAAATCTATTGAATTGAAATTATTCATGAGGTTAATAACTAGTTATCAACCTATAAATCCACTGACAGATTATTCAGCCTGCTTATAAAATGTCTTCATCTGACTCTGCCATGCTTCTGCAAGAGCATGCAGTTGATGAAAAACAATACGAACAATCTAAACATCCAAAACTTGAATACAGAGTTGAACTGGTGAACTGTAGGAAAACCCAAGAGACTGGCTATTATCATTCTGAATATTCCACATTAATTCACATTTTTTTGACATAAAAACGCCTTGAAAGAAACTCAGCTCACACTAAGTTTAAAATATACAAAATTATTTTCAGGTTACCTCACCAATGGCGATAAAAGGCGGTTATATACCTTATACCTTGGTCATAGTATATAACCTATACTTAATATATTAAATGAAAATATGAATTAATTAGTAAAAACAATTAATTAGAGATTAATTACCCTTTACTCCCCAGTATCAACATCCAAATTTTCTTTATTGGTCTCCAAGTATTTCTTACTGTATTACTAGTTAGGAGAAGTTGTTTTAAAACTTTTGATCATCTATTTCAGCAATACACGAACTTTTAAGAGTATTCAATACATTACTATAAAATAACATGTTAAAAACGCACACGCTGATTCACTGAAAGCCGTGTTTCTATAACTCGATAGAAACACGGAAAATGTGCTGCCTCTTAGGCAGACATGAATGTAAACATACACTTAAGCCTGGTTTCCATATGATCGCTCAATTTAAAAACCGGCGATCGTAGCGATCATATGGAAACCACACGCTCCGCGATCCTGGCGATCGTGATCGCCGAGATAGAACATGTTCTATCACGGCGATCGCAGCGATTATATGGAAACACTGTTTCAGCGATCCTGGCGATCGCAGCGATCGGTATGTACCCCAGCATACCTTTCGCGAGCAAAGGTCTATAGTGCGCATTGAATTCAACACATGTTCAAAGCAAGATGGCTGATGAAATATCGAATGAGTGTTTTATGGAAGAAATCCATAAATACGATTGTTTATACAACAAGTATTCTCGCGATTACAAGGACAAATACAAGAACAAATACAAGAAACTTAATGCTTGGAACAAAGTCGGAGAAAAGTTCGGATTAACCCGAACTTTTTTATGGCCGGTATTTGAAAAAAGCAAAAAATATACCATCTGGTTCGGGAAGAGATGCCGTTCCCACACAGAAAGAATTTGCAGCCCTTGGTTGGTTAGATAAACACATTTACCATCGAACAACAGGTGGAAATTTTGACCTTGAGAGATGCGCGAAAGGAATACCAACTACGAGAACAGTCACAATACCATTGGCAATGATACTGAACTTGATGGTGATATTTCTGTTATCATGGACTTGGGTGAAGAGAGAGAGAGATCAGTATTTTACTCACACATACCGAGGAAACAGATTTATCTACTCGGGCAGATCGTGCAGATGTGGACGCTGCAAGTACACCCAGTTGTGGAAGTAAACAATCTACAAGTAGTGAGGGAAACCCTGCAGAAAAAAGATCTGCACCCGATCTGCAAGTGCAAGACCATGGGGTGCTCAAAACAACAAAAAAAGTGAAAGGCTGAAATCGATACTGTTTTCCTTGAGACTGCTTCCAGCTTAAGCAAGCAGTTTCAGCGTATGCAAGATTCAAGCCATCGAAAACAACCAGTGGATGAGGATGAAGATGAAGATGGCCTGTTTTGTAGAAGTTGAGCTAACCGTTTGAGAAGGCCTCCACCAACTAAGAAAAGTCTGGTACGACTCCAGATAGAGCAAGTGTTCTACCAGGCAGAGGTTTCTGCTTCACAGATGGGATATCATCAAGACCGAGGAACCAACCAATTTATGTATTCAAATGGAGTCCAACCAAATAATCAAGAGCAAACACCTTTCCAGACAGTTTCAGGGAACCAAAACTTTCAGGTATACAATGCTGGCTCTGAACCCAAAAGAACATATCAGGAATTATAGAGTTAGAATATGGTCTGCCTTATGGTTCTGGCATATTTACCAACATACAGTGTATTGCTATACTACAATGGAAAAACTCTTTCAACTTTTATTATGTTTTTTTAAAGAAATTATATTTTTCATAATTATTACACAAATATGTAAGTTCCAAGCTATACCATATATAGTCATCCTTGGTAGACATGATAAACCTTGATCAGATGCTGCCATTTTCCTCCAGTCTCCAGGGATAACATTACCAGAACCATCCTCGCTGTCAACAAAACCTGTTGGTAGATAACCTGCATTATCAGTAAGGCGAATATAATTGTGTATGCACACAACAGCTTTGGTGATCAACTCCACCAATTCCACGGATCCTCTTATGGGCGTCTAAAAATTCTCCACTTTGCCGAAACAATTCCAAAGGCATTCTCAATGGTGCGCCTTGCTCTTGAAAGATGGTAGTTGAATACTCTTTCAGTCTCAGAAAGATTCCTTCCTGGGAATGGCTTCATCAACCAAGGCTTCAAGGCAAATATCTCATCTGCAACCAGCACATACGGCGATGTTTTACTGCCAACCATTTTGGAAGGTTGAGGGTGTTTGGGGCATATTCAAATGCCTGTCCAAATGCCGAATTGTTGAGAACACTTGCATCATTTCCACTTCCAGATGCACCAATATCAACAAAAGTAAAGCAATATTTGGCATCACAAATAGCCAATAAAACAATACTGTGAAAATTCTTATAGTTATAAAATGCTGATCCACCATTCGTTCAGCATTCCATCATCACATGCTTGCCATCAAGTGCACCTAGGCAGTGGGGGAAATTCCATTCCCTTTCAAACTCGCTGGATATTGAAAGCCAATCTTCTGTTGTAGATGGATGTTTTAAGTAACCTGTTGAAACAGCCATCCAAATACCCAGACACGTCTCCCTCACAATGTTGCACACTGTTGACCTCCCAACGCGAAAAGAGAACGCCAACGACTGTTGAGTCACCAGTAGCAAGGTACCGAAGAGTTATCATCAGTCCCTCAGATTCAGAGATCTGCCACCATTTTTGGCTACCGAAGAGTTATCATCAGTCCCTCAGATTCAGAGATCTGCCACCATTTTTGGCTACATAAGGTGTGACTAAACACAACAGATGTTGAAACCTTTCTGGCGACATTCGTGTATATCGATAAAACACGTTACAGTATTAAGATTAAACAGTTCCTACATTGCATGAATCAGTGAAACTAAAGCATTTTATGCAAATATTTTATGTAAATACCTGTAAAAGAATTCTCTGTCATGAAGACGAAGCTGCGGGATGAGAGTGTGAAACGCTCAATGCTCTTCTCTCATTCGAAATATTTGTCGAACCCAGAAACGATGTTTCCTTGGCACAGTTAGCCTTTGCCTGATAAGGGCAACTAGAATAAAAAGGTGTGCTTGAGATAGTAAAAGCACGTTGTCTCTGTTTACTTCATCCATAACTTTAGGTGACAAAAAGCTCATTAGCTCTGTGACACGACAGAGCCCGCCCGCATCAATGCCGCTGACCATGTTTGTTTTGCGGCGATCGTAGCGATTATACGGAAACATGGCGATCGCCGGTTTTAAAATTGAACTATCGTAGCGATGATATGGAAACCAGGCTTTACAAGGTTCTTTGTAATTCAAAAATGTTAAATAGAGTCCCAGGAAAGTGAAGAACCGGCAAATAAAAAGGAAGGTCTTACTCTGACGAAGGGCTCCGCTCGAAACGTCAGTATTTCGTCACTAAATTCTTGGCAGTTTACCACCTTTTCACTTTGCTATATAATGTTTTGCTAGCTTAGCAACAAACGAGTTAGACAACTTATTGGACTCTGCACAATCTCAGAGTACAAAGTATAATACTGCGTACGCTGTTTCTGTTTACAAAGGTGAGTTTATTTTACTTTCTGAAAGATGTTTCATACTCAGTATTTGTTTGGCAGGTTTAACTGTACTTTTCGTTTAGAATGGGTCGAGCAAACTGACAAAGAGCTGAACGAAAACCTAAGAGTGTTTTACGCCGAGGTTCGAAACAAAGATGGCGAAGACTATGGGAAGTCGACCCTGTTATGTTTGAGAAGTGGAGGGAAATTAAGGTCCTTTTCTATGCCACATAACCAAGAAAAGGTTGTATAGTTCCCAGTCCTTTTTCCTGGTCATGCATAATTCACGATCGGTGATTTGTTTACAATATTTTGGAGGTGTGTTTGAAGGACTGGGTCGATGTTTTGTATCTTTCCGCGGATATTGCAATCTCCTTGATCTTAGCTTTCGTTCGATATATTATTTGTGTTGGTTGGTACCTTAATTTGTTTTGTTGCCCGCGCATTTCAAATCCGAATTTTACGATACAAACAACAACGAAGCTGTTACAAGTTGGTCGAAATCAGAGGTAAATATCTATTATTTACTTAACTAAAAAAGAAAGCATAAAAACATGTGAAGAACGTTTGGTAATGTATCACTTGGTGAAAAGTTGTAACGAAATTTGTCAATTTTGCAGCATGGGGGAAGCGTGGTGCCTCTGGGGTCCAAGACGAGACGAGCAACTAGGAGAACGTCTCAGAAGAATTGTTTTCCTCTTCGTGAACTGGCAACACAAAGAGCTGTTATGCAGCAAGAATACCTTTCGAAATCTAAGGAATTGTCGGCCTTTAAGAGAGAAATTTGGATCGACTAAAGAGAAATGTAAGTTTAATAAGGCCACAAAAAAATTACTTGTTTAGTGTCCACCCATTCCAACGTTTCCAGGTCGGGAGGTTTTTATTTTTTTATATTTCAAACTGTTGTGACAAAGCAAACCGGATTTAAAATTTCAATCAACCATGGTTACACTTTTGTCTGATCATGTTCTTGTTGAGGTGCCCAACACAATGGAGATCGTCAATGCTCAAATGGGCAGTAAAACAGGAGTAGGGTATTTCTAAGGTGGAAAAACGATAGTTTTGATAGTTTAAACTATGTTTTGTGCAAAATAAAAAAATTGAGGTCGGGACATTTCCCAAGGTTGGTCGGGGATGCTAAACAAGTAATTTATTTTATGTGGCCTAGTTGCTGATGTTGGTATACTGTTGATAACAGTCGTTGACTGACGGAATCACCCTGTTTAAATATAAATACACACATATATTATTAATACTGCAAGTTAATTTTTTGAGAAATTGTAATACTAGTCTGTTTGGCAAACTGTATTTATTGATATAATAACATAGTCACCTCGGTTTGTTTTAACAGGGACGTTTACTATCGTATTTCCCTCATCAATACTGGATGAGGGACATTTAGAGTAAACATCCCTCATTACTATTTATGAATATAAAATCACCGAACTCCTTATTCCTTGCATCTGCCCATTGTTCGTATACATTGCTACTCCAACTTGTATGTCATTTTGTGGCTAAAGGCAGTCGATTTTCTCTTACTTTCGAAACTTCCTTGTCGCTCACAAAGGAAAAGCGAAGAGCCATCATTCATTCCGAATAAAAAATACTCTATTTGCAAACCAAATTTATGCCCAGATTCACTGAACCAATTCGATAAAGAGATTTTACAAAACAAAAGCATCCATTGTCTTGTTTATTTCCTCGGTGACAATGTGATTACAAACTAAACACATGGTTTTGAGGGCCATTAGTGATTAAATGACCCCTCAAGCCTCGGGAGGGTTTTGCACAAAACCCTCCCTCGGCTTTCGGGGACATTTAATCACTAATAGCCCTCAAAACCATGTGTTTACTTATAATAAATCATTATCACTATATTGTCAATGGGGATGATCTCTCAGATTCAATTATTTTCTCTTTCATTCTATTATGAGATTTCAAATTCGGAGGCATCCACAAATTCTAAAGAGACTACTCCCAAGAGGGGTACATCGTTTGAAATAAAATTAAATACTTCCTTAGTTAGAAAGAGCAGCCCTACCAACCTTGATTCAGTAGGTAAGGTCAATCTACCTAGGTGAAGTGCTCATAGAAGGCAGCTGAAGACCTTTTGGCCTCAGCAGAGGTTAATGGCGGTTCTGTTGAAAACAGAATGTTTGCCACAATTCTGAAAAATGGCAATGAAGATGATTTTAGCCAATATGTAAGTGCACCAGGCAAGTTTAAGAAGTGCTTCACAAGAATTGTGAAAAATCAAGTTGCTGGTTATAAGAAAAGTGAGGATAATTTTATTTGATCACTCTCCCTACTGTATGCAGGTGGGATCATTGGCAAGATAAAGTATGTCATGAGAAACAATGGCAAGAAAACAAAAAGGGTTACCTATCGAAATAATTAAATTTGGATTAGGGTTCCTATTCCCAAACCACTTCCCTACAATGCCTTAATTAAAAAAATCCAGGAACTTCATATAGCATAGATAGCTTTATTTAAGGAGGGTAAATCCCTTCAGTAATAATACAATATTATTTCTGTTATCAACAGGAGCCCTACCAAAATTGACAATATATAAAAAACAATCTACATAATTGTATAAAATCATCTAACAATATACACTATGAACTAAATTAACAATTAAACTTTTAATTTTACTATTAAACATATTAAAAACAGTGGAACCATGATAATAAAATGATTTCTTTCCACACAACGTTCTGACTCTAGGCAGATGGAGTAAGGCACTTTGTCTTGTAACACGTTTCACAATGTCCTTATTAAAAATAAAATAACTATTAAAAAACTGCGGTGAGCATCCGGCAATAGATTTTTTAACTACATTATACACATGTTTATTCCGTCTATCTTCAAGGTGTCATACGCAAGTGATTTGAGTGCTTCATCACTGCTAGATTTCTTCATGATGATGCGTGCTGCTCTCCTTTGCATTTTTTCGAGTAAGTCAGCATTAACTTTTCCACAGCAACTCCAAACTCAAATAATCAAGAACTGGTATTATGAAAGATTTATAAATTATGTTGGCAGTGTTCATAGTTTAATTGTCTCTAATACGACATAGCATTCCCAGTCTCTTTCCTGCCTTACTTAACACACTTTTAACATGCGCATTGTAGGATAAAGTTTCGTCCAAAACAACACCAAGATATGTGTATTGTGATTTACGCTTGATACAATTGCCAAGTATAGGGACATTGAAGCTGGGTCATGTTAGATTTTCTTGCTCTAGTTCCAAATAACGCACTCTCCATCTTGACTTTATGCAAGTATAGACTGTTCTCAATCAACCAGTTACTCACCACACCAAGTTCCTCTGTTAGAACTGATTCAATGTCATGCACATCTTTACTTGAGTAGAATAGTACAGTATCATCTGCACACATCAACGTACTACAGAGCTTAAGACGAGCTGGTGAGTCATTCATCAGAAGTACAAAGAGTAATGGTCCAAGAACCGAACCTTGGGGAACTCTTGAAGATATGTAGCACAGGTCAGACAGCTCATTTCCCACAGCAACAACTTGCTTGCGGTGTTTAAGTAATCGTGAAACCACCTTAACTCAATATCAGCAACGCCATAGGTTTCGAACTTGGTTACTAGGGTATCGTGATCTACTGTGTCAAACGCTTTACGTAAGTCTACAAACACAGCTCCTGTTAAAAGTCCCTGGTCCATTCCCTGTTTAATTTAATCGGTAAGAGATATTGCCGCTGATTCGGTGGAATGATGCTTTCGAAAGCCACATTGATATGGGCTCAGTAGTTGGTGCTTACTGAGAAAGTAATGTAGCTGGGTATGAACAACTCTTTCCAATAACTTCGAGGCCACAGGAAACACATAAATGGGCCGATAGTTATCCATATCATTCCTTTTCCCTTTCTTAAAGAGAGGTATCACCCTGGCACACTTCCATTCCCCAGGGATGACTGCATCCCTCAGTGATGCATTGATGATCTTGGCCAGCAGTCCAGCAACAATCTCGGACTAGTCAATCAAAAGATGCGGGGATATATTGTCTAATCGGCTCGATTTTTTTAATATTGAGCTTCTTGAGATGCGTTTTAATACATTCAGGTGTCACAGTCTTGAATTTGAATGACGGTGTCCTCTGTTCCTTGAATGCTAGTGAAATTGCTTCGCTCATAAAAAGGATTATCAACAGCTCCCAGTGCATTCTTAGGACGCTTTACAGAATCAACAAAAACTTGTTAAATCCATTTGCTATTTTTTTGTTATATGTATAGTCCCTACTTTACTACACTTTACAGTTTTGACAATTAACGGATAATAGCGCAAATATCATAACATGTGTTAAACATTGTCCAAAGAGCAAATTTCATGCCGTTGGCCTTTAGCTTTTGCTGCTATCCCCACAGTCTTGCTATTTGACAGTTAATTTAGCAACCCTACACACAAATCACAATGACACAACGTAGAAAGCACTGTCCAAAAAGCAGATTTCATGCCGTTGGCATTCAGCTTTTATTAATCAACACATAATATTCAACTTACAAACTCACAATCTTGATGTTACTCAATGCTCGCCACAATTATATAGTGCCTACTTTACTACACTTTACAGTTTTGACAATTGACGGATAATAGCGCAAATATCATAACATGTGTTAAGCATTGTCCAAAGAGCAAATTTCATGCCGTTGGTCTTTAGCTTTTGCTGCTGAACACTTCCCCTTTAATTTCTACTTTATTACATCCTACAGTCTTTATATTACTACACACCATAAAATGACACAACGTAGAAAGCACTGTACAAAGAGCAGAATTCATGCCGTTGGCCTTGAGCTTTTATTAATCAACACCTACTAATATTCCTGTATTATCTACATATTCTACACGTAATATTAAACTTACAATACTCCCGATCTTGAAACCTGGTTATTTACCTTACTATCCCCTAAACACACGGACTAACCACCATTAAGATAACTGGTATAACTAAGATAACTAGTGTAACTAGTATAACTAATATAATTAATATAACTGCAGTAATATAACTGCAGCATAACTAATAACTAAGATAACCCTATAACCCTAGAAAAGTTGATGTAGATGGCCCGTAGCAGGGAAGGTGGCGATAATCAGGACTATAAGGAAGACTATGTACCTCATTTGGTGACCGATACATGAAACACCAACCAACCTGGTAACTAATGACGCAACTCACGTATATACTGTATTACCAACTGATAAATGCCCTTAGTGACAATTTATATTTGACGAAGCCCAAGGTATACTAAAAAGATTGAGAACGAACATTTTTACTACGACAGCCCTTCAACCCTATACTCATGGCACGACACGTTGGACTTTACCGAGCATACAACACTTTGGTAAACAATCACTTTTTCCTTCCTTACAGTTACACGCATATTTACTCTGAGCATTATTATTAATCTTCCAACAAAAAAACATCAACTGCCAACCCGATACCCTGCTTGAAGAGACCAATAAAGGTCGAAACGCGCGTACAGGGTTATCCTGCATGTTATGCTATGCGCTATACAATTATACGCATCTTTACTCCAGTGGCATGCGGTCATGTAAATGCAGGCAAGCGGCGCTTGCCTAGTCATTTTTGCAAAATAAAACATTTCTAGAGCGATTTAAATTTCTCTTTAATCAACGTATACTCGATTAGATTATATTGCGTTTGTGTGATAATTGCAGTTGTTTCCTCTGCGGGAATCAAGTGGATTATAAACGGCTTATCTTACGGTGCTTCTGAGGGCACCGCTTGATAGTTGATTGGTCAATAGGCATGTTGTTCTAAATTATATATAAATGCATATAAATAATGAAGAATCAGTTGTTGGTGAATGGTAATATAATTTGAAAGGTAATGTTTAGTTCTCTATGTCAGTTATTTACTTATTCCCCTAAAAGTATTTATTGTTTATTTAATTGTTTAAATGCACGTCGAATCAGTGACAATCACAGAGATTTAATGTTTGCGTATGCGCGGTTTTATCAACTATGATTCAGCAACTGAAATACTCCAACGCTTCAGAATAGCTAATACACTAAGCTAAAATCACTGACCTTTCTCGGATAGTCCAAATCATACGAGACACGGTTTCGTCGGTTTGCCATTACATGTATAAGATAAGACGTTATGTACCAATACCACATGATATTATCTGAATTAATATAGAGAACATACCAGACACATAAATTGTTCGACACACGTTCACCAACTGGCCAGTTGAGCTTGCCTAAGAATTCCTGTTACTGTACGCTACTGCTTTACTCTATGTTTCTGTGTTTTATTCATACTTTTTATTCAGTTTACACTGCATGTCCAGCACGCGCTGCAATATGATACGCATTGTAGAGGCTAAATGCGCTTATTATTCTAATCCCAGTCTGGGGACTGGGATTAGAATAATAAGCGCATTTACACATACAGGACATCATTGTGGTTCTATTACCTTCTCCAAAACCAAAAGAATTGAAACACTGCATAAATTCTTCGAATACATGAACAACTTCCACCCAACAATTAAATTTGACTACACATATTCCCACCACTCAGTAAACTTCCTAGACTCTGCTATTTACATCAACAAGGACAATCAATTTGGATCCGACCTCTACATTAAACCAAGTGACAGAGCCCTATTACTACACAATCACTCCTTCCATCCATCATCATGTAAGGAAAGCATAATATTCAGCCAGGCACTTAGATACCGACGCATTACAGACAACAAACTACTACGAAAAAAACTTGACAACCTTTCTATCATACTTATCATCGGATACAAACTGAACACAATTAACAAAGCATTTTTACAAGCTTGTCAATACACACAATATGAACTACAATACAAGGAAAAACTCAAAAAAACCAAATCAAACCCCATCATCTTCTCTGTCCCATACAACAACACAACACACATTGCACAAATATTACGTAAACATTGGCATATAATTGAGAAGGATCCAACATTGAGCATTCTCTGGTCAGAAGCTCCAATTGTGGCATACCGACGAAATAAGAATCTTAAAGATTCTCTTGTATGTGCCAAACTACAAACTGAAACCACAACAAATATTAATACTAGAAATACGCAACAACCCTCGCCCGCTTGCGATTTGAAACTTGTATAGCGTTCATAGTTGTTTACAGTATTTTAATTCTTACTTTTAGTTGTAGTTGAATTAGATAATAGCCCATTCATTTTCCAAACTGAATATACTCTCAGTGGATAATATAATATGTCTGAATTTAATTGTTTGATAGGACATCAAAATAAATAACATAAATGGTAATAGTAAGTATAAACATACACTATTGGCTGTTGAAGGAAGAAAGTGCATCTTTTTCATAGGGGTGCATATAC
The DNA here is from genome assembly GCA_035772405.1 of Chrysogorgia sp. JL179-B06. Taxonomy (NCBI): domain Eukaryota; kingdom Metazoa; phylum Cnidaria; class Anthozoa; order Scleralcyonacea; family Chrysogorgiidae; genus Chrysogorgia; species Chrysogorgia sp. JL179-B06. Next base: position 498,356 of record JAYKKM010000217.1, read on the forward strand.
ACTAGAACCTGAGTTTGATGACCACCCCTAAAATTGCCAAGCAAAAGTGGTCGTAAACGATAGGTGGAATGGCAAACGTACGCAATACGTACGTACTTCACATTTGATCTCGAAAATATTTTATTTACAGCAATTTTATCTAACAAACAGACTAAAGAGTAAGGAGCAACGATACTTTATATATATATATACTCTAATTTTGTATGCACAGTCAAAGTTAAGCACAGTTAAGTCATGACACGTTTTTCTAGAGCTCCACAAAGGCTCGTTTGTTTTGCTGTTCTGATAATTCTATTCAGTAAAGAAGCTCACAGAGAGGAAGATGACTGGTCCTTGTTTGAAATACGTGGACGTACAAATGAATTTTCCGTGGGCAAAGAATTATCGGGCCCCAAAATTTCACTGCTGCTGAAGAAGCGGTTTGCCATTGTTCCGGCGACTGGTGCACTCCTCGCTATCAACTTATTAATTATTTGTGGTGACATCGCTGTAAACCCAGGACCATCGAGATTTGTTGACAACTCGTCGTTACTAAAACCTAGAGGTCTCTAGGTTTTAGTCAACTGTAAAAAACTCTGTCATTTAGTAAAAAACTCTGTCATTGGAACGTACAACATTTAACCGACAGTAAGCTCAAAGAACTCAGAGCTACTGTTATAAAGACCCAATCTGATCTGGACATTTTGTTTATTACAGAGACATTCTACTCTAGTAATGTTCCTGACCGATCGTTCTATGCTACTCCTGGTTATCAAATTTTCAGGAAGGACAGGGCTGGAAAAACTAGTGGCGGGATATTAGCTTATGTCAAAAATTCTCTTCAAGTCAAGCGGCGTGCTGACTTCGAGACTAGTGACGTTGAAACATTGTGGTTAGAACTTTACCCATATAGTTCAAAACGTTCCCTTCTCATTGCTGGAGTTTACCGCCCACCATCGTATAAGGCAGTCGATGATAAGAAATTGGGGAAGAATATCGAAAACGCTTATTTCTTGAATAAGGAGATGATTTTGATGGGTGATTTCAATGTTCATTTCATTTCCGCTGCCAGTTTCGACAAACACTCGCTTATGAAAACACTGAGCATTTGAATTTGACTCAACTTGTCCAAGACATAACACGTCCATTGTCTAAAACGTGCTTAGACCACATTTGGTGCAGTCATCCTGACTGGTTAAACAACGTGCATGTAAGGTCATCTGGATTGTCTGACCACTTACCGATTGTTGCCATCAGAACTTATAAGCGTGCATAGACAAATCAAGGCCGTCATGCTACAATGACCTACAGGGATATCAAAAGCTCGATAAGGAGAAATTTATTGCTTCTCTTAGGAATGCCCCATGGGACTGCGCCTTTGTGTTCGACGAGAGTGAAGATATCGTTGACGCGTGGTATAAGACCTTTAAGAGTGTTATAGATCAACACCTTCTGCTTAAACAAAAGCACGTTAAACGCGATGTTCAACCCAAATGGTTTACTAGTGAAATCTCCATGGAGATTAAAGTATTTGATAAGCTTCTAAATAAGGGCTCAAAAGAGCCAATTGAAATCGGACTGGAGAGTCTTCAAGCACGCGAAAAATAAAGTTACTCAGTTGATCAGGAGTACGAAAGAGACATACTTTAAGGATAAAGTTTCTGAAAATAAAAATAACACAAAGAAGCTTTGGAACCTGATTAAATGTGCTGGAATCAAGCAATTAGTAGAGAATGACGTAACTATCTCTGATAAGAAGACCATTGTTGAGATATTAAATTCTTTCTTTGTTGACCAACCTATGAAATTGGTTGCAGCGCTTGGTCAACAAACTCTATCGGATCCTTCAATCACAATCAGACGGGGTAGCAACGTGTTTGAGATTCCATCTATTACTCAGAAGGCTGTAGCTGAGTTGTTGTTGTCCATTCCATCTCATAAGGCAACTGGAGATGATGGTGTTAGCACTAAAATGCTTCGAATCGCTGCACCTGCAATTTCTCCCTCCCTTACCAAGTTGTTAAACCATTGTTTATTCACAAAGACTTTCCCGATTGCCTGGAAGGTTGCAAAGGTCACACCCGTTTTTAAAGGAAATGGGAACAGGGATGATAAAAACAACTATAGACCGATATCTGTTTTACCGGTTCTATCGAAGATATTGGAAAAACACATCTGTGAGTACCTATGTAAATATCTGAGATACAATGGTCTACTTCACAGGTTCCAGTCTGGCTTGAGGAAATTAGTCTGGAGTTTACCGCCCACCATCGTATAAGGCAGTCGATGATAAGAAATTAGGGAAGAATATCGAAAACGCTTATTTCTTGAATAAGGAGATGATTTTGATGGGTGATTTCAATGTTCATTTCATTTCCGCTGCCAGTTTCGACAAACACTCGCTTATGAAAACACTGAGCATTTGAATTTGACTCAACTTGTCCAAGACATAACACGTCCATTGTCTAAAACGTGCTTAGACCACATTTGGTGCAGTCATCCTGACTGGTTAAACAACGTGCATGTAAGGTCATCTGGATTGTCTGACCACTTACCGATTGTTGCCATCAGAACTTATAAGCGTGCATAGACAAATCAAGGCCGTCATGCTACAATGACCTACAGGGATATCAAAAGCTCGATAAGGAGAAATTTATTGCTTCTCTTAGGAATGCCCCATGGGACTGCGCCTTTGTGTTCGACGAGAGTGAAGATATCGTTGACGCCTGGTATAAGACCTTTAAGAGTGTTATAGATCAACACCTTCTGCTTAAACAAAAGCGCGTTAAACGCGATGTTCAACCCAAATGGTTTATTAGTGAAATCTCCATGGAGATTAAAGTATTTGATAAGCTTCTAAATAAGGGCTCAAAAGAGCCAATTGAAATCGGACTGGAGAGTCTTCAAGCACGCGAAAAATAAAGTTACTCAGTTGATCAGGAGTACGAAAGAGACATACTTTAAGGATAAAGTTTCTGAAAATAAAAATAACACAAAGAAGCTTTGGAACCTGATTAAATGTGCTGGAATCAAGCAATTAGTAGAGAATGACGTAACTATCTCTGATAAGAAGACCATTGTTGAGATATTAAATTCTTTCTTTGTTGACCAACCTATGAAATTGGTTGCAGCGCTTGGTCAACAAACTCTATCGGATCCTTCAATCACAATCAGACAGGGTAGCAACGTGTTTGAGATTCCATCTATTACTCAGAAGGCTGTAGCTGAGTTGTTGTTGTCCATTCCATCTCATAAGGCAACTGGAGATGATGGTGTTAGCACTAAAATGCTTCGAATCGCTGCACCTGCAATTTCTCCCTCCCTTACCAAGTTGTTAAACCATTGTTTATTCACAAAGACTTTCCCGATTGCCTGGAAGGTTGCAAAGGTCACACCCGTTTTTAAAGGAAATGGGAACAGGGATGATAAAAACAACTATAGACCGATATCTGTTTTACCGGTTCTATCGAAGATATTGGAAAAACACATCTGTGAGTACCTATGTAAATATCTGAGAGACAATGGTCTACTTCACAGGTTCCAGTCTGGCTTGAGGAAATTATTCTCCACTGAAACGGCTTTGATACGACTTGTGGATCAGCTCCTTCTTGAGCTTGACAATGACAAGCTATTGGTCTTGTCTTCGTGGATTACAAGAAGGCGTTTGATCTTATTGACCAACATCTGTTGTTATCAAAGCTTGGAGCACTTGGTGTGGGTGAGGTCTATCTGCCTCTATTTACTGATTATTTAAGTGGTTGAAAGCAATATGTCAATGTTGATGGATGTCATTCTAGTGTAAGGGACATTACTCTGGGGGTACCACAGGGTAGCATTCTGGGCCCTGTTTTGTTTCTTATATTTATTAATGACTTACCCACAGCATTGCAAAACACCGTAGTGGATATATATGCTGACGGATACCACAATCAGTTATTCTACTGATTATAAGATATCACCTCAGGCTGTCAGCGATGGTCTCCAGTTGGACTTGGATGAACTGCAGAGTGCAGATATGGTCAGATCACAACAAAATGATTCTCAATGAATCAAAGACGAAATCGATGCTTGTTACGGGAAAACGTCTCGTCAAAAAACTGGAACATCAGCAGTTGCATGTTAAGATAAATACCATTGATCTCGAGCAAGTAAATTCACACAGCTTGCTAGGAGTTAAGATTGACGACCGGTTGTCTTTTGACGAGCATGTAGATTGTCTTTGTAAGAAACTCTCTCAGCGTATTACTGTTTTGAGAAGGATCAAGCGTTTTCTCCCTTTTGATCAACGGGTATTATATTATAACGCTATGATCAAGCAAACTATGATGTATGTTTCCTCTGTGTGGTCGTCATGTTCTATTGAGAACATGCAGAAAGTTTTCCTACTCCAGAAACGAGCCGCCCGGATCATTCTCGATGCTGACACGCGAGCAAACAGTGTTGAACTTTTTAAAACGTTGGGCGTGAATATGTGCACTTTGGTATACAAGCGAATAAATGGTGAATGTCCACCCTATGAGGGAACTTCTAAGAGTAAACTCAGATATACATGATAGAAATAGCCGGTACGGTTCTCTCAACTTAATTTGCCCACGTTTTAAACGAGAAACCGAAGGGGGCCGATCATTTTGTGTTAGATCGACCAGGTTGTGGAACTCGTTACCGAATTATCTGAAGAAATGCCAAAACGTACATAGTTTTAGAAAGGCCTTACCTGATTGTTATGCCTCTAGTTTTAAAGATGTTGATCATTTTACTATTTCTTAATTTTAATTTTTAATTTTCCCTTTTTATATGTAGTTTTTGTTTTTGCTTAATTTATTCATATATGTATATAATAATGATGTAGTAGCTCATTATTGTTGTAAATATGTCGAGGGCCGCTAATTTATCAGTTTTTACTGTTATGTCGTCACCCTCTTTTAAATAAAGTTGATTCATTCATTCATTCATGTTGCATTATAAACAAAGATGACGGATACAAATATATAATTTACGAACCTCACTCACTAGGTTTTCGAACATTTCCAAGCGTTAGATCGTTTAATGGTCTACAACATACGTAAATTATGTTAAGCATAATGTTGTATTAGCAAAGTTATTTGGATCTCACAATACAAAGTTTAACAAAACTATCAAAATGCAGTCGCTTATCATGAAAGTAAGCAAAACAATACTAAAAAAGCAACAAGTGCCTCTTCTTGTTGCCTGTATTCGCACATGGTCAATATTCTTGCTTGTTGATTGTAACATATTTCGCGTTTGGGATGATGAAAAGCGGTTGCTGATGAGACCTGTTTCCTGTATTCGCGCGCTGTCGAAATTCTTGTATGTTTACGTGCAAAAGCAAATGCTTATCTTGTAAAAAAAGTCGCTCATGACAGGTTAACTCTTTCCCTACGGCTGAAAAACATCAAAAATTGAACGACCACGTTGTTCTATTGATATCTCTTGAAATAACCATAACTGTTGCGAAAGCTATACATTTTCTGGAAGCCCAATAAACCGGCTTTTACTTGTTCTTTTAAATTTCCCGAACAAAACACATTATGTTAATATAAATTAGCATTAATTATCATAAAACAGGTTGAAAAATTTACATTTTTCCAGAAAAGGCGATCTTGCACGCCCGCATAGCATCTTGAAAACTCAAAATGCCACCAATCGCAGAGTTGTTTATGAAATCAAATCAAACTTGGCGTGTGCGTGGATTTCATGTTCCTGGGGCTTGTCGAATTTCAATTTTTAATCTTGCGTTACCGTGTGCCGTGTTTTTCGATTGACGACTTTGCTGGTCATCAACGACCCATTTTAACTGCGCCCGTAGGGAAAGAGTTAATATAGAATGGCCGATATTTTTTCGCATCGATCAATTTTATATTTTCGCCTGAATTTTTCATCATCGGTGTAAGTCGGCTAAACAACACACACATCAAATTTTAAGCCAATTTGGTGAATTATTTCGTACATTTCTAAACACGGTGAATTTTGACCTTTTTGACCCACATGCACAGAACCTATTGTCTTTGTAGTGTATAGATAGCTTGCGTATATATTTAAAAGTATGAGCTCCCGTGCGGGTGGACCGGTGCGGGTGGGATCTCTGCAGAGACTCTGCTTCGGGTAACCCTTACATAATTCCTCTCATTGAGGGGGGTAGGGGGGAGCAGAGAAGGGGGTTCATTTTTTGTCACTGACCATTGTTTTGCTTTGTTAAACTGTATTTACATTGATTATTTTCAATTCAACAGATAATAAACTGCTTTTCCTTTCACGCTTTTTCTTCGATTATTTTCAATTTACCTATTATTGCTTATTAACTCTTTCCCTATGGCTGAAAAACATCAAAAATTGAACGACCACGTTGTTCTATTGATATCTCTTGAAATAACCATAACTGTTGCGAAAGCTATACATTTTCTGGAAGCCCAATAAACCGGCTTTTACTTGTTCTTTTAAATTTCCCGAACAAAACACATTATGTTAATATAAATTAGCATTAATTATCATAAATCAGGTTGAAAAATTTACATTTTTCCAGAAAAGGCGATCTTGCACGCCCGCATAGCATCTTGAAAACTCAAAATGCCACCAATCGCAGAGTTGTTTATGAAATCAAATCAAACTTGGCGTGTGCGTGGATTTCATGTTCCTGGGGCTTGTCGAATTTCAATTTTTAATCTTGCGTTACCGTGTGCCGTGTTTTTCGATTGACGACTTTGCGGGTCATCAACGACCCATTTTAACTGCGCCCGTAGGGAAAGAGTTAAACACTAATTCCAGGTATATACATTTTAACTACTGTTAGTATTGAAGGCTTGATTAACAGCCTCTGACAATCATACCTACACTAAAATATATTGGGACTGATTGCTATAGAAAAAGAAAAAGCGACGCTCGGATTGGGTTCACAAACTATGATAAATTAATATATTAGATATTCCGACGACGATATCTTATGAACTACTGGCTCTAGCAAATCATGCTATACATCAAATGAAAGCCTGAATACAACTCGGACATGTTTACAAAATTATCTTTGTAACTGACTACTAATAGCATCAAAAAAGGGAAAACGGGTTTACCTTTTGTCGACAATGAAAATTTACGAGCTTGTTATCTTCCGCCAACGGTACTGTATCTTTTGAACACTAAAATCTATGTTGTCCATATCCTATAACCTAACATGGACTGGAACGTCAAGAATCAAACCATGGGAAGCCTCCAAGAAAACAACACAAGTAATAAAGATACCAAGGACCAATATAAACCAAGCAATCAACACCAAGATAAATCCAATATAAAACAACACTGTTCAACAACCGAGATAATTCAATCAACATTGTGATACATTTCTTTCACCCATCTGGTCGTTACAGTTCTATATCGTCAAGACAATAATGTCTGGGGATGACCTTGGGGCCCTCATCATCCTTACCTTCCTTCTACCTCTATCTACCCATACCCACATTAACCTCAATCTTACTGGATCTGAGGGTCCCCTTTGGGTCATCCCTATTCTCACTCCTTACCTCACAGATCTATATCTTACACAGCTTGTCCACCACAACACAACTTTTATAAATTGTCTGAAAGCTATGCCAATAATCTATGTCATACATGGTCTGCAAACTCAAGAACCAAGCCTTGTAAATCGTCCAAGATAGCACACGAAGAATAAAACAACTTAATGATGATAAAGATAACCAATGACCAGGATAAACAAACTGATGACCAACCAACCAAGATAATTTATTTGTGATATATAATCATTCATAATTAATACCAATCTCTGTTATATTTTTATATTGATGTACTTGAACATTAGGTTGTAAAAATTGATGTTGTGGCTGGGATGGATAGCTCGGGGAACCTTCCTGATCCTAACTCTGATCCTTTACCCTATTATAACCTAACCCAAACCCAAATTTACTGGATCTGGATGATCCCCTCTAGGTTATCCATTCTTGCTACCTTTTACATGTTATATTGTTATTAACACACTATTTTCCTTGTCTAATACACTTTACCCGCTTTGTAAATATATATTCTTACCTTTGTCAATTATTTATTACTATACTTCCAATACACTACTTCACTATTTGCAATCAACCATTTTCTTTGTTCTCTCGTTTTTAACTATTAAACACCACATACATTTTATCTTATTTCATCATAATTCCACATTTCACGAACATTCAAAATTAAATCCACCGTAATATTGTACTAGATCCCTTAATATCCCACAGGAACACTAACTACCCCCCCCCCCCCTTCCATCATCAGACACGTACGTGAACACATTTAGACCTGGTAACTAATGACGTGCGTATATATTTTATCACAAACAAATAAACGCCCTCAGTTCGTATTTTACGAAGTCGCGAAAGCACTGTTATACTTACGAAGACCAACCACAACTTCTATCCTCTTTGGTAATATGGCACGACGAGTTGGAATTCCATGATCTAACAACACATTTGGTAAGCAGTCACTTTACTTTCCTTATACATATATATTTTATTATCACCGCGCATTATTATTTGCCTTCCAACGCAAAAAACATTGACTGCTAGTAGTATAGAGAGTGGGGCTGCGGGCTCACCAATGTCAACCGTAATATAAACACCAAAACATCACCAAACTCGCACCGAGCCACAACTCAGCGATGTTTCAGTATTTACGTTTTACAGTTGACATTGGTGAGCTCACAGCCTCACTCTCTATACTATTATGGTAATCATTAGTCAATCTAGACGCCCCTCCCACGTTTTCTACTAAATTGATGCCAAACACTAGCGAAAATACAAAGTCGCGATTTTCGCTAAATTTAGAGATAGAATGTGTCGCTTCATCGTTTTCACACCAAATTTGTACCAAGCCACAACTTGGCGATGTTTCAGTGTTTACGTTTACGGTTGACATTGGTGAGCTCACAGCCTCACTCTCTATGCTATTATGGCAATCATTAGTCAATCTAGACGCCCCTCCCACGTTTTCTACTCAATTGATGCCAAACACTAACGAAAAATACCAAACCACAATTTCAGCCATATTTAGAAAATAGAATGTGTCGCTTCGTCGTTTTCGCATATTTTTAAAAATAGAATGTGTCGCTTCAACATTTTCACATATTTAAAAAATAGAGAGTGTCGTTTCAACGTTTTCACATATTTAAAAAATAGAAAGTGTCATTTCATCATTTTCGCATTTTTGTTTGACAAACTATGACCGACGCGTTCTGCCGCTGTCTCAATTCACGCGCGAAAAAAACCCACTAGATTTTGGTTCTAGTGGTGATGTTTATCCAAATGGATAGCGAAATGGCGCTCTTTTGATTGGCTAACAACATTGACTAACAAATAGCCAGTTGTTTCGCGAATTAGTCCGTTTGTTCACTATTTTCAGTGTTTGTCACCTCACTTCTAAAATGGTGATCGTACACATATTTCGACGTTGTGATTCCTCCCGACAACAAACCTAAGAAAGGCACGTACGGCGTCACAACCGCGACAATGCTCTCAACGTCTTTTTTTAATAATGGGTCTTTTTGCAACTCGTCATTTAGTTCGTCAGGGTTTTCTATAGCGTTCAACCCATCCAGTAAGCTAGCGAATTTGCTGATTAGCAAGTCGGTGAGAAAAGCGTTTGCAATTTCCATTCTCTTCAACTCATATTGGCGCCATATCTTGTCGATAACCTTTGCGGACGCTTTTTTAATGTACGCTTCAGATTGGCTCACCACACCATCACCAGACAGTCTAATAAGTTCGGATCTCCTAACGTCAATGTTGTCTTCCACAGTCGAAGTACCATCAGTGTCCTCAACTAATTCCTCAATCGTGGGGTTTTCTTCACTTTTGCGTTTCACCATCACACTATTACTTATACCCATATTTTATTGCGGAATAACAACTTTGTGACTGTATGGATAGCGCAGTGAGATTTCAAGTCTAGCGTACTTATTATTTTTTAATGCGGTCACAATCGCCGACACTTCTTCTTTGCTAATGTGCCCAAGGTAATCGTCAATAACAACCTTCATATCACTTCTGCTCGGACAGTAAAAGCAAATGAGCTTACTAATGTTTTCTCTATACGGTTTTGCGATCGACGTCAGTTGTTGTGTGATGACAATAACGCTCAACATAAAATGTCGCGCGCTAAAAGCCAAGTTGACCAATTGACTAGTCCTATTCTTGACGTCTTGAGAACTCGCGCAATCGTCCAACACAATCAGAGTGTTAGTGCCTTTAAAAACGTTAGTTACACACTTGAGAACAGCGTCAACATTATCCTGCGCACAGTCTATCGCTAACACGTCAGGGTCGCGCACATATCTCCAATCTTGATACGCTTTATTCCACTCGAAAGTAGGGCAAATCAACACAATGTAGTCAAATTTGCCACAATACTCGGATTCCAGTGTGTTGAGTAAATAGTGTGTCTTACCACAAGCTGTCATCCCAACAATTAGCGCGTTAAACGGAGTTTCCATTAAATTGCGTTTGATTTAATACTGGATTGATTGCAGCCCATTGTTCATGAAGTTGACCAACCCATCACTCATCACAAACACCCTACACATGACATTTGCGGTCGTCGCTTTCTTAGTGATCTCAAGAAGCACACCGGATTGTGTGTTCACAATTTTTTTACCAGTGGCGACGTTGTAATTATCTTGAACGCTCCTCAAGTCAATGACTAACGCAAAACCACTTTGGTAGAATTTCTGTATAGTCATGAACTGAGCGTGTTCCTCACCCAACCCAAACAACCGTTTCGCTTCTGCGTAGAACTTCGACTTTGGGATGCCTTGTGAGTACACACTATTTGGCACACCTTCAATTGTGACTCTAACACTCTCGATATTTGGGTAAAGAAACTCCTCACTATCTGTTCGCACCTTATTCGTGAATAGCAACACAATTGCCTTCATGCTTTTTCTTGGAAGATTGACGTTCTCGTTCACGATGGTCGTACCTTTGTCCCATTCAGTGGTTTTCATCAACGTGACGTGTTCGTATGACAAACTACGACCACTTGCATAGCCTGACGCTATTTCATCAGCGAGCTCCTGGTTGTCGATCGTTTCGTACTCAAGCTCGAGGTTCTCCAGAGTGTATCTGCCTACACTTTCGTTGGATTGCGCCACCATGATGTCTGTGGCCTTCGGAAGTGTGATCACATACTGCAAGTTGTTGTTCATGCTAAAAGGAGCGTACAACCCATGGTCATTCATGATCTTACCGAGCTTAATCCGCTGTTTCGTTCCAATCACACCAAACATTAACGCGTCACTAACTTTAGCAACGTTTCCACTTGTCGCACCACTGTCATCCTTAGAAATTAGCTTTCTCAAGTTCTCACCACCAATACCATAGTCAACCATTTGGTCTCGCGCAGTAACACTTTCCCAAAGGTCACGATAAACACCAGTGTAATTTTCCCCACTGTTGTCATACACAGTTTCTCCAGCTAGTCTCACAACAAGTTTCTCACAAAGCAACTTGCTCACATTGTTCAAGAACCAACTTTTGTCATTCGCATTCTTAAAGTCGAACACTAAACCCAACGATCCAGGTACCAAACAGCTACTAACCTTGAGCTTCGGTACATCAATGTAAAGTTCCTCACCAGGACTGACTTTATTAGGGTTCAACGTGATCACATGCTGTGTTCTCACCCCTTTTATGACGCCCATGGTCGCTCGTCTAAAACCAGGACTCAATTCTGCTGACGTGACGTTCATATAGTTTACGTGTGTTTTGTTATCTTCGAAGCTGAGGCCCTCGAAGATGAGACTACCGTTTTAGCTTGTAATAGTCATAAGCGAACCACGCGAGTACCACTGCGAGTACCCACAGATTTTGAGCCAACCATGCGAGACCCTTCGCACCCAACGTCAACGCATTATAAACTAAGTTAGCCAACCCAACAGCCCATGGACCCATCTTCGTTATCGCGTTCTTAACAGCCTGTGCAAACGACCTCGTAGCCATAGCGCCTTTCATAACAGCGGACCTCCCAGCGATAATAATAGTTGTTATAACTCCAGCCATTGAAATTGCTACGGCACTCAACCCAACCACATTCTCTTTAGCCCATTCCTTGAGTCTCTGAAACCTGTCAATGTCGATCTCTTGTTGCTCTCTAACCTCTTCTATTTGTCGCTGTCCTAAAGTTCTATCTCGCGCTTCTTCAAGCCCTACAACACGCTCTCTCAACACAAATTTAATGCTTTCATTGTCTTCATCGTCTAGCTCGCCTGATGTTGTATCTATTGCCTCTTGAAAGTGGTCTGCTTGCACTTGCAGCGCACCATCGTCACCTACTCTTGACTCAGGCACCACACTATCGCTTGGATTAACCACACCACTCAGATCGCGGTTCTCGTTTGGTGTTAGCCCAGGTATGTCATCATAGTTCACTTTTGTTTCAATTACTGGGAAGTCATCTGGGGTCGCTTCTGTTGTGACAACTGTTGTTTCTGCATTCTCAGGGATTTGACTAACTAACTTTTTGAACTGCTCAATCGCATTTTTACTACTAGCGTCTTTACTGTAGATCAAACTTTTTTTCCCAGGTTTTAGAATTAGTTTAGGATTTCCATATTTACCATCTTTGTTTCTCGGTTTGAAAAGAATAGACCCTGAGTCCGTCACCTTTGATCTGTCGGCTATTTCCTTTGACGTGTCGTCACGACCGAGTTTTTTTTTATACAACTCACGTATTTTCTTATCTATTAGCTTGATTCTTTTTACTCGACTTTTTGTTACCTCTTTGTTGAACACGTTTAGCTCATCCAATTTTCTATAAAGATCGTCCGACCTCACTTCAAGAGCTACACTGTAGCTTGTGTCATCGACGTCACCATACGATTCCTGCTCAACAAACTCTACTGGTGGGACTTCTGTGTTAGTTCCTCTTATTGTCACCGTCTTACCATCGTCAGCGTCAATAAACGACGTCTCTTTTTGGCCACCTCGCCTCGCGTCTAGCTCACTCATTATCTTTTTCGCATGGTCTTGATAGTCGTTGTAATTAACACGAACGTCTTCCGGCATGTTGTCTTCAGTGTGCTTACCGTACATGCCTTCAATAAACTCTTCGATATCGGCAAGCTTCCAAAAAGACCACATCCAAAAGATGCAGTGCACGACCACGTCGAACCTGATTGTAAAATAAAGATGGAGCAGACCTCGTTTATCAACGAACTTGGGGTCTACTCGTTGGTGTTCTCGAGTAAAATGGAGCGCGCGAAACAGTTCGGAAGGTGGGTGCACTCAGAGGTCTTGCCAAGTGCTAGAAAGACTGTGGCTGACGTCGGTCTCAAACACAATCAGTTTAAAATGATCACTGAGTTCGATCTTCACACGAAAGTCGTTGGCTTTCTTAGGAAATATTATCCAGAAGCTATTTTGATAGCCGCTTGTGGTGAAAATCAAGACACCTCTGCGAAGAGAATAAATTCGTGGAAAAAAGGCTACCAACGTGGGACACCTGATTTGATTATTGCTAATGCAAACCAACAGCACAGTGGGCTTGTGATCGAGTTCAAGAACCCAGCTGGCACAGGCAAGACATCCAAAGAGCAGGACTCTCTGTTGCTCAGATACAAATCCGCTGGTCATCTAACATTGTTGTGCGACTCGTACGACGACGCTATCACTACAGTAATAAAATATTTCTTTGACATTGGGTTTCAATGTTCCCAGTGTTTTCGTAAATTTAAAAATAAAGCAGCGTTAAGTAACCACGAGAGACGCTATTGTAAAGAGACTTTTTAGACAACGAGTAATGAGTCGAATTAGCGCCCACTCTTGTTGTTGAGACGATGCTTGAAGTGACAACTGCTCTAGCATTTTTTAAAGATGTTTTTAACTTGATAAAAATATCTGCGAAACTTTCTCTCAATGAAAATATTTGTGGAACTCTCTTTATTTCACAAACCCTCTGACCACTGTGTGATGCGTGACTAATTTTATGTGTGTGTGAAAAAATGTTTCTATGAGACATTGGACGCTTCATGTGACCAATGTATAAATTTAAAAAGTGGGGTATCCGAGAACACCCTTAATTTTGTGTGGAAGGATGATGACGTCTACACACTGCGCGATATTGCTCAGCACCACCAACAAATGATGGTCCTGGATTATATCTCCAATTGAATGGCGCTTCAACAGTTGTTCCGCGAGTGTCACGACAAACAGCGCAATACGCTTTTAGAAATGTGATGTCGTCTGCCATTGGGAACAGTGTGTCAAGCTCACCAAGTCTTTTTAAGTGCTCTGTTGCTATGAGACCACAAATAATGACATGAATGCCAGCTTTGATGTAGTCACGAATAACTGGGAGTAGATCAGAGTACCAATGGCCTTCATCAATACCAATGACGTCGTAGCCAGCTAGTTTGGGAGAGCTTGGGAGGTTGGTGATTAACTTCGCAGGTAAACTGTCTGATCCAACAACAATGGTCTGACGATGCGTGGAGAACGCGTGGTCAGTTCGCCTAGTGTCGCCTGTGTTGTTCATGTAAAGGACTCTAAACCCTGACTTACTTAACGCAACTAACCTGCGGAGAGTCTCTGTCGTTTTTCCTGCGAACATGGGACCAATCACAATTTCTAGTTTACCAACTTTCCTCATGATTACTATATCTCCAGAGAAATGTTCTCTCCTGTTGCGGCAACTGCTGTTCATTGTTAAATATCCGCTGAAGCTCTAAGTTTTTGAGGTGGGACTGTGAGCTCTCGTGTCTTGAGCGATGCATTGGGTTGTTTGTGGTCACACCGCATGGGTAACACATGTACACGTTGTGCGCGTGTGCAAAGCTCTGATGGGTGGATGAGCGTATGTGGTCCTCGAGGTCGTCCGCACTCAGTATATCATTACACCCCACCACGCAAACGTTAACGTCACGGTTCGCGGCGAGCTCTAGCCACGCTTTGAGTTTGGTTGGGCATGGTCTCCATAGAAGGATCGTTAAGAACACTTCGAGGTAGTTACCGAGTAATGTAGCGGTGGACTCACAAGGGTTACCTAAGTAGTCACCACCCGCTAACACAAGACGCTTGAACGGTAAGTAACACCACACAGGGATCTTGTTAGCTAACTCATTAACCCACCAGTTGGCTGTGTCTTCTTGAAGATTGATCCAAGCCTCGTGAACACGCTTTGTGGTGAGAGTCTGAGCGTTGAATCGTTTTAGCGATTCCTCATTTCTACTATAGATGTCGTGCGACGCGAAGGCTGATAAGTACTCTTTTAAGACACTAGGTCCAGAGGTGTCTTGTGGGATAGACACGTTGATAAAGTGGTTTCTTCGAAACTCAGCAATCTCCGCTTCGCTAACCTCTCGGGCTTGAGTCATTATGTTATACTCCCAGAAAAAATCCTATTTTTTTAGTGCGTTTGGTCTGGAACTGTGAGGTCAACTGTGAGATCCCTGTGAGTAAGATAACACGTGATAGTGTATTAGATGGCTGAGGACCCACAGACGGCTGTCGATGCTAAGATCACGGCTGATGTGAAAAGTGTTAAGGTGAAGGACCCAAAGCGTGTTGCTGCTGGTAAAAAGTTGGCTGAAATATCGAAAGTCGCGAAAGAAAGGAAAATGCGTGAAATGATAGTCAACGAAGAACGGGGTAGTGAGTGGAGCTATGGTTACATTGTTGGAACACTTGGTGTTATCATTGCTGCTGCTTCGCTATGGTACACGATCAGCAGTGAAAAAGAAACACGATTAGAACCTGTGAGTACTGTGGCTAGCACGTCAGAAAATCGTAGAACTTGTCGTCCAGCGTTAGACACATTTGATTCTTGAACAAAACACACGACAATGTATATGACTGCGATCGATCGAAAAGAACTTATGAACGAATTGTACGACGCGCTACTTGTCACGACCGGCGCTGTGGTAGTGAGTATGATTTCTAAAAGGGCTTTGGGAGAACCATTGGGAACACCAGAGACAGTGAGAGGCACAGTGAAACTCGCTGCGGCTGTTGGTGCAGGAACGCTGTTAGTAAAATGGGTGCAATCAAAAAAGTGGATACCGACAGATCCATTCAAATCAACGTAAGTTAATGGTGAGTGTTGTGGCTGGAGGGATTTTTAATGCAGTGGCTTTTGCAGGTGCTGGCTTTATGTTTTCGAAGTTTAATCACACAGGCAATGAGGCTGAGATGAAAAGACACAATCACGCGTTGGAGCAGTTAGCCAGTGCGAAAGAAGTGTGGTATGAAAACGAAGTCGCTAAAAAAGATCAGATTCAGCGCTTGCGACAACAGCTCTCAGACGCTAATGCTGACATCAATGACACAAACCACGCGTTGGAAGAACTTAGAAGCGTAATGACCATACAGTACAGCGGTCGAGTGTTCACTGACCTCCCGAAGATTGCGGATTACTACCAACCGAGTGCGGAAATGAAGGAATACCAATTGTTGTTTGCTAGTGCGTTAGGTTTGGGTAGTGGAGTAGCGGTGTGGGTATTGGTTCGATAAAAAAATGTTGGAGTAGTATAAGTGATGGACAAACTTATGAGGCAGATGAGCTATGGCTACACAATCGACGAGATCGCGAATGAGACGCAAATTGAGTGTGGAGGCACCTTCAGGCTCTACTACTGCTTGGATTGTGACGTTGTGAAAAACATGACTGACTGCGGTGGGTACGCGTGTCCAAAGTGTGGCGACATCGAATGGGGCCACACTCAGAGTTATAGCGACATGAGACTCACACGACCAAAAAGCGTTCACAAGCGGTCTTGGTGGATGGGGAGGAGACTACGGAACGTTGTGAAGTATGAGCACCTTGAGTTGATAAAAGAGGACTTCTTGAAAGTTGTCAATGTGTTGTACTCATGCAATTTGATAAAGGGTAGAAACGTCAGCAGATACGGATACTACATTATTAGGTTGTGTCATAGAAGACAACTCGAGACACTTGAGAAGGTGTCAGACCTTAAAGACGGAAAGGTGAAAGAGAAGTTTGACAACAATCTGTTTGGGGTGGTGTATCCAAAGTTGGGATGGTGCGAAAGTGGTGATCGTTATTACAACGAGTGGCTTAGGAAAAAATACAAGTGTAGTATATAGAAGCCATGGGTGACGTCGCTAGAACTGGTGCAGCTGTTGTAAATCCGCTAACAGGTAGAGCAGTCAACGTTCATGGGCGAGTCTACAATCAACTTGTTAGAGATGGTGTTTTTAGCGACACGACAAATGCAGCTATTGTTAATCCGCTGACAAACAGACGAGTTAACGTTGGCTGTCGGACACACAACCGTCTTGTCAGAAACCAGGAGGCACAACCCACAGTTGAAGACCATAGCCCACGGCTGTTGGATCGAGCGTTGAGAGGGTTTGCAAGGTCTTATGGAGTTGAGGTGGTTAACGACAGAGACATCAATCAGGTGAACGGTAGTAGAAGCGCTGTCATCAACCTTTTGAGACGTGAGTTGGGTGAGACCAATGGAATGAAAGTGGTAGAGACAGTTAAAGTCACTTTTGAGAAAGTCCTAGAGCGTGATAAGACCACATATAAAACTGCCTACTTTAACAGCGGGACGTTTGTCGTCATTAACGAGCATGATATTGAAGGTGTTGCCAACCGTGGATCGGAACAGATTTTGACGCGGATAGCTGGGTGGTTATCTGAGGGGTCTGGATGGACTATCGACAAAATAGACGCGCACTACGTTAATATCGCTATTTATAGACCCTTGAATGGGAGTAGCTACATTGTGTTACCAAAGGAGCTGTGCAATAGTATGAAGGGCTTGATAAACGTAAATAATGAGGATGACAACAAGTGCTTTAGATGGTGTCACCTAGCACATAAGTTTCCTGTTGGAAAAAACTCTGATAGAACGTCGAAGTACGTCAGACATGTCAGTGAGTTGAATTACGATGGAGTCGACTTCCCAGTCACACTCAAAGATTACAACAAGATCGAAAAGGCTAACGAAATTAGCATTAACGTTTTTGGGTATGAAAATAAGCAGCCATTCCCTGTGTACGTTTCTAAGGAGGTGTACCCCGACCATATGGACCTATTGTTGATAACTAATGACGATAGCAAGCACTATGTGTACATTCGCGATTTCAACAAATTCATGTACCGTCAGACAGAGCATAAGGCTAGAAAACACTTTTGTAGATATTGCCTGCAGTGTTTCACCCGAGAGGACGTGCTTGAAAGTCATGTGGAAGTGTGTTTGGTCATCAATGGGAAGCAAGCTATTAAAATGCCGCAAAAAGGTGCGAAAGTGAAATACGAGAATTTTAGTAGGCAGCTAAACGTACCATTTGTGGTGTATGCAGACTTTGAGGCTATCACACAGAAGGTGCACACAACGACACCATCAAGCGAGTGTAGCTACACAAATGCCTACCAGAGGCATGTTGACTGTGGTTATGGGTACAAACTGGTTTGTTGCTACGACGACGAGTATAGTAAGCCAGTAAAAGTGTACCGCGGTGAAAACGCAGTTAACAAGTTCATTGAGGAGATGCTAGAAATTGTTGAATATTGTAAAGTAAAACTTTGACGAGGCTAAAAGCTGTCACATTTGCAGTGTTGAGTACACTGGCGCTGACGTTAGAGTGAGAGACCACTGTCACGTGTCAGGTAAGTACAGAGGGTCTGCACATCGTGAGTGTAACGTGAACTTTAAGTTGACTGATAAAATCCCTGTGATCTTTCATAACTTACGCGGTTACGATAGCCATTTCATTATGCAGGAGATTGGCAAGTTTGGTCAAGACATAAATGTGATACCGAACAACATGGAGAAGTACATGGCGTTCATGCTTGGAAAAAACTTGGTATTCTTGGACAGTTTTCAGTTCATGAGTAGTGGTCTAGACAACTTGGTGAAGAACCTACCAAGAGACGCTTTCAAATACACGTCAGAAGTGTTTCGTGAAACAGGGTTGGCACTAATGTCAAGAAAGGGGGTCTACCCCTATGATTACATGGACTCCTTTGAAAAATTCGATGAAAGCGAGTTACCCTCCAAAAAAGACTTTTACAGCATTCTGAATGACGAGCACATTACGGAAGAAATGCATGAGCGCGCTTGCGACGTGTGGGACTACTTTGATGTTAAAAATATGGGTGGGTACCACGACCTGTACTTGAAAAGTGATGTGCTCTTGCTCGCCGATGTTTTTGAGAACTTTAGAAAGACATGTCATCGCGAGTATAAGTTAGACCCGTGTCATTATTTCACATCACCCGGACTGGCTTGGGACGCGATGTTGAAGATGACTGGAGTGGAACTTGATTTGTTGTGCGACATTGACATGTTTCAGTTTGTGGAGTTGGGAATGCGTGGTGGTGTGAGCTACATATGCAACAGACATGGCGTGGCAAATAATAAGTACATGAAGGGGTACGATAAAGCGCAAGAGTCGAAGTATTTGATGTACCTTGACGCCAACAATTTGTATGGGTGGGCAATGAGTCAAAGTTTACCTACGGGCGGTTTCAAGTGGTTGACTGAGAAAGAAACAAAAAAGGTTAATCTACACGACTATCACAACAATAGTAAAAAGGGTTTACTGCTTGAAGTCGACTTGGAGTATCCAGACCATTTGCATGACCTACATAACGATTACCCGCTGGCTCCTGAGAAGATGGAGATAACCGTTGACATGTTGTCGAAGTACTGCACGAAAATTAAAAATAAGTTTAACGTGAGTGTTGGCGGTGTGAAGAAGCTGGTGACTAATTTGATGAACAAAAAAAAGTATGTGTGTCACTATAAAAATCTGCAGTTGTATGTGGATCTTGGATTGAAAATCAAAAAGGTGCATAGGGTCCTACAGTTTGACCAGTCCAAGTGGTTGGGCAAGTACATTGACTTTAACACAGTCAAAAGAACTGCGGCTAAGAACGCTTTTGAGAAGGACTTTTTCAAGTTGATGAATAACAGTGTGTTTGGACGTGAGATTAGTGACCACTGGGAGGAAATTTGAAAAGCTTGTCTCAAAGCCGACGTTTGTGTCTTACAAGATATTTAGCGAGAACTTAGTCGCCGTCCACAAAGTTAAAGAAACGCTGACATTGAACAGGCCCGCATATGTGGGTATGTGCATACTAGACTTGAGTAAAACGCTGATGTATGATTTTCACTATAATTACATTATGAAAAAGTACTCTAGCGACACCTGCAGATTGCACTTCACTGACACTGACAGTCTGCTGTACACAATCAAAACTGATGACGTTTACTATGATGGAGCGCGAAAAGTTTGACAATAGTGATTACCCTGTAGACAACCCATTCGCTTTTAAGGAGAATAAGAAAGTTATTGGGAAGATGAAAGACGAGTGCGCTGGAACGCCAATTATTGAGTTCGTTGGGTTGCGCAGCAAAATGTATAGTTATTTAAAAGAGGATGGAGGTGGTGGAAAAACTGCTAAAGGTATTAGAAAGAATATAATTAAAAAGGTAATCAGACACGAAGATTACAAAAGTGTGTTACTTGAGCAGAAACAATTGCGACACACAATGAAGACCATTAGAAGTGTCAAACATCAGCTAGGTAGTTATGAAATTAATAAAGTGTCGCTATCCTGCTTTGATGATAAACGATACCTTTTAGAAAATGGTATTGACTCCTACGCATATGGTCACAAAAACATCATAGTAAGAGATACCACTGAAAATAGTGAACAAACGGACTAATTCGCGAAACAACTGGCTATTTGTTAGTCAATGTTGTTAGCCAATCAAAAGAGCGCCATTTCGCTATCCATTTGGATAAACATCACCACTAGAACCAAAATCTAGTGGGTTTTTTTCGCGCGTGAATTGAGACAGCGGCAGAACGCGTCGGTCATAGTTTGTCAAACAAAAATGCGAAAATGATGAAATGACACTTTCTATTTTTTAAATATGTGAAAACGTTGAAACGACACTCTCTATTTTTTAAATATGTGAAAATGTTGAAGTGACACATTCTATTTTTAAAAATATGCGAAAACGACGAAGCGACACATTCTATTTTCTAAATATGGCTGAAATTGTGATTTGGTATTTTTCGTTAGTGTTTGGCATCAATGGAGTAGAAAACGTGGGAGGGGCGTCTAGATTGACTAATGATTGCCATAATAGCATAGAGAGTGAGGCTGTGAGCTCACCAATGTCAACCGTAAACGTAAACACTGAAACATCGCCAAGTTGTGGCTTGGTACAAATTTGGTGTGAAAACGATGAAGCGACACATTCTATCTCTAAATTTAGCGAAAATCGCGACTTTGTATTTTCGCTAGTGTTTGGCATCAATTTAGTAGAAAACGCGGGAGGGGCGTCTAGATTGACTAATGATTACCATAATAGTATAGAGAGTGAGGCTGTGAGCTCACCAATGTCAACTGTAAAACGTAAATACTGAAACATCGCTGAGTTGTGGCTCGGTGCGAGTTTGGTGATGTTTTGGTGTTTATATTACGGTTGACATTGGTGAGCCCGCAGCCCCACTCTCTATACTACTACTGCCGCCAAGCCCAAATCCCTGCTGAAGAGACCAATAAAGAAGGTCGAAACATATGTACAGGGTTGTGTCCCATGTATTCGATGCACTATACAATTATACCCATCTTTACTCCTTCTCTGTATTTTAATCATATTTCTTATTCAATTTGCACTGCATGTCCGGCCCGTCGTTGTCATATTATACGCATTATAGCCGTTGGCTAAATGCGCACATTATTCTAATCCCCGTCCACATAGTCTGCCACGATTACAGATCCAGGATATCAGTGTGGTTCTCATTACCTGTCCAAAACCAACGCCCTCAGTTCGTATTTTACGAAGTCGCGAAAGCACTGTTATACTTGGTAATATGGCACGACGAGTTGGAATTCCACGATCTGTCAATCATGTTTACATTGATTGAGAAATCCAGCCCAAGTAACTGAGATCCCAAGGGCTTTTTCCATTTCCCTTAAAAAGTTAAACATTCATAAAATATTAGTATATTTGCAGTTTGATTTTGCCATGATTATTGCATTTTCAGTCATATCGAGAACTGTGTTGCTGATGTCCGTGCTTGGATGCTTTCTAATCGCCTTCTGATCAACGACACCAATACCGAGTTTATAATCATCGGTTCCCAGCAAATGTCCAAGATTCAGATAGATAAGATTACAGTTGGAGAGTCTACGGTTGAAGCTGTGAAGATGGTACGTAACCTTGGAGTATGGTTTGATTCCCAAATATCAATTAATTCTCACATTGGAAAAGTGTGTAGTAAGGCATTCCGCAGCCTTTATAATATCCGACAGATCAAGAAATCCCTTTCTGAAGAAACAACGAAGATTTTGGTGCATGCATTTGTCACCTCGCATCTCGACTATTGTAACTCATTACTGTATGGTATCCCACAATATCAGTGTGACCGTTTACAAAGTGTTCTTAATGCCGCGGCACGTTTTCGACCTAAATTCGACCATATCACTCCCGTTCTGAGTAAACTACAGGAAGCCACCTGTTCGGTATTGGGTGATGTTTAAGATACTGCTGCTGGTGTACAAGCAAGCGGAATCTAAAAAGCAAGGGGAATCTAAAGGATTATGTTTATGCACTGATATCAATGCTATGGAGCAGAGATTTTATGGCAAAACATTCAATTTATGGGAAAGGACCTAATACATTTAAAGTAAAACAGCCTAAACCTCCGCTTGAGCCACAAAAAGTACAAAGCATTTGTGTAAGTTTTATGTTATGTTTGGAGAGTATTTTTATACCACTTTCACCATTCGCCTTTTCAAGAAAAATGATTATACTATATAATAAAAAGTTTTTATTTTAAAGTTACTGCAGATGCTAGGTCGAGTTAGCATACAACTGTATATGCTAAGTATAAAACCCTGCTATTATCCATAGAATTTTATTTACTTCTTACATTCTTAGAATATGCTGCGAATAAATTTGATTGCAAGGAAGCTGATGTGAAGAAAATAATGACTAAAAACTAACATCATTGCAAAAGTTTTACTTGTCCAAGAAAAATTGAATAGTATCAAACCAATTGACTAGATTGATATTTTTTAAAGTGCCAATGAAATGAAGAATATAATAATAAAGAATATAATAATGAAGAATATCAATTTATAGCTCTTTCATACTTCACTTGTCTGATATTGAAATGAAATGTCTATGATTTAACAAACAAATTAAACTATTGGAAAATCATGTGTATATATTTACGATTATTGACCGAAATCACTGGTAACCTCAAATATTGCCACAGAAATCAAGTTTCAAGTAATTTTGTTTAATAATCTTAAATATATGCACGATTGTCCAATATGTTACGTCATGGATCATGTCATTTGAATAACACAAAAGTATAAATATTTTAATTTTATTTTATTGTAAATAGCTAAGAGCATCAGCGATTTGTTGTATTACCATACACTATCTATTAAAATTAAAGTTTAATGTACTGCATGTATAAATTATATGTATAGGTAATCGTATGATAGCGAGTGCAATTAAGGATTTACACCACAAGTGATATTTTTTAAAATGTGCGAAAATTGCACAAGCCGTTAGGCGAGTGCAATTTGGCACAATTTTCAAATATCACAATTTTCAAATATCACGAGTAGTGTAAATCCTTAATTGCACGAGCAAAATCATACAATTACTCATTTATTATATGCATGACAAAATTACGACACGTACACTTCATCGTTTTCCAAGTCTTTAAAAACGTCTTGTTTCATTAGTTGACAACAAACCTTTTCACTCTTGCTGTTCTTTATACTCATTTGAAAATATTTACATGGAATTTTTAATTCATAGTGTACCATAAATCATTGGAAAAGTTAAATATTTCCATTGTAGAATAGGCTACCATTTTGAATTTTATTGTCAAACTTGTTCTTAGTGTCTTCTCTCTTTTCATTTATCGCACTCAGTGCAATAAATGAATTTATTGCACTCCTCTCAACCAATCAGAATCCAGTAATTTTGTCATGTATATAATAAAGCATTTTATACCATGTTCAGAAACATTCTATAGACTCTGAAGAATATTCTTTAGAATCTTATAGAATATTCTTTAGAATCTTTGTAAGTACTAAAAACGATCTACAATGACCTAAACAGTCACTAGAAATACGTTCCGTAATAATCCCTCGCCCGCCTGTTCTATCCCCCTGTGGGATTTTTTATTTACTTCTTACATTCTTAGAATATGCTGTGAAAAATTAGATTGCAAGGAAGCTGATGTGAAGAAAATAATGACTGTAAAAACTAATAACATTGCAAAAGTTTTACTTGCCCAAGAAACATTGAATAGTACCAAACCAATTGACTAGATTGATATTTTTTAAAGTGCCTATGAAATGAAGAATATAATAATGAAGAATATCAATTTATAGCTCTTTCATACTTCACTTGTCTGATATTGAAATGAAATGTCTATGATTTAACAAACAAATTAAACTATTGGAAAATCATGTGTATATCTTTACGATTATTAACCGAAATCACTGGTAACCTCAAATATTGCCACAGATTATCAAAGTAGACAATTAAATCAAGTTTCAAGTAATTTTGTTCAATAATCTTAAATATATGCATGATTGTCCAATATGTTGTTACGTCATAGATCATGTCATTTGAATATCACAAAAGTATAAATATTTTAATTTTATTTTATTGTAAATAGCTAGGAGCATCAGCGATTTGTTGTATTACCATACACTATCTATTAAAATTAAAGTTTAATGTACTGTATGTAGCGAGTGCAATTAAGGATTTACACCCAGACTGGAAACTTTGTCGTGCGCACAGAAGATCTTCCGCGCACACTTGAAAAGCCACACGCGCAAAATGTGTGGGGCACGCGCGCAAAATGTGTGGGGCACGCGCGCAAAATGTGTGGGGCACGCGCGCAAAATGTATTGCGCAAAAGTATGACGCGCGCGCGCAAAAAATATGATGCACAGCGCTTGCAAGAAGAAAGTTTGATGCGTCTGCAGGCTTGCAGCGGCCAAATGCAGACTCTTTAAGTTGGTGCAATTTAAGACGGACAACATGGTCAAATCCGCTAATGCATTTCCTGATTAGCGATTTTCAATCGATACGATTTTGACAGCACTTTTATTAAAAAGAGTAGTTGTGTCGTCATGCATTGCTGATAGTCTCATCCTTGGCAGCGTGTCATTCAGTCATTGTTAAAATTTATTTTGTGAAACACACATCGTTTTGGGGTGTTGTGAACTGAGGCTAGCACGGCCAGCATAATTAAGAAAGTTCAAAGTCAACAGTTTAAAACGAGCTAAATACGTCATAACGAGATTACGTAAAATCCTAAGTTTAGAATATGTAATGCCGAGTCATAATTACATATAGATCTAATATTAGCTTTCACAAATGCCTTTAGAAAGAGGTATATAAGTAGAAATTAAATAAATCAATGTTATGTTAGTACTAAGTGAAGCAAACGAAGCAATAAAGTGTGCAGAATCCTATCATCAAGCGTGAGCAAATCTTATAGTGAGGACAGTCATATCCAATATTGGGAGTTCTCTCCAATGTCAGAGGCAATCAATTCTAAAGAGAAATTCCCAACAGGGGTTTCGCAGATTGTTTTACGGCTGATAAGCAGGGTGAGCCACTCGGAATGTGAATGTAGACGAGTTCTTGCTTACTAACCTTATATACTAACCTTACTAATACTATATATTCGTCGAAATCCAATAGCAATGTCTTTCCAGGCGACCAGGTTTCCTGGCTAGAACTGAATACTGATAAACCGTATTTAACAGAAGGTAAGTCATTAAATATTCCTTTAAATTTTTGTTTTCCTATTTACCTATGTTATAATCTGAAAACTAAACAGTACTGAAGTCAGTCTGTTGATTTCGCTAAACATCGAAAAGTAATGTCGGTAATATTTTAATTATATTGTGACAATTGTGTAATATCGGTTTTTACCAACATTATGTGTAATAATTGTAAATAGTTTACTACGAAAGTTCAAATGTAGTGCAGATTCATCATTCATAAAGGAAGTTGAAAGAAAAAACAAAAAAAGGTGACGGATAAATTAAGGAATTAACA
This sequence comes from Chrysogorgia sp. JL179-B06, assembly GCA_035772405.1. Taxonomy (NCBI): domain Eukaryota; kingdom Metazoa; phylum Cnidaria; class Anthozoa; order Scleralcyonacea; family Chrysogorgiidae; genus Chrysogorgia; species Chrysogorgia sp. JL179-B06. Next base: position 524,430 of record JAYKKM010000217.1, read on the forward strand.
TCTTGCCTGCTTTAACCATAAAGGCGTAAGAAACAGTATAGTGTTACAAACTAGCCGGCACGTCCGGTTTTAAACGAAGATTAGGAAGATAAGTCATAAAAATAGGTCCGCTCAGGCGTACATGTATCTGCGCTAATATGTACAGGGAGCGTGTGTATAAAACATGTTTTCAGCATTCGCATATGTAATATTTAAGGAATAGAAAACATTTTCCATGTTTCCATAGAGTTGATAGAGAAACACGAGTGAAAGGTTGAAACGTGAAATGTTTGTGGCTGGGAACACTGGCCCAAAGGGCGAGTGTTTTATCGCTATTTTGAGTTCCTCCAATGTTCCATGAGTGTTTCTATATTAACTTGAAGGAAACACAGATCTGAAACACATGTCCATTTCATTCATAAAATAACCCTTTGAAATTTGATAAATGTGCAATTAATCATTGATTGAGCATGCAGTTATACCAATAACAATGTTATAACTGCAGTCTCAAATAGTACTGTATTTTGTAAGTATACATGTAAATAGTATTAAACTATGAAAAATTGAAAAAGAAACGATTAATCTAACTTGGTTCTAAACATGCTGTAAAAGATTAAAAATACATATACTGTATGAAATTATAATGTATTAAGTTTTGTATGAAATAGATTAATAGATCTTATAAATGTAAACAAACTGAAGCAGCATTATTGAAACATTTTAAGTTGTTAAGTGTTAACTGTTATGAGCGACTTTGTGTGTGAGCTATATTGTTACTAAATTTCATTACTGAACTTATTTTTTTGCAAGTTATATATTTTGTCTGTTTAAGAAGATAGTTAACCATAACCCAACATTACTGGAACAGTAAATAAGCTCAATATTGCTGTTTTGTTGTACTATGTCTATTTTTTATATATTTATTTGAATTAACACAAATTTAATATGCCTTGGAAAACTGTCTAGGAGAGTTTTCAAAATGTGCGCTTGTGGGATATAAACAGTCCACAAGCCGAGAAAATCACCCAACTGATTGCCGAAATGATGGCGGTAGACAACCAGCCTTTTCTGATGGCAGAAGATATCGGCTTCCTCCGTTTAATTGGCCATTTGGCTCCGCGTTACACGGTTCCTAGCCGTCGTTACTTCAGCGACGAAGTAATACCAAGCATGGCCACCAGAGTTGAAAATACTGTCAAGCAGCTTATTGGCGACTGCCCGTGGCTGTCGTTCACGTCAGACATATGGACTTGTCAGCACACCAATGATTCATACATCAGTATGTCGGCTCAATGGATTGACGAAAGTGAAAAAAACCCGAGGAAATCGGTAGTATTGCATTCCAGCGTTTTTCCTGGAAGCCACACAGCGGAGCATATTGGGGAGAAATTGAGATCAATGCTGGGGAAATGGGAGATTTCGGCCGATCGATGTCACATGGTCATCACCGATAACGCCGCGAACATTATCAAAGGTGTTAGGTTGGCTGAGTTAACAAGCGGTTCTTGTTTTATCCGCACTATCCAGCTGGCTATAAACGACGGGATCTTTTCGCAGAGAAGTGTGAATGATATGATAGCAAAAGCAAGAAGATTGTCGGTCACTTCAACCACTCCTCTTTATCATGCAACAGGTTAAAGGAAATTCAAAAAGAACTGGGACTTCCACAGAAAAAGTTGATCCAAGATGTGGCTACAAGGTAATGATTGAATTAATTGTGTTAAGTTTTCTAATTTTTAATTCTCTTTTTATAGAAACAAATTTCTGGAGTTTACTGAGATGGCTCTGCCGTTTTAAAAAAAAACATTTTGCGTGTTTGACAGTTCGTCATCTTATTTTGTTTGCTGGGTTTTACAAGCCTCCTTTCTGGCTTTTTAATTTTTATCTAGATGGAATTCTACCTACTACTTACTGGAGCGTGTGTTAGAGACGAAGCGTGCCTTGGTGCTGTTTTCAACCGAAAACAGCATTCCAACACTAACCAACAATGAATGGGTGCTTGTAGAAAGAGTCCTCCGCTTGCTCCAGCCTTTCGAAGAATACACAAAAGTAATGAGTGCCAACAACTCGTGCATCTCCGAAGTGTTACCAGCCGTGACGGTCTTAAAGCGGTTCTTGAGCAAAGACGACGGTGAAAAGACAAGTGGTGTTGGTACCATGCGTGAAACATTGTGCAATGCTCTTGAAACACGCGGAGGATGAAAACTATCTTATTGCTACTGTCACTTATCTGCGTTTCAAATCGAAATTCACAGGTCCAAGCGGGCAAGAATTGCTTCTAGCGAAGATGCGTGCAGAAATTCCTGGGTCATCCACTGAAAGCGAAGTTGAAGCTCAGCCACCACCAGAGAAAAGGATGCGGAAAGATAACCACACTGACCTCTGGGCTTGCTTTGATGAAATTGCGACAGGATCGAGTGAACAGTCGCCCGCGGCGGTAATCGATTGCGAAAGAGAAGTTAGTTTCTTCCTCGGTTTGCCTCTGCTTCCCATAAAAGAGTGCCCTTTTCAGTGGTGGTCAATAAACAAAACTTCATATCCCAATATTTTTGCTATTGCTAAGCGATATCTTAGTGCACCTAGTAGTAGTGTTTATTCGGAACGACTGTTTAGCGAAGCCGGAAATATTTCGGAGGCCAAACGCAATCGTTTGACTCCTCATAAGTCGGAATCGCTGCTGCTTTTACACCACAATCTGCCACGCTTGAAATTCCAGTATTAAACGATTATTAATTTTAAATATTTGATATTCACGGTTAAGCTTTACATTATATCATATTATAACACAAATTCAGCTATTTAGTTTTTAATTGTAAGGCCCACGCACACTGGACGCCATTGAGCAACGCGGCGCGATTTTTTAGTTTTCACTGACAAATAAGTTTGCTCCTGAATTAGTTTTCTAAAATATTTTTTAGCGCAAGAACATTTTGATTTTTGACTTATCTGGTTTACTTGTCTTTTAAAATTCATAGTCAGTTTTCATTTGGTTTCAAAAACTGAAAAATCGCGCCGCGTTGCTATATCGCGTCCGGTGTGTCTGGGCCTTAACTGTTGCCGTCCTGCGCCGTGAGTTCAGGATGAATCGATGTAAATGTGATACTATAATCTATATTTTTAACTTTCACTATTTTTGCTGTAAAAATACTTAAAAATCAAATTAACCAATGTTTACAAATTACGACTTAACTCTTGATAACTATAGAGTTCATAGTTCAGTAAATTTTGTAATCACGTTTCTTTTACTGGTTTTAATGTTTCGCCAACATTTTGCCCTAAAAACACTCAGCTAAGAATTCTTGACGAAATTATCGGTAACTACCGATATATCGGCCGATAAACCCGCAAGTTATATCGGTATTTATCGTATCGGTAAATTGGATTTTTCGTTATCGGTGCATCCCTACTTGATGCTTACATCGATGGCCAAGTTTCAAAGTTTCTTGCCCAGCCGCTAGCGAATACGGGATTACCACCACACTACTACGTAACCGGTGATAAGTCAACAAATCACCGCATCACAAACCAAGCAACCTTGATCTGCCCCGTGGTAAACGGTCGAAGAGAAGCAATTGTATTGTTCGCACAACCAGTCTATGAAGATTCAACTGGAAGGGGAGGCACGGGCGACGAGCTTGCCAAGAAGATCCTAGTGGACCTAAAGACCCACGCCAACGTCGAGAAAGAGCGGATCCTTTATATGAGTGGAAAGGTGACTGATGGTCAATACATTTGCGAGGGTTTTGTTTCAGAAATGAACAAAGCCTTGTGGGGCCATCTTCCCTTGGAAATCCAAGATACGTTCTGGTGGTCTTTGCAGTGGGACCCTGCACACTGGATCGACGAGATTTTCAACAAGTTCATGGATTCAGAATTTGTTTCCAGACTGTTAATGAGAACTAAACTTTTCCATACTCTATTCGGTCATGGAAAGATGCATTCCGTTGCCAAAGCTATTGCTGCTGAGCTGGATCTGCCATTTTCCACAATGATCTCTTTTGCCAAACAGCGATTTTTGAGCTCGAGCTACCAACAATTTGTTCGTCTTGAAAAGAGCTTTTGTGCGTATGTTAATACCTGCAGAGATCACGACAACAAAGCGATCAACGAATACAAGATAGCAGGTCAGGATTTTGTCTTTGATTTGCCAGGCTTGATTGATCTCCTTACCCCAATCGTCCTTCTCATGCTTCGAGGACAGTTGCTGTGGTGTCCGGGATGGAAGCTTGTTCATTGGATAGACCAGGCAACCAACCAATTGCACCTATTTTCAGACGAAATTAGCAAAGCTACACCTGCAAAATTAGCCTCGCCAAAACTTCATCGGCACAGTCAAGATATCGTCAACATGAAATTTAAAGAAGTTGACCTTGTGGAAGGGTGGTTGATTGAAGACGACACGAGCGGAAAACCAACAGATTGGAAATGAGAGAGCTGCGTGATTGTCGAGATGACTTGAAGAAACTAGCGAAGGGGATGATTGAGGAAATGAAGATACAAAGAGTTGATGGTTTGCCAGAGTTGTTGGGTAAGTGTTTGGATTTTGGTGATCTTTTTCGTTGTTTGGTTGGAAGAAGAGAAAGGGTGGATCAGGCTGGCTTTAATAAACCATTGCTAGCTCGTTATGGGAGGGAGCAGTTTCAAAGGTGCGTTGAGTTTGTTGTGTGCCTTCCGTATGTGAAGGAGGTTGTGGATGCAGGAGAACTTGAGTTGGATAAGGATTGTAGTGAGTTGATCTTTTGGAAATTGAAGGAGACTCTGGCCAAAGTTGTTTGGGGGGAACTATTCCAAACGTTTTTCTCCAAATGTTTTACAAAATTGGAAAAGGAGAAAGAATTCAGTTATTTTGAAAAGTCGGCAAATTATTTCGTCTTTCACAGTCGATGACGAAGGCCAATTTGACCTGCTGGATAAGTTCCAAGTCTACCTTTCAAGTGGGGAGAAATTCACTGCTATGCTAAAAGAAAGATCGACTGATCAAGTCTCTATACGACGATCCCGAACTTTATCAATCTGTCGGTCGCGAGTTTTGTGTCATATTCGACATTATGTATGCAAAAGCAAGCACAGAAGCCATCGTGGAATCATTTTATAGAGTTATGGAAACTCAAGAAATGGACGGTGGCCAGAGCCACAAAGTTCTTGTATTGAGATCAAAAGTTGACTGGTCTCTTCCCACAGTGTTACAATGTGAATCGGCGCTTGATGGTATTGCTGACCTTTATATTAATGGAGATAAAGAAAGAGGCTTGAAATGACATTACCTTCCAGTCTACAAGGACCAAAGGTCGATGAGGAAAAGCAACGAACTCTCAAAAGTCGTGGCACGCCATGGTGAAATGAAAGCAAGACTTCCCTTCCTCCTTTAAAACTTAAACATTGGTTTTGGCTTCTAATTAACTTTTATTACAAACAATAGCATTTGCATTAATTAATTTTTTTAATCTAATAACGTTTACTGTTACTGGGTCGTATAGATTCATAATAAACGAAGTGTGCTGCATAGGCAGAATAAAGATACATATCGAAATAAAAAAGGTTGGTGTATTGCCGATACGGATAGTGTAGTCTAACGTTTCAAGCGTTGGTCCTTCGGCAGAGAGAAACCGATTGGTTCGTCTCTCATGACGAAGGGCCAATGCTCGAAACGTTAGATTACACTATCCGCATTGTCAGTACACCAACCTTTTTATATTTCGATCTGGATTAAAATTTAATCGGCTGTTTATTTTGGTATGTTCTGCTTGACAAAAATTAACTTAAAATTTTCTAAGACAAAACATTTCATAGTTTGTATGATATCTGAACAGAAATTTTCAAACATCTTTCCACTAATCCTGGATTAAGCTAATCGCTGGCCCCCTATATATATATTCATATATGTTTATTATATTACGTATTGTTTGATGACTGTTCATGATTCTGAGCCCACAATAGCTGGTCAGCATGTCGCGTACCCATTCTACTTGCGCGCGCAACTCCACGCGTTAAGCGAGCATATTTCGGAAACAAAAAATTCTTCTGTGCGCATTTCACAAAGTTTCCAGTCTGGTTACACCAAGTGATATTTGAAAAAGGCACCTAGAGGTTTCTCGCACCTTTGGCGCTTGGCCACCCCACTTACAAAAACGTTCTGCCTGCCTTGATATGTCAATTCGCCAATTACCAGATAGCATCAACCGTAAAATATCTGATATATCATATATCCACGATGCCTTTGATAAAGCCAAGACATGCTATGAGGAAGCCTTACAAGCCTGTAGATATCAGTAGAAACTACCATATACCAACAGCAATACAACCAACACATGCAGAAAGCACAATAGGAAAAGAAAAATAATTTGGTTCAATCCAACCTTTAATAGAGCCGTTCGAACGAACATTGCACCTCGTAGAAAAGCACTTCCCGATAGGACACAGATTTAACAAGATTTTCAACAAAAACACCGTAAAAGTGAACTACAGTTGTGCCCAGAATATGGCAAGCATCATAAGTAGGCACAACAACAAAATCATAAACGACGAACCGGACAACGTACACTCACCATGTAACTGCAGAAAGAAAGATCAATGCCCTCTTGAAAATAACTGCTTAACAGCAAGCATTGTCTACAATGCCCATGTCACAACAGAAGATAACACACAGGGAAATAACTACATTGGATTAACTGAAGCACATTCAAGCACCCTTACGAAAACATCCTAAGGAGTTCCAATAGGAAAATTGCATTTCCAATACCAATTGGGCTAAAATCAATAGGAATAAATCTAATAGGAATTCTATTGGATTTTTTGTAAGGGCAAAGCTACACGAAACACAAGCACTCCTTCCAACACTGAAAATACACCAACAGCACAGAATTGTCCAAGCACGTATGGGAACTAAAGAAAAACAATAAGCAATACAGCATAAAATGGTCAACCTAGACCTTATAGCAACAGATCGAAACCATGTAACCTTATGCCTTAGCGAAAAGCTCTGCATCATAAAGGCCCACAACCCCAACCTGCTAGCACCAAAACAAATTTTACATCAAGAACTACAAGAACAAAGTTGAGAACAATACCGAAGGCTGACCACACAGTAGAAAGACAATAGACCATGGGCCGTGTTCCAAAATGTGAATTTTCGCGACGCACATTGGGGAACCAAATAATTTTTTGATTATTATGTAGCTTACATGTTACAAATGTCAAATATCGGTATGTTAAGGAGAAAATTTGATGGACTTTCTTGAATAAATTAGTCAATTGTAAACAGAAATCGACAAACATGCTTTTCACAAGTATGCAATCAGCACCATTGTTTATGTATCCCAAAACTCCAGTAGCCAATCAGGAGCCTTAATTCGAGGCTATCACTTTCAGTCGGCTCTCAGGACAATGGCCTCCACGTCATGTGTAAGTTTATTTCTTTCGTGGCAAAATGGAGAAGATTATCAAGCAAAGAAGGTGAAATAGCTCTGGAATCTGAGTCGAAACTTGGGTTGTATTTGGCTTCCACGTGTGATTCCTCGGCATCAAGTTCTGCGGAATCATTTTACCCATACCGGTGTGCTGTAAGTTTCATCGACAGTGTTACAATCGATTTTGTAACATTCAAATGCTCTCTCAAGAAGAAAAGAGGCAAGCAGAAAGAGATAAGCTGACCAATTCAGGTATTTATAAACTAGAAATTATAACATGCAGAATTGTATCATGTAATACGAGATGTAATGTTATATTTGCGATAGTGTATGAAATGAAACTAACTATATAATTATCCCATGAAAATGTTCATACTGACATTTGTTTTTATACAGGTATTTAGCAAATATATTTGCGTCCATTGACAAATTAAGCACACGTTGAGACAAGTATTTTTATCAATTATGGGGCAAGGGAACTCTTTAGTATTTTATAAATATGGCTAATGCCACAGGATTTTATTGTAGCTGACACCTATTATTATTATTCAGTTCAAAGTAAAAGTTGGTGTACTGCTACAAAATGGAATAAACAATCGAATTCTATATTCCATCAGTACGTTTTGATTTGTATTTCTACACTGCCTACACAGCACACTATTTTTATTGATTAATTATTCAGTATATTCATCATGGAAATATAAGAAATATAAAAATATTCATCCTCGCATTCTTCGTGTATATTGTGACTACAAGCCAGCCATTTTCGTGGCGACAGAGGGGGTTTCCAATTGTTATATACAGTACCCCTGTATAGACCGCAAGACCGAAAACACGTGCAAGGGGACCGGGGAGGGAGAGCCTGCACGAAGTCCACTGTTTTGTCGTATTTACTCGTCCTCTCAGGGGATGAGAAATGTGATTGGTTGGAAATGACAGATATCCTAATTATTCATTGCACGTCATGGCACAGAACTTGTTGAGATGTATTAAAATCGCTGTGATGCACAGGGATTTGGGAAGAGTTTGATATTTCAGTCGCTGGTATTCTTCACACTGCGTATGTTCTGGTCATAGTTATTTTAAAAAGTATCATTGCCGACAAGATATCAGAGCTCAAGTCAATGGGAATAACAGCGTGCTCTATTGGCGACTATATTGACTATTGAGTTTGGACGATATTTTCAGTGGTATATATCGTATTGTATATGGATCTGTAGAGTGTAAAAAAAAAGGACTGGGTACTAATGGCGGTCGGTCATGTTCCCATTAGTGCTCTGCTTTTACTTGTAATTTTGTTATCGGACGGACTTTCTAACATTGATAATACTACGGAGAGGCTAAATTGTGTTGATCTAAACCTACGTGTGTGCTTTCGTCGTCGACTTTGTGCCGGTAAAGAGAAATATCCTCTTGTCAAGGTTTCAAAACATGGTGGCACCGTTTTGGTCCTTCCTGTTCGTTTCATAAACTTGGAAGTTTACAGACATCTCGATTGCTGTGGTGATATCCACCCTCACCCAGGACCAGTAAACTCTCATGATGGTCTTTCTCGATCAAGCATTCCCGCGAGCTCGAGGATTTCTTATTCTCAGTCGCAGTTTAAAACAGATATTTCATGTGTCAAACATCTTTACTCAACAGAATTTGGCTCTGGATAATATTCTACTTCGGCAAAAACTTTCTCGAAATGGATTACTACGTCCAACAGTCGTTCACCATTTGGATGCCTCAAGGAAGCCTATCCCAACGTATATTTCACCGAGAAGATGCACTGGAAAGAAAATTAAAAAGTTTGTTTCAAGACATAACCGCGAGAACTGCATATTAATAAATCTGAACGGAACGAATTACCATCATTTTGTGCAATCAACGTCATCAAAGTGTATCGGTGCAAGGTCCTTTTGTTCTTCAAGTGTCAAGACTATTCCCACAAGGATTACTTCACGTGCCATTGACTCTTGTTCGTCGCCTCTATACGACAAGAATCGATTGCGCTCTTCACATTGTTTAAAGCGTATTGAAATACTCCATCAACCTAATATCATCAACAGTTGGAAACTACCTAGTTTTTTGAATGCCAACGTCAGATCGTTGTTTTCAAAAACTGATGAGCTGGCCTTGCAAATGAACCAACATCATATCAGCCTAACTGCTATTACCGAGTCCTGGCTTCATAACGGTATTGACAGCAGTTTAGTTCACATCTCGGGATATACTTTGTTTCGACGTGACAGGTCACTTGGTCGTGGAGGAGGTGTTTGCGCGTATGTGTCTGACATAATTCCATGCAAGCGGCGTTTTGATTTGGAAAATCCATCCTTCGAGTGTTTATGGCTTTGGGTTAGACCCCATCGCCTCCCAAGATCTATTACAGGGATTTTTATAGGTGTTGTATACAGTCCTCCCGATACATCTGCTCAAGATCAGCTCAATTTGATCTGTTATCTCACTGAGAATCTGGATATTATTCGCAATGAGTCTCCCGATTGCGGTTTAGCACTTCTTGGAGATTTTAATCACTTGGATATATCGGATATTCTGAACAGCCATAACTTAGTTCAAGCAGTTAACGAACCAACTAGAAACTCTGCCATTTTAGACCTAATTATTACTAACATGCAAACTTATTATAATAAACCAACCATCCTCGCCCCAATTGGAACTTCGGATCACAACGTGGTAGAATGGTTACCTTGCTGTAATAATATTTGTACTACGCGCCCTAACAATAAGTGCCAATTGCGCCGCTTTCCTCGATCTGAACGTGACGCTTTTGGCCGCTGGCTGACGTCACAAGATTGGTCTTTCAATGACTCAAATTTGGTTTCGGTTGAAGAATTATCGATGTCCTTCACTTTAAAGATCTCCCAAGCTATTGATAACTTCTTCCCTCTACGATCGATCAAATTACATCATTCAGATAAACAGTGGATGACGGCATCTATTAAAAAGCTAATATCAGAGCGCCAACAGGCATACCATAGTGGCAACAGTCATCTTTGGCGACATTATAGGAACAAAGTGAAATCAGAAATAATTTTGAGGAAGAAGAAATTTTATTCTGAGAAAGTTCAACATCTTAAGAAAACGGATTCCAGAAAGTGGTGGAAATATGTAAACCAGATTTCTGGCAGATCAAGTGTATCTTGTTCCTCACCTATTGTTCTTGAAAAGAATGGTATTGTTATGACACCTGATGAACTTGTTAATACGTTGAATAATTTCTTCGTTTCCGTCAATGCTGATATTCCGGCTTTTGATCTATCAAAATTACCAACTTTCTTACCATCTTCTGATCAAATACCAGTAATTTATCCTTACCAAGTCTGTGAGAAATTACTTAAGCTTAATCCGCATAAAGCGATTGGTCCGGATAAATTGCCCCCGCGCATTTTTAAGGATTTTGCTTATGAGTTGGCTGAGCCTATTACTGATATTTTCAACATTTCTTTGAATACTGGCGTCGTTCCAACGATTTGGAAAGCTGCTGATGTAATACCAATTCCAAAAGAGTCACCACCAAAAATTGAAAACGATCTCCGCCCGATATCGTTGACGCCCTGTCTATCGAAAGTGCTTGAAGAATTTGTTGCTACCTGGATGTTGGAGGATATTCAAAGTAAAATAGATCCCCGCCAATTTGGCTGTTTAAAGGGTACTTCAACCTCAATGTGTCTATTGGATATCTTCCATAGATGTTTGTCTAGTTTAGACAAGTCTGGAAACACCTTACGAATATGTCTTTTGGACTTCAGCAAAGCTTTCGATAGGATAAATTTAAACATTCTCGTCGTGAAGCTAATTGATTTGGGGGTTCGTAGATCTATATTGCCGTGGATTTGCAGCTTCCTTTCAAATAGAAAACAACGAGTGAAGTTGGGGGAGTCTATATCTGAATGGGCTGACGTCAATGCTGGGGCTGACGTCAATGCTGGGGTACCCCAAGGTACAAAGTTAGGCCCAATTTTGTTCTTGGTCATGGTTAATGACCTTGTACCTCCAAATTGCCAACATTGGAAGTATGTGGACGATGTATCAATTTTGGAAGTGATACCCAGACATGGCCAGTCTACCATACAATCAGACTTGGATCACATCGCTGCGTGGTCTACCTCCAACTATATGAAGCTCAATCCCAAGAAATGCAAGGAGCTGAGAGTATGTTTTTTACGTAATCCACCTTCTTTGTCACAATTAGCAATTGACAGCACCCCTGTGGAAGTCGTGGAATGCCATAAAGTTCTCGGGGTGCAAATTCAGAATAATCTGAAATGGTGCAGCCACGTCGATGTCACCACCAAAAAAGCTGCTAAAACGCCTTTATATCCTTCGCATTTTGCGACACAGTGCAGGTGTACCACCAAGTGATTTGTTAACCATCTATATTGCCTTGATACAATCGATTTTGGAATATGCATGCGTGGTATGGCATAGCAGTTTACCATCATTTTTGGCTGATAAAATTGAACAGATTCAAAGGAGAGCTCTGCGTATAATATATCCATATATGTCCTATAGAGAAGCTCTTGTTGCGTCTGGTTGCCCACGACTAACAGATAACAGACAACGTCTATGTTTAAACCTCTTCAATAAAATAAGAAAGAATAGCTCTTCACAACTAGCCAGTTTTATCCCCCAGATGAGGTCAAGTGCGCATGGTCGACATTTGCGCAGTAACAACAACCTTTCTCTTTATCGGTGTAATACGGAACGATTTAAGCGCAGTTTCTTCCCTTCGATGACAAGTTATTTCAATCAAATATATAATGCATAATATAATCATATAATACATGTATGTCCTTTTTAGCTCTGCTAGTATATGTGTTTTACAAACTGTTTCTTATAAAACTGGATTTTGTAACCGGAACCAGTCCTCCGGATTTCACAAATGTAATTTGCATGCTTGTATATACATTTGTATATACAACATTTTAGTTAGTTATTTCACTAATACCAATGTAAATATAAAGTAATTCACCAAAATGGTGCGATTTTATATCTTATTAAACCAACATTATTATTATTATTATGTTACAGACGCGAGGTTTATCGAGAAGTTGAAAAAACCTTTTCAGCGAAAACTTGGCAGCGTGTGCAGACTACCCGTCAATTTTTAAACGTTTGTTTACATAATAAAAAGCTGCATCTTTGACACTAGTATGTTCATCAGCAAATAGAGCTTTCTTCCTTGATGTTTTTTTGCGGCAGGAGAGCATTGCCGTGGAAATTTCCGAATACCAAAATAAAATACCAAACAAGAGAAGGACCTCTCAGAAGAGATATTCTTCACTGTGGCAAGGCACACAAAACGTTCTGTGAAACGGTGATAGAGCCAAAGCTTCTCGAAGACAAGCAAATCATGCTGTTAACATCACTAAGGCAGACATTTGTTAAGATTGTTAAATAAATTGAAGATGAGACCATCATATCGCTCTGGAAACCTGAAGCAAAGGTTAAAAAAGTTTTCCCCAACTGCAATTTACTGGTGCTCCTCCAGTGGGAGATATTGTGTATTCTGGAGCCATTGAAGCATCACAGCGGGTCAAAAGTGCTTCAAGACAGATCTCTACAGATCAAGATACTGCTAATGATAGCAGTTAAGCAGAATAAATCAATTTTCCTCCTTGCACATCACCAGGGCCCACTGATCAAGACAACATGCGAACAAATTACTTTTCCTGCCAAATAGTGAGAAACGCAATTCAAGAGTCAACATCATACCTGCAATCACCATGGCCACCCACCGCTGCACAACCTCAATGTAAATTATGCCAAGCAACTTGTACCATACCAATTATGCAATTGGATCGCATGGACGACAGGAGTCAGTGAAGATCCAGATGCAAATGGCTATGTTAAAGTAGAAGAGAAGAAGATATTGTCTATTGCACAAGATATAATGTATTTTAAGGCAAAAGGATGGATAACTCCAAAACATCATGCACTTTCAATGACAGTCCGTCATATGACAGCTCATCCCGATTCTGAATGGTCTTGGACACAGTACTTCCCACAGTGCCACATGGCACTGCCTTAGCCCAATACCAACTATCCCTTGGAGATCTTCCTGTTTCTGAAGGAATTAAAGATAGCCTATTCTCAACAATTGTTTGGGATAACATTGACTTCGGTGAAGAAACACTGTTTGGGAAAGGCACCACCCACAGTACTAATGGCATAATCATCCAGAGAGTAGAAGATTCAGAGAGTCGAGTTACAGAACCAACAATATCGATCACCAAAACGCAAAGATCAGTCAAAGTACCATCAGTACGATTGGAGCCATACTTTGGTACTTCGCGAGACAAAGATGGGCCTGCATGCATTGGTCAAGATCTCAACATCAAGAAGATACCCATCACGCTGCCAGCCTAAAACCCATATCTCTGGACCAAGCTTTCTTTATGACAAGGATACCATCACCGGATAACACCAATACAGCAATTCCTAGTTGGAATGGTTTCAACACATTGCTTGTCACCAAGATTCCCCAGAAGTCCACCATTGGTTACCTTCCAGTGATTGATGCAAGTCCAACTGAGATGGAAACTAAAAACAATCCTAACTCGTAGTATACAATATGCAGATCTCCTTCATTTGGCTACTGTTGTACTTGTCTTCGACCAAGCAATTTATGCCAAAGCACAGAAGATACGATGGGAGGATGATAACGATGATTGGAAGAAGCGACTTATGGTAAGACTGTTTTCATGCAAAGATGTCTTACTTAGCATGCATCGGGGTACGCTACAAAGATTCTGGCTTGGCTGACATAATTGTTGAATCTGGCTTGGTGGCAAGTGGCTCTGTAAATGGTGTGATGAATGGACATCATTATAATCGAAGTGTCGAGCACATAAGATAACAAGTGAAGCTCTACAGCGGCTAAGGTTTCAACAATTTCTTGACACTCTTTCAGAAGAGCAGGCTCAAGGCATTTCCAAACTCATTGCAAGATTACAAGCAGCCTACCCAACACCAGAATACCAGAAAATGTTGAAGGGGAAGAGTTTGTTGAAATTCATCCACACTGAAAGTCTAGCAAATTGCAATTTTGAATTTTGGTCGTTGTACATTGAGATGGTAGAATAACTTCTGTTCACAAGAGCTACACGAGAGGGAAATTGGCCTTTACACTTGTCTACATTACGAAACATGCTTCCTTGGTATTTTGCATACAACAGGACAAATTATTGCAGATATCTCTCCCAATACTCATCCTGGTGTCCATGAGAAGTTCATGGCAGGGGAATTATGTGTGCAAAGACAGAAGAACCATTGCTTCTCACAAGTTGAATGTGACATTACCATCGAGCAGACCTGTAACCGCGACTCTAAAACAAAGGGAGGTTTAACTGGCTTTTCCCAAAACAAAGCAGCCGTACATAGATGGGTCCTTTCTCAACCAGAAAGAGCAGCAATAACAAAGGAATGTAAGGAGATGGCAGGCCAAAACCAAGAAGCTAGAGTAAGACGAGAATTTGATAAGTCAAGGATAGCCCGTGATGAAGACAATATCCAGAAGGTGCTGTCCACCATCAACAGCATGGTGAATCCATTTTGTGAAGAAGAATCATCACTATTGCAGCTTTCATCTGGTGTGGTAACTGAACCTGCTCTTGCTACAGACATTTTAACAGGAAAGAAAGAAGGAGAAAAGCTTTTCCAAGAATTTGGCACAAAAAGATTACAGAGCAAGTCTGTTAAATTTTCTGAAACATTGAAGCGAAAAGTTTAATTTTTGCATAATGTTCAAGAAGGTAACCAAAGCTGCAGGACGAGAAATCACTTTCAAGGCAGACAAGAAGCTTTTTGCCTGACTAATCTTGGTGAGAAACGCACGAAAAATCCAACTGGATGAGATGCTGAAGTACAACTTGGGACCATTACCTCTTACAATATCTTCTCTTCAAGGAACACTTGTGAAGACAAACAAGGCAACCCTACTCCATCACGTTGAATGAGCAGCAGGAAAACCATTAGTTTATGTCATCCCTCATGGCAGTGTCTGGGTGCTTGATGGAATGGTAATGTTTCCAGCAGCTCAAGAATCGTGAAATTCCAGAAAAATTTTGCGACTTAGCAACGTTTATTCTGGCCCGGATAATTCGGCTTGCCATGCAACATCAAAGTATTGAAGTACATTTTGTCACTAATTGTTACCCTGTGATAAGCATCAAGAATGCCGAACGAAGTAGAAGAGCAGCTACCGGAAGTGAGAGAATCCGCATCTACTCCAGAGCCCACCAGCCTGTTCCAAGGCAGTGGAACAAATTTATGGCAAATGGTGAGAACATGCCTTGTTGCCTTTTTGTTTGAAGAGTGGAAAAAGAGTCCTGTAGTGTTATATGAAGGTGTTACAGTATTCCTCGCTCATGGCAAACATGTCATGCTTTACGTGCTTCAGATAATGATGTGGTTCCAATACCAAGTCTCCGGTGTAATCATGAGGAAGCAGATGACCATGCTGAAACTGTTGTAGTTAAAAGCCTGGACACAGATGTCTTCATCATTGGTCTTGGAATGTGCAAACAGATTTCTTCTGAACTGCTGCTCCACACAGGCAAAGCAATGAATGTACGGACTATTGACTTGCAAGTGGTTCGCCAGCAGATTGGTGATTACACCACCCATGCATTAATTGGTTTGCATACAGTCACTGGATGTGATTCGGTCAGTGGCTTTTATTCTCTGACAACGCAGTTGTGTGCAAATTACCATGCTGCTATATGGAGCAAGTTCAAGATTTGCCAGGACCTGTTAGAAATGGTTGGAAGCTAGCAGACGATGGGACTTTGGAAGTTCATTGGCGTGATTTACCCCCAGCCCCAGAAAGTATCCTGAAGACTGTCCAGTGTGCATGCAAAACCAGTGGCTGTGGATCAGCAAAATGTACAATACACTTATTTAATGTTTATACTACAGAGTATATCAAACAAAATATTATTTTTTATTTAAAATAAAAAACTCAACAGGTTTTTAACGAATGGTCTTAATTTATATCTTATTTATATTATGATACAGGTAGAAGAAGTTCAGTTGCATGTGGATGTACATGTATAAGGGACAAATGTCAAGGCTGTACAAACAAAAAGGAAGCAGATAGCATTGGTGACGATTAAGTGGATGGTGGAGACATTGAAGAAACAGACGAAAATTTAGACGAATACTAATATTTATCATTAAGATGCTGTATACTGTTTTGTAGCTATCATCATCTTTATTTTATCAGAGTTCATGAAACGTTATTCATGAAACAATAATGGAGCTACAGTACAACCTCTCATAAGCGACCATTGGTACAAATTACCAATGTTTTCTCAATCTAATCAACAGTTAAACCTACATGAGGATGAGTATGCTACCAAGTACCTATGTGTGATATTTTGGATGGCCGCTTATGAGAGGTTTGACTTATTTTGTAAAATATGCCTGTACATATCAGCACATATTGATATTATTAGAGTTATTTCCTTTTAATCTTTAATTTATAAATTACCAAAAGTGAATAATTATCTTACTACACAACAGTTTAATAACGTCTAATTTATTGCCGTTTTAATATCGTTTATTCCCGAAATTGTCCTTCCAGGAAAACTGCTAGTCTTTACTTAAAGTGTACAAGTTGAATATGTATTTTTAAGTAGTATTTGAGGGAGAAAATTACATTACAATTGCTTGTGAATAGCAGCCATCTTTTGTAGAAAATACTTCCTGTCAAACAACAGTGACAACAGTCCGAATTTTTCTACTGTTTATCTGAAGATAGGCCACTTGATTTGTAGGCTTTGAAATAATAGCTATGAACTTGATTATGATGTAGGTGACAAAAATATCAGTGGCAAACTATAAAAAATCAGCAATTTTTTACCTTACTTTTACTTCCGGTCAGTGAACATCACTTCGATCTCACTGCAATACCCGAATACGTTGAATCGATTTGACTTAATGTGGAAGTTTCTGATTTGACATCAGAAATATGATCAGCAAGACATCAGCTAGTTATGGTAAAAAAATTATTTGGTTCCCCAATATGCGTCGACACAGAGTATTTCTAAGCTTATTTTGCATGATTGGCCCATGGTCTACAAGCAGTAATTCATAGTTCTTAGATATATTTTTACCTGTATGTTTACCGAATTTTATGAATATTTTTATGCAAATTTATCTGCATTTATATATACTGAACAATAACAGCCTCTCTTTGTTGCCTGACGATCGTACATTTTGTACGTAAAACTCCGAGTAGCAATCATTAAATTTTTATTATGATTTTGTTCTGCCTGATTTTTCTTTATACATCGCCAGACTATTGACTCTACACTGTGTAGCTTTGTAGCATGGTTGTCATTTTAATACACGTATTTTCTAATTATTGACTAGGGCTGAGTTTCCAGCCAAAATATTTGAAAGGCTGTGCATTGGACCTGCAATCTGAATCAGAGCTTTGTTAGGGAAAGACGACAGATGTCATCGTTTCTTGTTTGAATCTATACGAGGATGGCATGGACGAACTGATTGCAAATGCCGAAGATTGCGATATCAGCGCGTGCCCCTGGAAATCACCTTCACTGGAGAACATGCTAAAGATTATGGTGGTCTGCAGAGAGAGAGTTCTATAGGCGCGATGCTAAGAGAAATTTGGGACCAACTCTTCACAAACTCATTACTTTGTCACTGGGCTTATATTTGGTAAAAATGACAGCATTGTATGTTTGTAATATCCACGATATCTTCTAAAGCTTTAATACTCCGTCAGATACTTTCCACTGTGTAATCTCTACAAACGTAATAGGGCATTTTATATTGCCAGCAGCCAAAAATGTTGTGCCTGCAGCGTCTCCAGTCTACATTAAAACTTAATTCCAATTTATAATGCAAGCGATAATAACATCGTCTTGAGGTATCTTCCCATGCAAAATTTCAACACTTCAGAATGTGCTCATTTTCTGGGCATGTGTACACACAATGGACACGTCAGACATATCAAGTTTTTTTCTCAAGATTGAGAATCTTTACAAGAACAAAAAACCCTGTCCTAACCCTGAAATAAAGGAATACTAACCCTACTTTTAAACTAAATATTTCAATGATGTAATATTCTGTGTTCGGTGCACAAAGTACGTGCCATTTTCTGTCCTGTTATAGTTTATTGCAGGTAAAAACGTAAACGTTCGGAAACGCTTACAAGTTCCATAATTTCACTGAGGTTGGTCGTTCATTCTGAAACAGTTATGGTGGATGAATGAGCCTGCATAATTCTTATCAGCGGATATGTTTTCGCGCGCGATTTATGGAAATATATTAAAATGGTGGCTACTACTAGTAATGCTACACAGCAAAATTGTGAATTCTTATCTAAATAAAATTCTTGTTAAATTCTTATTTTAGACAATATTTTACTTAAAATGAGAAAAATCAAAATTATTCTTACCAAGAATCGATTTTACTTAAAACAAGAAAAAATATTCTTACCAAGAATATATTTTACTTAAAACAAGAAAAATATTCTTACCAAGATTAATAAGAACCTGATTTTTCATAAAATAAGAAAAATATTCTTGCCAAGAATAAACAAGAACTTGATCTTTCTTAAAATAAGAAAAATATTCGATCGAAATATTCTGTCCAAGAATAAACAAGATTTTTCTTAAAATATGGAAAATATTCTTACTGAGATTAAACAAGACAATAAGTATATATGCTTATGAAGAATGTTTACTGAAAACAAGCAAAAAGGATAGTGATATATTATTTTTATAAGAAATGGAAATGCATGTATGAAGGAATACAGGTATATACTTCATGGTAGTCCACATATAGTACCCGTGATAACTTCGTCTATCCCTCCCCCGTTCAGTGGAGCTCGTGATGATTGCGGAGGAGGCTAAACCCTAACTAAAACGACTATTAAAAGTTACCAGGAACTATATGTGGGACTATCATGAAGTATTTCCCGAAATACGCATGCGCTGTTCAGTCTGTTGGTTTACAATGGTTTGTGGGATAGCGTCCTTCAGACTTCAATTGGAGAAGAAAATAGCGTGCTTATCAATGCTTATCGATTGCTTGAAAGAATTTGGAACAATTACCAATACATAATGTCTGTAGATCTGTTTGCCAGGATTGTGGAAATCAATAAACAAGTTGCTGGCGATCGTAAAGGTAGAACTGGCTGGCTTGTATTGTTTAATATAAGACGTATCGCAAACAAATATTTACATTATAAATTTGCGCTGTTTTACAACTGATTTTAATGACATAACAGTAAGATTATTTTGGAGTTTTAATGGACTTTTGCCCTTTTGACAAGTCGAGTTGTCTGAAAGAGGGCATATATATATTGAGCTTCTGAAACCTACTTCTTTTTATTCTTTGGTAGATTTGATGGGTTAACAAATAATTACATAAAGTGGTTGTATTGAGGTGATGCGAGGTCTTGCTTCTGGAAAATTACCTTCCTGGTAAGTTTTATATTTTGGATATATTATATATATATATATATATAAATAGGCACAAATAGGTAGAGCTCGTAATTGTAATTGGGAAACTTTGCTTAATCAGGTGGCGGTTTGTAGAATTCTGGCAGATTGACTTTAGTTATTGATTTCCATCCGGCTTTGGCAGGGGTATCAAAGATTTTTAATGAATTACAACCGATTTTATTACTATCGGAAAAGGCTAAAAAGATATTTTCGAGTGGTCCTCCAATGGTTTCATTTAAGGTTACAGAATACCCTAGAATGGTAATTTTTTTGAAAATGGTGTTTTGATATGTTTGTAAAGGTTACCATTAGATCTATCAGCTGCAAAAATTTGAATTGAAAATATTGAAAATTGAGTGAGTTATCGTGTTAAAACGGTTTACGGTTATTATCCGTGGCGGGAAAGTCAACTATTAATTAACAGGATGAATGACAGCTAACTTGTATCAAATTACATCGAAAGAAATTGGAAAAATAAACACAACTTCAAGTCGTCTCTCTAGCTCTATGTCTGACAGTAAACGGAATAAAAATCCATTCTGTGGTAGTTGTAAAAACGGGCCAAACGCAAGAAAGCTGACAAAGACGTCTTTTTGGATGAAAAAAAAGGAAAATTTAACTGCCAGCGACAAGGGTTCATACTTTGAACAAGAGACACAATGGCCAGACATGATTGCGAACAGCGATAAACGTTCCGAAAGGTCTTCTAGAAGCGAGCAGAAACTGAAGACAAGTATGGAAAGTTTCCAGAAGCGAAAAGCGGCATTACTGAGGTCAGAATCACAATCTGAATCAGATGATTTTGATTCGGATTTTAACTCAACAGTTCTGCTTGTTACCAACCACCCGTTGGGAATTATATTGTTAGTCCAGTGTTTGGAGCAGTGCATGTGTAAGGAGTACCAGCTTCCACTAAAAATACTTGAAAAAATGAATTCGAGACATGGTTCAGGAGCGAAATGGATTTTCTCTTGCTCAAGTAAGACATGTATTTCGCACCAAACATGTTTTCCTGAACCGATTTCGAAAAGAACAGGCCAGAAATATGACGTGAATACATCCTCTGTTGTTGCTTTCAGAGCAATAGGAAAACGCAAAGCCGCAGCAGAAAAATGTCTTAGCATGAGGGTATTTCTTCTCCCGTTTACACTTGGAGTAAACATACCAAAAACATAGAAATGAAATCTATTGCTTGGCATTGCGCTTTTTTTCTTTAGCCGTCCGAGTACTTTTCGCGCCCTTTCTTTTTGCAAGCATCTTGGAACTTTGTAGACAAGAGCTATTTCAGTGTACTAGTATAGTCTTTGTTTTGCAATTGCAACTCACCACAAAACAAACAATTAATATCGTTGTTGTTCTTATTGGTGGAAAGTAATTCAATTATTAGAGGGGGCGGAGAATTTGCAATAGCTGTTAAAACTGCGCCAAACTTTCACGGCTTATTTATTACCACATCAATTTTGAGTCACATAGGGGTACTAAAAGGTGTAACCCGATCGCGCATTTTAACCGATTCCCACCAAACTTGCACAGGATGTCAGCGAACAGCTGGGCTACAAAAGTGTGTCGGCGTTTTTTTTTAATGTAAAAACTAACTGAGTTACGGGCCTTCATTCATCAATTGCTTCTTCCACAACATAGGTCGAGGAATAAAATATCCTAGCTGCTAAACCCCTCCAGTAATAAAAAAACCCCGACACACTTTTTTAGAACAAACATCGAGAAGTGTAAATATGGTAAATTGAGAGCTTTTTGGTAAAACCAAAGACCAGGTTAAACCGCGGCGCGAAGGTCATATGATTTTAAATTGATGAATATATCTGGAAAAATATTGTGTTTTTTTTTTTTTTCACAATTTGAGAGTGTTCTTCGCATACTTAACGATATTTGGTGCAAATTTGAGACAAATCGGAGACAAATTGCGCGGGCGGTAACAAATTTCGTGAATGGGCTTGCTAGGGTGTTCTGTAACCTTAAGAAGCCTAGGAGTCTTAAAGATATTTTAGTAAGAGCGAGATTACCCAAAGTTAACAAGGAGATTTTTAGAGTTAAATGCATAAATGTGGTAAATCCAGGTGTAAGATTTGTGAGCTGGTGAAATGTGGACAAACGTTTACGGACAGAACGGAAAAGGACTCTTATTCGGCTGGGATAGTTTACTTGTTATTGTGTAAGAAATGTGGAATGCAATACGTGGGAAGTACTATTAACACATTTAGGATTAGATTTAACAATCATAGGAGCTCCCTTACACGATATGGGAAGGGTAAACGGGGTATGCCGGGTGAACATTTGTATGCACACTTTCATAGTGATGGCCACTCTGGTTTAAGTGATTTGGATGTTATGGTAATTGATATTACTGATTTGGCATGTCCTACACAAAGGGAGGGATTTTGGGCAACTAGATTGGATACGTTTTGTCCTCGGGGACTAAATCTTAGAGACTTCTAAGTATACTACTTATTGTTAATTTATTATTTTAATTTATGTAAATTTTGTGACTTTCTTACAGTGCCAAAGTCGCCACAAACATCGGCCACATATTCTTGTGTACGATCAACGAATGCTTCCCCACCAGCCATCCTTTGCAGAGAACATTCAATAGAAATACCCTAAAATTAAGCTATATAGCTGCATGCCTAATATAGACAACATAATTTCATCCCACAATAAATTCGAACTCAACAAAGTCAAAGAAACCCAAAATAACCCTACCATTATCCCCACCACCAAGGAATGCAATTGCCGCCAACAAAACAACTGCCCGCTTTCTGGTAAATGCCTAACCGAAGGAATAGTCTACCAAGCTACAGTCACCACAGAAGACAACAAAAAAGAAGAAACTTATGTTGGCCTAACTGAAGGCACTTTTAAAACCAGATACTTAAACCATACAAGCTCTTTCAGAAATTCAAAACGTAGATCTGCCACTGAACTAAGCAAGCACATATGGACTTTAAAAGAATCAAATGCTCAATCAAATGGAACATAATCAAGCGATGCAAACCCTACTCTAATTTAAGAAAACGTTGTAACTTGTCTTTATGAAAAAAATTTTATTATTTGTCACCCCGAATTATGTTCACTCAACAGCAGAAACGAACTTATATCAACTTGCAGGCATAGAAAAAAACATTTACTGTGCAACTATTAGCTAATTAATATGCACCGCAACTTCACATAACGTCATACATAATTAATACGTCTTGCAGATCAATCAATATCCAGTCGCAATACTCACCTGATGAGTGTGGTAAGCTTTATAGCTTTCCATACGAAACAGATTTGTAGTGAAATAAAGTTTAAACGAAGTAACCAAAGTTCGTCTTTTGTTCTTACTCTCTCTCTATATATATATACATTATATATATATATAATATATATACATATTATATATATAATATATATATAATATAATATATATATATTATATTATATTATATATATATATATAATATAATATATATATATATAATATAATATTATATATATATATATATATATATATATAATATAATATAATATAATATATATATTGCATTACAATGATTACATCACATATTTTACATTACACTACTTGTCTCTGAATGTGTTTCAAACCGACCTGTTCATGAATCGATAACAATTGATAGCAATCTATTGCTATTGGAAATTGATGGGTCAATTTTTAATCTCACATTTTGCTTTACAGTTTGGCAGCAAGAACACGCTTGGTTCTGGCGTACCTGGTGGTAAATCTACTTATGTTTACCCGGCAACATTGCTGTTGTAAGGGAAATAATCCTGGGGAACTTGGTAGATCAAGATGATCCAATTCATACAAGGGTACATGTTAGTTTTTACTCTTGGTAATATACAGGTGCTTATAGGAAACTATTGTAGTCATTGATCAACTGTTACATTTTGGTTGTTCCACCTTTTCTTTTTACCAGAGTCATCTCTGCTAGTATTGCTTTACATGATTTTACTGCAGTTTGTAAAAATAGTACTTACAAAATTAATAATACTTATACTACTCTTATAATCTGCGCACTTCATTTTCATGTATACAAGGTCAACATTGGTGACTTGTCAGCTGCAAGCTGGCCTCCAGCTAAAAAAACAACGAGAACAAGAAAATGAGTTTCTAAAATTTGTGTGAATCAGTTAACTGTTATTAAACACAGTGCACTTATTATTTTATCTGTAATTCATCTTTGGTGTCGGGGTGTTGGTGGTGACACCATGGTTAGCACATGTTTATTTCACCACTGCAACCCAGGTTCGATTCCTGCTTAGTGCAGTTGTCAGATTAAAATTTCACTTTGGCTACAAGTGAGAAGATTTCTTCCAGTTTGACTCTACCAAGCACCACAGGTTTTCTCCGGGGACTCCGGTTTCCTCCTGTAGTAACACTGGACAAATGAGGGATGGCCCTTACTGTACCTCTAAGGAGAACAGTTTAGATATGACTGATAGGGTTATCCAGTATAAATAAAGTTAGTTTAGTGTGATTTCCCTTGTTTTTTTGAATTCAGAGGACAAGTTGAGTACGATGTTCTCTTTTGATCGACAGCTCTTTCCACTTATCAAAAGGGATCCATCATTTCCCTCCACATCCAATAGCATCTTTGATGAGGTTGTGATCTAATTCACTATCACTAACATCATCATTCCCATAGGAGTGTTGTTGGACTTGCCTATCTAGCCTTTTTTCCTTTCAATCTGGTCTTCTGTTCATTTGAACTCTGTTTTTTTTTCTTTTTCTGTTTTCCCATTTTCTACCTCTTTCAACAATGGTTGGGATTGTGCAGGTCCAATATCCAATGATAACTTTGGCCTCGGACTTTGAAGCACCAGGACATATTACCCTGACAGAGTCCACAGTTGGTAGAGGTCATATAATGTAGTCTAAAGATTAGGGAAGTAACAAACATACAGGTATAAATATACAATTGCATGAAGTGTTTAGTTACATATTTGTAAACACATACATACAGTACACACACACACATACATACATACACATATACAGTATATGACAGACAATTTCTCTTACCTACAAAGACTTCCCAAAGGTTTGAATGACCTTGTCCCATTGTTGGATGAATAATACTATCAGCATCACATGCTCGCCGTTCGCATTCAATTTGGTATGCTAACCAGTGAAACTCGCAGGTCAGTGTAGTTTTAGTCTTGTAAGGCTTCCCAGGACATTTCATATCTTTATTTTCGTCACAACTCTCACATGAACATACAACATTATCATGGAAACCACAGGTTTCTCCATCACCTCATTCATGGATATCCCTACAATGATATTTGCCAAGAGCTCTCCTTCTCCTTGCATATTCAGCAGCATTTGTGCATTGCTGCAGGCAACAGAAGTGATTTATCCTTGCATTTTTTATTCACTGCGAAGACATCCACAGCCAGACTTATGCCTTTCACACTTGCACTTGGCATAAGAACTGTTGGAAATTTACCGTTGTGAATACGTTTGATGTCTGTGGAGAAAACCTTTTCTTTGCTACTTTAGCTGGTTGTAGTGTGATCTGCCAACATTTCTCCACATTTGTAGATTTTAGCATTGGGGTGGTGCATTTGTAGTGAAAGTGCTGCACTTGAATCTGCATCTTGCCAAACAACCTCTATATTACAGCTCTCCTCCTTAGCCTCTTTATAACTCCCTCCATAGACTTAGCAGTACCTTCATACAAATCATCCTCAACAACATCACTTCCCCACATACACTTGTGTCCATACCACTACAATCCTCCTGTCAAATAGTTCTTCACAATAAAAGAACCATTTTTACTGAAAAATCCATGGGTTTGCCACACACCATCAGAAGTCACTACTGCTCTCTTCCAACTTCCCATTTCTTCAACCGACACTTCCTTCATTCTTTCATTCTCTTCCTCGCACATTTCGTTGAGGGTATCTGTTATGTGTTTGTTATCTGTTATGTGTTTCTGAAAAGATATGCATCAATCGACGATCTACGTACTTTAAGCTGGTTGCCAGTCGAAAGAATGAGGGAACTAACTCTTCTGAAAATGACACACAAATCACTTTATAACCAAGCATTCCCTGAATACTTGAAACTAGAACTACATGTAGTAAACTCTTATAATTTACGATCTCTTACAGCACAAAAATTAGAGATTCCAAAACAAACAGGCACATTTCAAGATAGCGCAGCTAAATGTTTTAATGTCTTACCGGATAATATTAGATCAGAAACTGATTATAATAAATTCGGCAGGATGGTCAAGAACTATTTATTCGAAATGGACTAGTAGATGTAATTAGTACGTATTTTAATTCATTTAGTAATAAGTTTTTATATATTAACTTACCAACATATTTTTAATTTCTTTTAGAACAAATTTTTAGTTGATATTTAAATGTATAATGTGTAATGTAATATATTTGTAGTAATATTTTTAGATGTATTAGTTAAACTTAGTAGGCGAATAGCCATTTTGTGGATGTACTACCAATAAACCATTATTATTATTATTATGTGATGATATCATTTTTACAACCTCCTAGTAGCGATTCTTGGAAACACTACTTATACCAAGACATTGCCTCAGTGTCTGAGAGAACTTTGAATATCCATGACCAGTGATGAAGAAAGCCACTGCAAGAGCCAGCCCAACAACAGTTCTTTTCGAGCCCTCGACAAGTGTTGAACCATTAAAATTTACAGTTCGTAGCTGACAACCAGAACAGGTAAATGTCAAATTCAATGTTCCACCAAGTCCTGTAGGTTCTACTTTTGTCACTACTAGAATTCCTATAAATTTTTTTGATATGCAATAAGACATTTTTCAACGAGAAACACGCACATAAATACATGTACATTACAGGAGTACAATTGTTCACAAATCAAATAAATATCCAAATAAATATTGCTATTCGTAGACAAGTGACTCAGAATGTTAATCATGAAATACATACCATAGCATTCGTTGGTAGAGCAACGCAACGTTTTGTTTATTTCATCCACAAACTTGTTCAACTTTCACACACTCATCACCAGGACAGTAGTCATCGCTATTGTCTTTGGAGAATTATTGGGATGTTTTTTTGAGCTTCATCAAAACATAGCTCCATATTCCTGCTGCGAAGCTGTTCCTCCACTGCCTATTGTGTTCGATATTTCGTCTTTCCGGGTGAATAATAATCGACCAATTCACGTGTATCTCCTGTCCGTACATTCGTTTCCCACTGCGCTGCCGTTGTAAAACCCTGAGACAACGTACCCGTTCCTCAAGCTTTTCCAATTTTTTCCCTTTCTCTCTTTGATAGCTTTTTTTCTTTGCTTTTGGCATGTTTACAATGACAAAATTCAGCCAAATTCCCTTAATTCCAGCGAAAAGGTACTGGTAACTAGTTAACCGGAAGCGAATTGGCATTCACGCCAACTGCATGTTTGTTGGTCTGCACAGCCAGATACATTGTACACACCTTTCAAACTGATTGTTGTCCTTGATTATTGATTTTTGTCCTGGCTCAGTATCTAGTTTGCTCACTAATCATGACATCACAGTAATTTGTCAATTGTCCAATACTAAGGGACTGGTCATTATTTATAGGGTTTACTGGGTTGGGAATATTTTAAAACTATTAATTCAAATATTTGTGTGACGAACTCTATCAGGGAATAAAATTTTCCAAGCCTGTGAATTTAATACCTGGTTGATCCTTGTGAGATCATTGGCACATTCAATATGAAATATGGAAATGCATGTTGTTTTGAAAGTTGCATGGCTGGTGCATTTACACACTGCTAAGACAGTCTCATCTCAGAACGTTTAGAATGCTGTTTCACACATGAACAGCAATACTGTAAGAAGAAAATTTATGGTTTTGTTTTTTCTGTCAGTAAAAACACAAACATTTTTGTATCTACTGTGCATGCACAGTAGATATAATACTATCATGCTATTAGTAAAAAAGTAAGTAACAATAGAATACCTTTGGAGCCAATCAAAACACAGAAATGAACAACTGCCACCTGATTATTCTCACAATTTAAAATGGCGGTCTATTCACTTTTCAACGACTTGAAAATTGAAATATCTATTGAGAATTCCATGTAATCTTAAGTATTGAATAAGCAAACCCAGAGCGAAAATTGTTCACTTATATATATTGGTCAGTATATATGTGTCGAACAAGTCACGGCATTCGCAGCTGTCGGTAAGTAATAAACATTTGTGGTTGCTTTCAGACTTTTCAGTCACTTAAAATGAATTGACCTCGTTTCTAAATTTTTAAATATTCGTTGTGGTCGTATGGCTTACAAACATTCAGTGATTTGCACTACTCATGATATTTGTTTTTTATTTATACTTGCATAGTGTTTTGTATAGTATAAATAGCACTGTAAAATATTAAATGCAAGACTAACAAAGTGTCCCTGTAATGCTGTACAGACATGAGACATACAAGCTTATGTATACAGGTCGTATTAAAGGAGAATTCACTACACAATAATTATATGTATTGTATGCATTGATAAAATTTTGAGACTGACCAAAAGTGTCCTGTGATGCTGCAGAGATTAATACACTACTTTACTTGTGATAAAAACTTGCAATCAAATGAAATTTATTTTATTCAATGACATTTACTGCCTTATTGCAGCAATCAGTGTTATATATCAGTAATGTGGCAGTCACTATAATTATATCAGTAATCAGCTTCAAGTGTGAGACCGATATATATAGTGACTAGTGCATCAGCAGTACATATACTGTATCGATCTAACCAATACATTATTGTAACCTGCATCTGAGTCTCTATAGCTCAATCATTAGCTTCTCATCTGTAATCAGAAACCTTTTCTGAGGATTAGAGCTTGATGATAGTCTGTGTATTACATGTCTACTCCATGTGTGTTAATATATGTGTATACACTGTTGTAGAGAATGTGGGAACTTGGACAGACGTTACATGGACAATTGTCAATCTCAAATCAAGAAAATGATGCACAGTACTGGTTTGATTTTTATATATATACTGCCTATGCAGCAGTCACTGTATATCGGTAATGCTTGGGTGTTTTAATATGTACTTGTTGTAGTGATATATTGTGTCAGCTTGCAGTAGACAGTAAAACATCAAGCTCAAATCTTCAGAAAATGTTTCTGACAAGTTGGCATTATTACTTTGTATAAGTATGATAACACGGTTTCAAGTGCAATTTGCACAAATTGTGCAAGCGAGAAGGGTGAGCTCAATTTGAGAAATACGCAAACTTGGCATGTGTATGATGACAAAATAAGTAATTAATTAATTAATCTGCCCACGCAAAATGCATTTATTTAAAAAATGTTTAAAATATCACATCAGTTTGAAAATTGAAACTTAATACAATCTTACATGGTGAGTTGTTTTATAATTTATCACCAGTTACTGCTTTTCTGTTCCGTGAATTTGTTGAGGTATTCAAGAATATAATTGTTGTATGTGATCTGTAAGATTATGAAGCAAATCTGGGCTTCCTTGGGTTGTAAACAAAGACACTATTTGTGAGTGCTGCCTTTCTGATGACAGTAGAGTGTACCTGATTTCATATATATTAACCAATATATTGAAACCAATGTCAGTCTGTTATCTCTGTCTGTCCTCCTCTTCATGCTCTACAAAACTATCTTCCAACTAATTTTCCAACCTAGTTATGTCAGACTGCAACTGACATAAACATGTTTACATAAATTGCAGGCTGTAAAAAATGGCATCGAAGTGGAAAGGCGTTTATGATAATGGCGAAAAAAGACCTGGGAGGCCAAGTTTGCTTGGGTTTCAAAGGCATCAGATGGAACCGAGAATACATTCTGCAAGCTATGTCGGGTCTTAGTTCAGCCAAGGGCATCAAATCTTGCAAACCATGAAAAAAGTGGGAAGCATGTACAATGCACGAAAGATGCTACCACCTCAAGGCCGCTGAACGTGGTACGGGTTCCAAGAGTACACGATGAATAAAGAAAGCTGAAATTGAACTGGCCGTTACGGTGGCTTGTCATGCTGCTATTATGACAATCGACCACCTCGGAGAAGTAATCGCAAGAAACGCCACAGGAAGCAAACTTGAGCAGATCAAATTGCACAGACTAAAGTGTACAAAAATCCTAACGAAGATTGTTGCTCCAGCTTTGAAGGAAGAACTTGTAGCTAATGTCAAGGGCAAGAAATTCTCACTCATTGTGGATGAGTCCACTGATGTGTCAGCAGCAAAGTAGTTGTGTGACGATAAGGTACCACAGTGAAAGCAAGATCATTACAGCATTTGTTGATCTCATTTCTGTGGGAGACACGTGGCAAAGACCTGTTCAACGCTTTTAACGATTGTGTTGTGGGAATTAGTCTCAGGATGCAAAACTGTATTGGCTATGGCAGTGACGGTGCATCGGTCATGATTGGAGAGCACAATTCTGTTTGGTCAAGAATTGTTGGTGTTTCTCCAAACTACATCCAGGTGAAATGTATCTGCCACTTTTTAGCATTGTGTCTCAAGTATGCTTTTGAAAAGCTTGCCTTGGATTTCTTCTTGCTGAGATTCCAAAGTGGTTTTCCAAAAGCACAATACGTAGAGAAGCTTTCAAGACACTTTATGATGTGATGAATCCAGATGATGAACAAAAAGCTCCTTTCGAAAAGTATTCAACGACAAGATGGCTTGTGAGAGGCAAAGTTATCTTACGCATCTTGATGAATTGGGATGAGCTCGTGGTAATCATATCCCCATGGAAAGGGTCGATTTTGGTGGAAAGTTTGAATTCGAGGCCAAGAAATATGTAGCAGCTCAAGCAAAAGTTGATGAAATGAAGGATGCCTAGCGTTTCTCCATCAAGCTCTGGAACAAGTGGAAAAGCGTCTCCCTGCCTCAACTGATGTCTTCAGGGGTCTAAGCACCTTACATCCCAGTAGGGTATTAAATGCAACTACTAGAAGTCCGTTCACGCAACTACCTCTTGCTCACCCAAGAGAAAATGATGCTGGCTTGATAGAGGAGCAATATAGGAAAATCTTGTACCGAAATTAGAGGAGAAGAATCAGTTTTCAATGGCATTGTCCCAGAAGATAGTGTCCAATTTTGTCTGGTGTCTACCGATTCAGGAATTCGCTTGGTCAGAATCCTTTCCAGGAATTGGCAACTTATGCACTGAGCTGTCTGACTAACCCTGTGAGCAATGCAGTGGTAGAGAGAACATTCTTCCAAGTAGCATCTGTGAAAACAAAGCTTCGAAATCGAATGGGATTAGAGCTGCTGAATTCGTACCAAGCTGCAATTTGACGAGAAATGCTGTGTAAATCTGGTTGTCACCAAGCACATGCTGGAACTGTTCAATTCAGAACAAATGTATGACTGTAATGACAGGCTCATACAGCGAAGAGAAATGACTCAGCCAAGAAAGATAAGGAGTATTGTATTTGTCACCTTGTACGGACAAAGGACTCAAAAGATTTATAATCGAAGTACTGCATGCAGCTCTTTTGTTGCCACAGAAATTTAGTTTTTTGTTGGCGGATTATTTATGCAATTTTATGATTTTTATTTATGATGTCATTCCGCTATTGAGTGTATCGTACCCATGAAACGTGTTGTATACAGCTGTCTTTGTCTTAAATGGTAACACCGCCAGAACAAATTCCTTCTTAGAAAACGTTTCATCATACATCCATGCACTTCCTTCACTGCAAACCCATAATGCTCATACACTTTGCATTTCCCACATCGCTTTGTCAAACGACAACCGACGTTAGTCCCACGAACGGCATGGTATACCACAACCCTTTTAAACGAACCGTCTAACACCAATTGTTGAACACCATACTGTAAAGCCTCTTTTCCAGTCATCGCAAAAACTGGTTCACAGCTCGCTGCGGGTACTTGCATCTGATTAAAAACAACTCACAACGAGCAAACAAGCACTGCAAGTTCTTTTTAATTACATGCAAGTACTCGCAGCGAGCTGCAAACTAGTTTTTGCGATGACTGGAAAAGAGGCTTTAGAGCCCTTAGACCAGTCTGCCAGCAGCTACCACCTGACACCGGTGGTAAGCAGCTGGTAGCACCTGCTACGAATTGCACCATTTACACCACTTACAAGGCCATACACTAAGACCCTTACCATTCTACCAACTGCTACCACCTGATACCAATTGCACCATTTACAAGCCCATACACTAAGACCCCATGGACCAGTCTACCACTTGCAACCACCTGACACAGGTTGCAACCAGCTGCTAGCACCTGCTACAATCTGACACAGCTGGTAGGCATCAAATAGTCAGTAATAACAAACCACCTGTAACAACTGGAAACCAATCTAAAGCAGCTGCTATCCAATGCCTATGTTGGACATATCTCAAGAGGGGTACAGTGTTTGAAATAAAATTAAAAACTTCCTCAGTTAGAAAGAGCAGCCCTACCAACCTTGATGAAGTAAGGTAAGGTCAATCTACCAAGGCGAAGTGCTCATAGAAGGCAGCTGGAGACCGTTTTGGCCTCAGTAGAGGTCAATGGAGGTTCTGTTGAAAACAACAGAAAGCCTGCCTTGGATGGGACGTTTGACACAATTCTGAAATATGGCAATGAAGATGATTTTAGCCAATATTTAAGTGCACTAGGCATGTTTAAGAAGGGCTTCACAAGAATTGTGAAAAATCAAGCTGCTGATTATGAGAAAAGTGAGGATAATTTTATTCAATCACTCTCCCCACTGTATCCAGGAGGGATCATTCGCAAGATAAAGTATGTGCAGGCTAGATCTGCTCTTGTTATGAGAAACAATGGCAAGAAAACAAAAAAGGGTCACCTATCGAAAGAAAGAATTAAATTTGGATTGGGGTTCCTATTCCCAAACCACTTCCCTACAATGCCGTAATTTTAAAAATCCAGGAACTTGATATAGGTGAGATAATTAGTCTTAGTGAAACTATTTGTGTTGACCTCCCTGAAGATGAGAAGGTTAATGGGGTCTACAGAGATTTAAAACAACTGCTCCTTGCCCTAAGTAAGTTCTATATTGAAACAGATTATGTTAGGAAAGAAAATGAGCTTGTATGGTTTGGAGAGCGGGAAGGTTCATTTAAAGTAGCTAACGGTGGGGATGGTGCACCTTTTTGAAAATGGGATGAGTCAATTTCATGGTTGGTGAGTTTTCTGAATGTTGGTTCAAGCGTTGCAAGTCCTAATGATAATTTTGGGGCCAATTGCAAGGAAGATCATAAGGTGGTAGAGTTATTCACAAAGCAGCTTGTGATCGACATGGAGAAAATTGAAAGCAAGAGGTCCGTACTTTATATGGAAATTAGTTTTTCATTTGAGCTAGTACCTTCTGATATGAAATTTACTGCCTTTCTTAATGGTAAACTCAATAATGCTGCAACCTACTTTTCTAGCTTTGCTAATGTCTCTCAATCTGACTGTTCCTCACTTGGTGAAAAATTTGGACATCTAACTGTAAATGAAAGCCATGGAGACAATTAACGTTGCCAGGCAGGTAGCTCAGTTAAGAAGGGGCTGTCCAACAAGGTAAGGGGCCGTCGACAAATAGATTTCGTCCCGCAATCGCGGACTTGTTCCGCGATATTGTTGACCCCTTCTCCCCGGCCCCCCTACCATCGCGGACCGGTTGATAGTCAGGCCGTATACGAACAAACAGGATGACCATATTAAAACTGGGATTTTGCCAGCAAGATGCTCACTATACTGAACATTAATTATAAAAGCTATATTTATAAAAGATTTGTTCCAATGCGGACATATACAACGAATTACTATACAATATATTTTTATATTATCAATCATGAAAATACACCAGAGGCGAGAGCAAGTATAAACCAGGGAAAAGTACTATTATAAAACATAAAATTCAATAAAAATATTTCTCCCTACTGTTGCGGTATTAAACTCTTAAAAATGAAACAAATACCTGAACTGTGTGATCCAAAACGGGGGCATTCAAATGTAAAATTAGATGTAAATCTTGCAAAGCGTGCATGAGACGAAATCCTGTAATTTTCGACCGCAATCAAATACTCGAGCGGTAGTGTTAACCTCGTTACTCGGTCGTATTTGAATCGGAATCTCCCGGAATCTTGTTTTCAAAGCAAGGAAACTACTAAACAGCAATTCATTTGGTTGCGTATATAAACTAATATTTGAAAAACTTCTGCATACACTAAAGTCGCAAAATTTAACAATATATATTTCATGCTTGCAATTTTATCGGGAGTGATCGGATGGGTTCGGACCACGTGTTTTATATATTTTGTGTTAGCCAAACGAGAACGAAGACAGATAACCAATCAAAAAATTCATTTCGAAGCCTAGAGCGAGTGGAAGAACGTTTATAAGGGGAACCATGCAAAAATCAAGGAATATTTAGTTCTACAGGAGAACGAAAAAACATTTGTAAGGTAAACATAAAGAGCATTTTAAATTATTAAAAAATCTGGGTTGTCACAGTCAGTTGACTGTGTTATCGTATCAATAATTAAAAGAAATATTAACTATTATTTTAACTGGGAAAACACGAATAAAAAGTGAGTTTTAATAATATTCGCACTATAACAATGCGATATAACACTATGTGATAAAATAATAATATTATTAATACTTGGATACTGTCGCCTGGTCTTTCAATATATTAAATTTTTGATGCCTGCAGATTCGATTCAACTGGAAAACCTATTGAAGAAAAAGTAGACGAAATCCAAGACAAGGCGCTACCTGGTTTCTTCCAAACAAACAAAAACCCAGCACCGCTTTTGCAGCCATCGACACACATGCTACCTTCAAGAAATCCAACAGTACCTGTACCACCAGAGCCAAATACCTACCGGTAGTAGAACAGCCACAAATCATGGAAAATAAAGCGGTTCCAGATTTCGTTTCCTTGAACAACAGTGATGCCAAGAAATCCTTGCGTGAAAATAATGAAAAGGAGCAAGTAATCGATTTCATCAAGCCTCGATGCCCAGATTTCATTACTCAAGATGTATTGAATAATCGATCCTTCATGTCACATGTCCCATTCTTTGCCCAAAATAAAAGAGTTTGTAGTTACCGAAGATACGTACTCGTCAAAGCAAGTAAAAAAAGCAAGTAAAAAAAGCTAGCAAAACCGACTTGTCAAAAACAATCGACAAAATCAAAAGTACTATCCAAATCCTTGACGAAAAGCTGAAAGAAGCTAGTACTGCTGGGTACTGAGCGGTTGTGCATCGCAAGCACGGAGAAGCAGATAGTGTTAACACAGTGACGACAATTACATTAGAAATACGACATTTAATCGAGACTAGCGATGTTCTTCGAAAGATGAGGAAACTACTTGCGCAGCAAACTCAGCGTAAACACAACACCCTGAAAGAAATCGGACAACCCGAAACTATCTTACAATGGTTAAAATACCATGGCATTGTTCAAACAGCAACTGACTTCATCAAACAACAGTCGTTTGCAGCACATAATAGAAGACGCGAGAGTACAGGAACGCGAAAAGGAGTCACCCTCAACGACTTGCAACAACATCTGCTAGACAACGTTCCTAGTCTCAAAGAACACGGAATTTCGCGAGATACCATTCACCACTTGATGGTCGCCCCAAAGATGAGCAGCAGCAGCAGAGCCGATCGGTACAAAGGGCATATTGATGCAAAAGTTACTGCAAAGAAAAATGACTACCGAGAGGGAAGCGCAAATCAGCACTTTCTCTTTGCCAGAGTAAATTACCGCAAGGAGCTCTGTTCTATGTTTCATGATGAGGCGAGATTTTATTCATCGGACGATATGAATAAACTCTGCATGGGTCCATCTCCACCTGTTTCAAGGTACCACCAACAGCATCATTTCTATATGCAAGACAACGCCCCAAATCTGTGGGATCACGACTTTCCTAACCCAGGATACCTACTCACGTGACAAATGCAGTCGAAGAGAGCTGTATACGACAATCAAGGAGAAGACGATCTGTATAGTAGGGTTGATTTAAATGACTACTCAGAAGACCCTGACAGTGTCAATCTGGTAGAAGGTGCCATAACGGAGGAACGCTCGGTGCAACCAACTGACGAGGAATACCGGAACCAACTGACAAGGAGAAATACCGGGACAAACTGAGTCGTCTTCACTACAAGAAAACCACCTATGGTCCTGCTGTACTTGTATTAAGAGCGGCTAAATTCACATCGTCCAGCGGGCAGACGCATGCCAATGATCTGCTGCCTATCCTATCAACACAAGTGAAAGATGGAAAAACTGTGGCTTTCATTAAAGTCGACAACGGCAGCGACTGGAACGTTCGATCGGTAGTGAATTCACTCTAACTCTGCCGCTTGTGAAGGGACTCTGGTCTAGACATCCTTGCTGTGGTAAGCTATGCAGCAAAGTACTCCGCATATAACCAGATCGAGCATTTGTGTAGTCCAATGAGCAAGAAGCAGTCCTCAGTGATTCTGCCATCAATTCTTGAAGGGCAAAACAGTTCACCATATCTGCAGATTGAATTGCAACAAGACGAGTTGACTTTGAAGGAAGCAGCGGTGTTCGATAGGGCGATGATGCTTATTAGAGATAAGTACTGGAATGAAGCAATGTTCAATGGCAACAAAGTCACCACAATCGTCAAACAGTGTTTAACAAAGGAAAGTGTGGAGCTTTTGTGAATATTTGCTTTCAATTTTCTATTTTGCAGATTCTTTCAGGTGCAGTCACGCACCTCCGTGGAAGTAAGGATGTTGTTTCCGAGTTGAGGTTCATGATGAAGCATGTTGACCGCAAATCAAACGAGATTGTGTTTGCCAAATGTGTGGATCCAGCATGTTCTTATTGTACCAATCAACCAGTTTGAGCATCAAAAATGTGGGACTTCCTGAAGCAACGGCAGTTCAAGTGGTCTAACCCAATACCAAGCACTACGCATCCAGGTCACTCTATGACTTTCTTGGAGGTATCACAGTTGGACGAGAAAGACCTTCCAACAGGTTTATAGTGCATAAGGTTTGTGCATGGTTGTGATTTACCACAGGCTATATATATATATATATATATATTCGTAAATTTATTTCTACCTTGTTTATAGGAAGCTCTGATCCAATATGGAAAAAGACACACAGGTGCAACTTTATTGACAAATCGAAGGGAGAGTCCAGGAGATGTGGTCTTGTATTGCCATAAAAAAAACAAGTTGACTGCACACAAAGCCCAAACTAATCACTTGCAATGGAAGCGGAAAACAGACGAATCTTCCAAGGTGGCAGCTAGTGAGCCAAAGCAGTTGAGACTAGAAGATGCTTTCCTACATTCATCTTGTCAAAAGGATGATTTAGTTGATGATGACGAGGAAGAACAGGATATTTGCAATTTGTGTAAGAAAATGGGAAACTTCTTCATCTTGTGCACCTTGTAATTCGTTTAATACATTTGTTACGTCCAATTCATTTTGAATATTAATTCTTTATAAGTAGAGCTTGGAGGCATTTCCTCTTTTGTTATTCTGATTCCAGGTCTTAAGAAAGACGTGGATGACTGGGTACAATGCGAAAGGGAATCATGCCAAAAATGGTACCACATCCATTGTGTGAGCGAAACATGGCAAAATAATTTTATAGTTGTTAATAATTTATGGTTTTGTTGTAATTAGAGTTTTAGATTGATTTCAACAGAAAAAACTGTTATATCACGAACAGATAACGAAAAACGTGAAATAATGACATTTGCATGCACCTCCTGAGTCCTGATTTATATAAAACGGAGCAGGTTTATATAAAACGGCCTATTTCGTTTAAACGTTTATATCAGTCGCTATATCAGGTGCGTTTAAAACATTCAATATTAAAAATAGTTCAATGAGTATGAGATTCTTTGTTTAAACAAACAGCTGTATTAAATATAGGAGTTCGTGCCCAGGTCCCCAGGAAACCTCGCGCCAAACTTACTGTCGAGTCTGCACTACAAAGGTCAGCTGTGTTATTCTTCCTTGCAGTTGCCTTGCTAAATTCCTTGCTTTGGTAAGTATTAAATAATGTGCAATATCTTCTACACAAACACTATTAATAGTCAGATTTCGTCCCAATTTTCATTTTAATCGCGGATTCAAGGCTAACCCCATCGCGAAACAAGTCCGCGATTGCGGGACGAAATCTATTTGTTGACAGCCCCTAACTGTTAAGACTAATAGGAGTAAAGTTACCAAATTTATTCCTCTCATTGGTAAGCTTTGTGATTTAAAGCATTTACATGCATTACTTCTTACGGTTGTTCTTTCAATTAGTTCCTTACCTGCAAACCTAAACAGCATTTCTGAGTTGCCTCACTCCTGTCCAATGACAAGGTATTTGGAGGCTATGGAACGAGGTCAAGGCTAAGCAGTTAAAGAAACAGCTAACAAAGTGGCTGATTGATGACTGGGCAAGGAAGGACTCAAAATTAATTTTACATGGCTTTATGTAATTGGTGGATGCAACCAGAGGACATTCTACTTATTTAAGCTAAACTTATTTTTTTGTCTTGTTGCAGTCAAGCTGAGAGATTGTGTTGCAGATTTCTCCAATTTCTCCATGTATGAAGAAACGCTTCTGAAGCTTCCACATTTAGTTCATGATTACTTCACTGCTATGGTTCTGTTTAGTGGTCACCATAGTATTAATTTGATGACTGTGTGGAGCATTGTCCACTTAAAGTGGTTATATGATAAATATGGGACAGGTTTAGGCATTAATACCATGCAGGGAAGGAAAGCCAAACATGTACAAATAGCAAGCTATGCCAAGAATAGTCTCTATAAGCAGCGTTGGTTTCATGTCTTTAGACATGAATACATAGTAAGCTATTAGTCCAGTCAATCTACCTGAAATATAGGTACAACTTCAAACAAATTGCAAAATAAATGGTTTTAGCTTTCTCAGTACCTTGATACATTCAGAAATCACATACCAAAAGTCCCGAGAAATCAACTTAGTGGAAAGTTCAGAAAATCCGGGTTTTCTTACAATTTAACTACAAAAGCACTATCCTTTAAAAAAAGTGAAATTTCAAGTTCACTTTTACCAAATATCACCTATGTCGTTAGAGAGTTCTCAAAAAACCATATGAAGGACATTTATGCGGGTAGTACAATTTTCCATTCCGATTTTGAATTACGTAAGGTTAAACCTGCTAAAAAACAGAATTTTGTTGCATTTTCCACTTTTCTTGAGCGAATAACTCAAAATGGGCTTAGAAAATTGTACTATCCGCTTAAATGTCCTTCATATAGCTTTTTGAGAACTTTCTAAAGACATAGGTAATATTTGCTAAACGTGAACTTGAAATTTCACCTTTTTTAAAGAATAGTGCTTTTGTAGGTAAATTGTAAGAAAAACTTGATTTTTTTAAACTTTCCACTAGGTTGATTTCTAGGGACTTTTGGTATGTTATTTCTGAATGTATCAAGGTAATGAAAAAGCTAAAATCATTTATTTTGCAATTTGTTTGATGTTAAACCGTAGATTGACTGGACTATATGGCATCATTGTTAGTGTAGCATCAGGCACCAAACTCTCTTATATCTCCTTGTGTGATCAAGGATACTCTTCACTATTGTTATTGTGTGATTTTGTGAAGGGAGCTAACCAGGAGCTGTTTTTACTCTAGTCATGATTTAATGAGTGAGATTAAGATGTCTGTAGCTGAGGGTAAAACAACCAAACAATGCTTAAAATATGTCAAAGAGTATCCAGGAAATAATGCAGGCTTTCTGAAATAATTGGCGAAGTTTAAGTTGCAGGGTCATGGGGGCCTTTTCTATTTTCAGCCTAGCTGAGATGTCACGGCTTGTGTGTGACTGGGATCTAGGTTACCTGACAGGGCGAGCTTGTCTAGTACCCAGACATGCAAGTCAAAGCACTGTAAAGTGTAACAAAGTTTAAAACTCTGACAATCATGTTTACATTGATTGAGAAATCCAGCCCAAGTAACTGAGATCCCCAAGGGCTTTTTCATCGATTCAAGCAAGACAAAGCGAACAATACAAATTTATATAAACCAGGACCAAGTCTTCCTGACAACATACTAGCATTGATTAAGCCGATTTATGCTAGACTCAGTACTGATAATTTGTTGAGAAAATGTCTTGATGGAAAAACCCAGAATCAGAACGAGTCGCTGAACGGCATGATTTGGAATAAAGTACCGAAAGGTGTTTTTGTTGGTGCCGATGTGCTAGATTTTGGTGTTTATGATGCTGTTGCACATTTCAATGTGGGTTCCAAGGCTTCAGAGGATATTCTTACAGAGCTAGGTTTGGAACCAGGACATTACTTTGAGGAAGGAGTTAGAAAGGCAAATGAAATACGGATCAAGAAGGCTAACCATCGAAATGACACGGAAATCAAGAAAAGAAGGAAAGTGTTACGGGGCCAGAAAAAGAAGAAAGATGACAAAACAAAAGAGAAAAGGAGGGTCCCACATATGAGGCAGGAGGTTTCTGAAGTGGTAACTATTAATAATCAACTGTTTATAGCCATTATACAGTGATTATCTTGTAAATAAACTAAATATTTTATTTTAAAGCCGTTTTTCTCAAATTACCGAAAACGTGTAATTAACAATATTGCGCGCAGGATATCTTAAGAAGAATTAAAGCTATCTTGATGAAATTTTCAGGGCTTACTCTATATAACCTGCCCTAGGAGATAAAGTAAAATAATTACCCTATCTTCAATAATTTTGAAATAGTAATATCTTAAGTGACGATAGTGATGTTCATTTTTAATATTCATGGCGTAAAACATTTATTATAACACATGCTAACATTAATACTTTTTTAGTAATCATGCTTACTATTAATATTATTGGGGTATTTTATCTTGGTAACCATGGGAACAATTTCTTCCAACTACACCTTTTTTTGGTCAGGGTACCTAGCCCAACAACATACTAAAAGAAGTGTTTCATTCTATTAGATTAAGAGTAAAAAAAGTATTTGGTGAGTAGACTGTAAGCCACATCTCACATTCTTCACACTTAATCGTCATGTTGGTGTTTCGTGCATGCTGCACACTAGCAACAAATGGCAACGTTTTCTGCCTTGCAGGAGGTTTCTGAAGTGATGGGCGATGTTCTTCGCTTGTCATAGTGCCATAAACTATCTCGAATTGCTTGTAGTGGCCGCCAGGCTTTGGTATCGGGTCCAGGCTTTGGTATCGGGTCAGGAAGGAACTTGATTTCTTGAAAGACATCAGAAGGAAGGCGATGTGGCTTACATATTGTACACCCACTTTCACCACATTTCTTTACACAGAAAGAGTAGTGCCTTAGCTGGCAGCAATGCTCGATAAACTCCTTGATCTTTGGGTACTCGGAGAGTACTGTGCTGCTTTAATTCACTTCACATCTGCTGTAATTGAGTCGTCCACAGACTGTAGACTTGAACAAAACTCCTCAACCTATGCTGTGGTGACTGCTGTGAAGGAGTCAATCTTCTTTTCCTTTAGTTGAAGTCTTTGGAAGACACTAGACATGAGAACTTTCACAGGAGCAATACTATCGAGGGTGCCATCTTTGATGTTAGGATTCTTTTCAGCTGCATTTCTAAGCTGTGCCATATTCTTACATTTGGATGCCGCTGATTCGTACTCATCATCCACCATCGCTGTATAGAAACAAGATGGGATTGGCTTGTAGATTCCTTGATGACAGTACATTTCCAAGTTCTGTGCAGTGTCGTGCAGGGCTGGATGGCTCAAAAGCACCTTCCTTTAGGCCTACTACAACCTGGCCGGTGTACCATGATGAGTCGACTGTCTCAGGAATATCTACCAGGAAACAGACTAAAGGAACAATGCTATGTTGGGTGAATTCATGATCACCAA
The DNA here is from genome assembly GCA_035772405.1 of Chrysogorgia sp. JL179-B06. Lineage (NCBI taxonomy): Eukaryota > Metazoa > Cnidaria > Anthozoa > Scleralcyonacea > Chrysogorgiidae > Chrysogorgia > Chrysogorgia sp. JL179-B06. The sequence goes on from JAYKKM010000217.1 coordinate 566,164, forward strand.
CTTGGAATGAGCTAGCGAGGTTCACAAGGTCCTCTCTCTCCGCAGCAGCAACAGGAGCAGCATAATGAGCACCAGGGTAACTCTTTCGAAATTGTCGAGCCTGAATCATAAATTTCACCTTCAGCTTTCCAGTGTAATGGATCTTTGAATGAGCGTGTTTTGACTTCGGCTAGAACTGAAGTTTAAGCCAAGGCTCAGAAGGTATTTTGGTGCCTTCAGGACATCTTGCTTTCACTTGCTCAAGAAGATCTTTTGCTGAGATTGCACGAGCAAGGTGAGTCACTTGACCATGCCGTCTGTCATCAACAGGGGTTCCTACTTCTTCTAAAAACTTTTTACACTCATCCCAGAAGACATCATCCCAGAAGACATCATATTGACTTTTGCGTTCTGTGTTCAATGATCTCAAGTCAATAACAACATCTGGATCTTCCATATCCAGAAGAAGTCGAACTCTTTCATCAATCTCAGCTTCGTGTGCATTGGCAACGGCAGAACTGTCACCTGTCAAGTCCTGGTCAAGGTTACGCAAAATGGCTGGCTTTATATTCGGAGCTACTCTTCCATATTTCTGCATCAGTGATTGTCACATTGCTCTTGTATGAAATATAGGAATTTGTTCCTTGACTATTTCAATTGTTTGCTGGCTTTGGGAAAAGGATTCAGGGCCTTATCAGGAACTTTCCACACACAGCTAGTGTTCCCAATATTGTTACCATGTTTGTAGGTAAGCATCGCGGCGACTTTAATGCTTGAATATACTCATACTTTCGACGAGGGGTCAGAAGGACACACATCTTCCACTACTGTATACTGGAAATCATTCTTGCTATGTAGGCATGTTTCCAGTTCGGTTAAAAGAGAGGGAGTAGTTTCACACTGTGGAAGAAATCGGAAATCTAAATTTTCAGGAATTGAACGCACCGGTTGTGTGGAGGATTGCAGATGTTTTGTTTTCTTATTCTGTTCCATCAAGTATGTAGCATAATCAGAAAGTGAGGAAGCTAGTGACTCTATATCTGACTTTAAATTGTACCATTCCTTTCTTTCCCAGTAAGTATCCTGCAAGCGTGTAAAGAGCTTATTGGACAACTCGTGAAGGGTAACTTCAGACAGATTTTTTAGGTTTCGTTTTCGATGCTTGCTGGCTTCAGGGACGTTGTACCCAGTTAAATCTTGCAACGACTCAGGAATTTTGTGCCCTCTGTTCATAGAATGTAATGATGACCATCCAAGTACCATAGTATATCAACTAAAAGTTTCAAAAACGCTTTCCCCGCATGTTCAACTTCACTTTGTCCCCATTTAAGTTGTCGCCCTTCAAAAAATTCAATAACGTCATTGTGAAGTTTTTGCTGCTGGTTTCTCACTTCTAAGATTCGGTTTGGCAGTGAAGATATAAGCACACTAAAAGCATTTGGACCTTGAAAATAGAGAAACATTTTTATTAATATAATTAAATAATTACATAAAAACAAACTCATATCCCAGCCACTTTAATCCATATTAAATAATATATCACCTATTAAAAAGAATAGATCAGGGGACCATGTGTTCCCAATCGATTTCTTTCTGCATGTTAAATATTAAGATTTATTTAATAGTTCAATAATATATTAAAATCTATATTCATTTGTTCTGTATAAAATGTATGAATTATTCCTAGGACATGCATTTGATTTTCTTCTACCATTGCAGCAAAATACAACCCACACTCTTCCCATCATGCCCTGCGTGCTGCACACCGTATTATTTTAATATAGCAATTTATAAAATATTTTACCTGCAGACAAAGGTTCAGAGCTCTCATCTGCGCCAATTTCCTCAACCACGGACTTCACAAAAGGCCCAAACAATGAAGCAACATTGGTCACACACATGTCAGAGTCAACAGAATCGAGTTTGTCCTTACTTTTTCCGATATATGTGCCGTCTAGCTCGCGATTTGACTCCTGTATTCGCGGGGTCACGCTCGCTGAAAAATATCCACGAAATGTGACATCTGGAGGGTGAACTAATCCAATATTCCATGGCAGAAGACATATCTGAACTGTTTTGCAGTACACGGTGTAGTTCAACATCGAAAAGCAGTATAACATTATTTAAAAAAACCATTGGCATTGACCCATGACAAATTATTAATTTCAATATACATGTCGTTATGCTCCACATGGCGAACAATTCTGTACCAAGCCCCCTCACATTTAAATTTATATAAAATACGCATGCTCGCACAATTTGCTGTTATGAATTGCCATTGAAGCGATTTGTTGCTACTTGAGGTTTGAAAAAGCGTCAATGCAAGGAAAGAAATGGTATTTTGGAAAGCAATTCGGTAAAATTTGGTTTGTGAATGTTCTTTATATTTAATATTTTTTGGCATAAATAATAAGTGGTCGAAAATGGCAATAATGACCATCGAGGCAGCTGCCTGGGAAGCCATGCAGGGGATGAGAAACTAATATGTAACAAATTGGTATTTTATTAATAACCTCTTTGTTTTTAATTAGGTATTTACAGGACCCAATTGTAAAATTATGGTGAAATTAGCTTACCTGAATAAATATTATTATTATTATTATTATTATTATTACTGTTATTAACATGTTTTATGTTTGTGAGTTAAGGAACAAAGTATGGAGACAAAAGTTTTTCAATGCTTCACCTTAAATCATTTTTGTCTTATCACAAATAAATTTTGATGCATATTTATAACATGAATATTTCATTTTTATGCTCCAGGCCCAGTTGTTCAATCCTGGATTAAAAAGCTGTTTATTATGTTCTTTTTGATATTTAATTTTCTAAGGTAAACCCTTTTTAACATTATCTAAATAGAAAACTTCAAAAATCATTGCCTGTGTCTGTGACGATTAGTAATTTATGCATGTCCTAATTATATGCATGCCAACGTGTATATAAGTTGGTCATTTATGTTTATTAAAGTTGTTACTTATTAGTCGTCAAAGCGCGATACATGGTGTCAGGTGTTAAGAATGACTTCTGGAAGCTCAGCAAAGCCGCCAGAACCGCTCAATTTAGAAGACCGAGCCCATAGAGGAGATAATTGGAAATATTTCAAAAGAGAGTGGTCATTTTATGAAATAGCTGCGGGAATAGCCACAAAAGCCGAGAGGATTCGAGTCGCCGCATTGTTAAATGTTATCGGAAGAGAAGCCCTCGATATGTATGACACGTTTCAATGGGAAACAGAAGGAGACAACTTTAAGATAGCAAAGGTGTTGGAGAAATTCGACGAACGCTGTGTTCCGGCGAGAAATGAGACGTATGAGAGATTTCTTCAAGCGTAACCAAGAGTCAGGCGAATCCTTGGACACGTATATAACCACCTTATTAAAGCTATCAGAAACGTGTGCTTTTGGTGTCTTGCGAGAGTCTCTTGTTAGAGATAGACTCGAACATGGAATTCGAGACGACCACGTTCGAGAGAAGCTGCTGGGAAAGCGTGACCTCGATTTGAACAAGTTCATAGAAGTATTGAAAACCAGTGAAATTACGCATTTCCAAGCTAAGGAAATATCGACAGATGAGTCGAACGCGAATTTTGTGAGGCGATCAAAAGTTGGCCGTAATGAGAGACCGAAGAAAGAAACTGCTGATCGTTCATTTAAACATAAACGGAGAGAAGGGGGAAATCGGCAATACGAGAATTCGTCAAAGGTCTGCTCGAAGGATGAACTATGTAAGTTCTGTGGCCGTCGTCATCCTCGTAGTAAAGAAAGTTGTCCGGCTTGGGGCCAGAGATGTCGAAAGTGCGATAAAATAGGACATTTCGAGAAAGTGTGTCGGTCATCGCAAGTCAACCAAATCAGCCATGAGGTTGAATATCTGTATATTAGCTCATTGGCCAGCAGTAAAACCAACCAGCAAGCGTTTGTCACCTTCACGGTCAATAAGAAGAAGGACATTGCATTTCAAATCGACACGGGAGCGACGTGCAACGTTATGCCTTTAGAAGAATATAAACGAGTAACGGGAGATGTACAAGGTCGAAGTCTACGCAATACGAATGCGGTGTTAATTATGCATAACAAGTCCCACAGCATCTGCAGTTATCCAAAAGCTGAGAGCGCAGTTTAGCCGTCATGGAATTCCGGAGATCGTGATTTCCGACAACGGTCCTCAATTTGCGTGCTGAATTCCGCAAATTCTCGAAAGACTGGGAATTTGAACATATTACGTCTTCGCCACGATACCTCAATCTAATGGGAAAGTAGAGAATGCCGTGAAAACGTGCAAGACGCTGATGAAGAAGGCAGCAATGGCAAAGACCGACATTTATCTTGCTTTGTTGGCGTTCCGGAATACACCCAGTGAGGGAGTTGGTGCTAGTCCAGCACAGAAGCTGTTCTCAAGGAGGACCAGAACGCGACTTCCGACGACTGCGGAACTATTAATGCCGCGAGTAACCCCATGTGAAAGAGTGACGGCAGGTCTACAAAAAGCAAAAGAAAAGCAAAGACGAAATTACAATACCAAGGCTCATGTTCTTTCACCTTTGAACGCTGGTGAAATCGTGCAAATGAGACTTCCTGGTGAACAGAAATGGTCGCAGGCGATCTGTATAAAACAGGCTGGTATACGTTCCTATGATGTACTGTGTGGTAATCAGAAATACAGACGCAATAGACGCCAATTGCGGTCTACTTCGGAAGATTGCCTGATGAATCTACCTACTAGTTCAGATGCAAAGCAAGCATCTGGAACAACATTACGTCCGGCGCCAGCACAAGCCGTGCAAATGCAACCTGAGTCTGGTGGTTCGCCTATGAAGCCTCCAAGAGTGATTCCCTGTGTAACATCTAACGACGAGATTTCCGCTCCACATCCTTCAGCATTAACTTCCAATGGTCCACCAATAGTGAGAAGGTCAACGAGAGATAGACGCGCACCAGACCGATTTCAAGCTTAAATGACGAACTGACCGGACACGATATATTTAGTTTATTTACAATATATTTAGACAATTTATATATTTCTAGAGAATGGAATTTATTTAGCTTTAAACAGAGAAGGATGTGACGATTAGTAATTTATGCATGTCCTAATTATATGCATGCCAACGTGTATATAAGTTGGTCATTTATGTTTATTAAAGTTGTTACTTATTAGTCGTCAAAGCGCGATACAGTGTCTTCGTAATTCTATCCTCAAAACGTCCACTAATCCAGAATTACGGTAATCGCCTTTTGAATAACTGGACCCAGTAGGTGTTGACAGCTGACATTAAATGTTCGCTGAGTTAATGTTTCAAGTATGATTAATTTATCTGTTTGAGTTTAACAACAACTTTATTTGCTGCGCTTGTATTGTTCAATGACTCATTCTTTCCAAGATATACAATCACTGGAAGTATTCTTCTAGGGCTGGGGGCTGATGCTGGAAAAAGAGAGAAACTTGATTCCGATAAAGGCAAGTTAGTGCATTGCTTCGCAATGCGCACACAACATACATTTTACCAACACTACTGAGCTCTATCTTTAAGTACTTTTTGTAGTCAAGAAATTTGAAGGAATTGATAACATCTCCAAAACGCCATTCCACTGACACTCTTATTGCACTCATTGAAGTATTGTAGACCTGCAGTTGTGGTGTAATTTGGCCTTGACGGAATGGACATCGAAGGTGGATTCTAATGGGATAAGCAAGATCTCCATACACACACACGGGCTGGCAAGTGGGGGAGTATGCAGATTGCTACAGGTCATCAAGAAGCCCTGAGCCTGCTAACATGCCTGCATCATGTTTTCGTCCCTCGGAAATACAAAATCACCAATAACACTCTTAATAATATACATGAAAACATTTCTCAATTCTGATTGGCTGGCTAAGAGCAATACAGTTTTACGGAAATACAGTGTAAATTATTAAATTTTTAGTTTCAATTTTTTATTATGATAAGCAAGGTTGCAGAGAGGGAGAGGGGACAATTTTCCCCAGGGCCTCATACGTTATGGGGCCCCCAGATACCCAGGAGCCTCACAAATTTTTAATCTTTAATATCTTGAAAAGGCCCAGAATTTAAACGAAAAGTAGAGTTAGTGTTTATTTTAGATTACAATAGCAACAGACCTACGATCACATTAGTTTTCCGTGTGTGTGATACCTAATATATACATATATAATATGTATTTATTATATTGGATTTATTTTTGGAACTAAAATGAAAAGAATCCCCATATAGTAAAGGGTCCTACCTGGCTCTCTTGCAATTTGAAAATATACACACTCTTAAGCTTTTTCAAAGACCAACAGCCTTTGATAATTGATAGTCCTAGAAAAACTACTTGTGTACACGTTTTTTCCAAATTGCACTCGAAACCATGCTATCACCTTTCTAAAAAAATTAACAAACTTTGCTTTGACCTGATTAAAGATCAAAGACAATTGCAAGTTATTTTACTTAAGTGATCCAGAAAAAATGTACTAGTTATGAGAGCAACTAAGAAAAATATTAACTTATTAACTCGTTATTTAATATACCTACCCACTGGACCATAAATATTTCCAATTAGTCCATTTGGCAATGCCACAGACTGAAATTTCAGGGAATGGACTCTTATGGCCATTGTAAACAATTCTCTGATTATGTTCTGGTCCGGTGATTGGCCGGACAGTTTCATCAATAAAGCCGAAGCAGTTGCAATCCTTTCCCCTGATATGGTATCAGCATAACTCTGAAGGGCCTGAGGATTCAATATATTTGGGTTCCACTCTGTTATTAGGTGACCGTGGTTTTCATAGATGAAATCCAACATATGATTTGTTATAAGGCTTAGCACTGAGACTGGTCTCCCAAAGTGAGGAATCATATCACTGTATCTGCATGGGTACGCAACCTGAACATTGGGACGATTAAGATCGGCCACAAAGACGATTAAGATCGGCCTTTTAACTCGAAACTCAGCTTTGCACTCGGCAGAGTCGATGTTGTCAAGGCTAAAAGGCTCATAGCCCTGAAAGTTGAAATCCGGTTTTTTTATTATTTAAAACTCTCATAAAGAAGGACAAATTCGTAGTCAGAAATAGTATTATCAACGTAGTTAAGTAGAAGCACTTCTCGAATACTCTTGAATTTATTCATTATTTAAGAAGTGGTTACGTTGCCGTCGCGAATCTGAGCTAAAGTTTTATATTCTGGCGGGAACGCCATACTCGCCCTAGTTTTTCTCGGTCGTCACGTCGCCTCAAAAAGTTCTTGTGCTAAAGGTCCCTATTAAGATTTGTGGGGCACAGGCTTTTCGCAGTCAGTCCGAAACTTGGCCCAATTTGATACGATAATTTCCAAGCGTGAACAGAGGAATAAGGTTTTCTAAAAATCCCGTTTTTACAAGTTTCAACAAGATGCTCAATGCAAAAATTAGAGACTTGAAACAACAGGGAATACAAAAAGTACAGCACAAACCTACCATAGCCATGCGAGATCTACAAAGCTAAAAGTCCATCCTGTACTCTCCCCTTCGACTCCTCTTGGTCTACTGAGAAATGTTTGCAGTTCCATATAACTCTCTACTGGTGCTGACAAAGCAAGCAATGGTCCCACTGCTTTGCAACTGTACATTTCCAAGCTCAATCCCCAAATGTTCAGCGTTTTACCAGTACCCAAAGCGAAAATAGTCTCCTGACTGTTCAACGAAAATCGCCACTCGGTGTAAATAAACTGGGGGAAATGACGAAAGAGATAAGCGACGAAGCCGAGCTGCCAACGAAATACACAAATCATTGTGTGAGGGCTACTGCAATAACTCTGTGGTCCAATGCGGGTCTTGCCAATCGACACATTATGACTATATCTGGTCATTGCAATGAGCAATCATTAATGAGCTACAACGCTCGTCCTTCGTCAGCACAGCAGCGACGTCTTGTCCAAAGCACTCGCAACTCCGAATCCCGATTTCCAGCTTCAGATGACACAGTTCAAAGCTCAACATGCTACTATATCTTCAGTCTTCACACACAAATTCGACAGCTCAGTCCAACTCCTTCTACAAGAATTCCACTCTCTAACATGTTTTCTGGTTGTTAAAGTCTGTGTCAACCCATGCCAAGAAACGCCAAATGAATGAATTGTTGATTCATCACATAATACACAAACTGTTTTAACATTATCTCATAGATATGTTCCTTTTATTCGATCTCATGGAACTTTTAAACTGAATTTGATATCGCTTTCTTCTCGAGCAAACAGTTCGTTTATATCAGTAGTGTGTTTTCCTTCTCGATCATCTTGACTGTAGTATCACATGTGTTATTTGCTCAAGTAATATTTTAATCAAATTAATAAATGAACACTATTTGCTTGTTGTAATTACTCGGGCTAGCCGAGTCTTAAATTCGGCTTCATTTCTGTGTTCGTAATTATGGCGAATTAAAGCGATTTCGGACTTTCCTTTTATTGTCAATGAATCGCAGTCAGAAAAGCATTTACGAGACCTATAAACCCACAAACTAATGCAAAGATTCTCTCGAGGATAACTGGATGAGAGAAACACAGATGAGAGATTAAAGAAAGAACTCGCAGAACCGTGGACGAAACGTCAACATGACAACATATAGTCGTTGCAAGGCATGGAAGCGAATTGAAGCGAGTTCGAACTTTCGCTTTATTGGCTATGAATCGCAGTTGGAAAAGTTTACCTGATTTTTCTTCGTCCTAATTTCTAGCCCAACTTTCTTCTAAAAGTTTCCCACTTTAAACGAGCGCTGCACAATGCCTCATTACAGAAATCAATGCATTGTGATTGTAACAATAAATCATTTTCATGTGGAGTTGTTAAAGAAGACTATAAATAGCAAAAATGGTCTGAATATATCGAACATAAACAGTGTGACTGTGAAACGTTTTCCTGCGTTTTTCTATTGTTTACTGTCAGTCTCGAGGGAATCGAGGACAACCAGCTCATTACATGAAACAATACAAAAACTTAGGAAATCGTTTCCATGTGTAGGGGGCTTGCATCTTTAGATAAAGAATGAACATGTTCTGTTGCCATGGCAATTAAAATCATCTGATGTATATCATAAATAAATCATCATCCTGGTCCAAATATCCAATGAAAAATAAATTGTGAACACTATCAAAACAGTATATAAACAGCAACTGAAATTAACTAAGAATATATGTACACAAAATGTCAAAATACTGTGTCATGTACTTCACTTCAATAATTGACAGTAAAATACCTTGCAGTAAATGAGTTATATGTTGTCCAGATCTAGGTTCTCCATACATATATAATATTAATAAAAATAATAAATTATCCCTTTGTAATATGACAAGTGAGTGGGTTTTCTAATTCCATCTCTAGCATGACCCCAATGCATGCCCATCTCCGCAGGCAATATGCGCGCCATGTCCCTAAAAGTAGCCCGAGTTAACACCTAGCGGGCGTCTTGTTGTTTTTAACATGTTATTATATAAAATATTAAACATTTTTCCGTGTTTCCATTGATGATCAAACCAGGCTAATTGAAGTGCTTCAGTGTTTTTCCAAGGTATTTCCTTTTTTCTGCATTGTGCTTCCTTGAAATTGCACAGCTCTCAGCCACCAATCAAAATTGAGAAATTTTCATGTACAGTTATGTATTAATAAAATAATTGCACTCCTCTTGACCAAGCAACATGCAGTAATTTTGTCATGCATTTAATAATTATAATTGATGGCAGACTATTTTATTCTGCTGCATGAACATCATTGTTTAAATATATTTCATAGCTTTAGCAACAAATGCTCAAGTTCACTCTACGTTGTACTCTGACAAAGGCCCTTTGCTCGAAACGTTAGACTTAGAGCAAGCTACACATTATTTTGGCAATACACCAACCTTTTGCAGTATATTTATTTTTGATCATGCTGCTCAAATATTTCATTTTAGAAGACATCAAGAATGATATTACAAGGAAACCTTTGTTGCTTCCAATGCAAAAGTTGATGAACATTTAAAAAAAGTCTATAAATTAAAGGGCAGTGTAAGTATTATTTTTTTCCATTTGTTGGTATAATTTCAAAGCCAGAACTTTCTCCTCAATTATTTTTAAGACTCTGATCCAGTGGTGTTTCGACCCATGATTTGAACTCATCTCCCCCAGCTTATAGACATGTGTGGTAACCACTAATTAGACCATAACAGTTGGTTTTTGCAATGATGTTTTACAAATAATGGTTTAATAAACAAACAACAATAAATGTCTTCAGAGTTACTACGTCTAGCAACGCAGTGCAATTAGGTTCACTGTTCCAGTGTCTGCGTCAGCAAATGTGGAAAACAATCTGCAATAAACCAATTCTATTTCAAAACAATTTTATTTCAGGCAAACAAGCATAGTTTAACTCGAAATAAATGCGGAGATTCAACATGGAGAGCAGCAGGGAATACATTGAAAAAGAAAAAGAGCATGCATGAGACTGGCCTTGAAATTGCAGATTGTAGGTATGCCATTGCACAGCATTCTGGTAATATGCTATATGGTGAAGTGTATGGTTATGGTTGCAAAGAACATATTTTGTATTTGGTATGTTGTTTGCAAGTATTGGCCATGGCTTCTGAAGCATGACACTTTATCAGCCCAACAAATGCAACCTGCACATTCGTTCCTGCATACCAAAGCTCATTCATGGTCATGTCAGGTAATTAGTCTGCCCAGAGGCATAGGAACGGATTTAAAGTTGAATGTAAAGGTATTTCTTCAAAATCTGAGAAAATGAGCTATGTTGCTACAAAATGGCATTCATTAAATGCTGATGAACGAGACTTTTGGCATGGTGAAGCTAGTAAAGTAGAAAAATTTGATGTTCAAAACATAACAGAGGAGCAAAGAAATAAATTTATTATGAAAAGCAAGAGGAACAATTCTGTGCATCTCTTTTGGTACAAAAAAACATTAAAATGTTTTGTATAATTTGATTAATATAGAGGATCATCCATAACTTACATAATCCTATATCTTGAAGCAAAAACACCTTTAGGGCATTTTACATCCTTGAACTACTATATTCTGGCTATTTTAGTCATGCAATACATAGTTTGATATATTAGTTAAAGGTATATACTTATTTTTGTTTCCTAATGTCCTTTTTAAGAATCTCAAAAAAAATCCCATACATCTATCCATATATATATATATTACATGCATGCAATGCATCCATCCATGCGTCAACCTACCCATTTTGGCAGCATGGAAGATTTGCTAAGACCCAAAACATCACAAACTCCTCAAAGAGACATCACACTCAAGCAGGAACAATTCAGCAAGCATAATCAATTTAAAATGGGAATGCAACTACAGGTCTGGTAACGGACCCAGGCCACAGCTGCAATTTTAACAAGTGTAATATCATCATTTTCACAGCAACAGAAAATAATTTATTTTTTATGTTGGTACCCTAACATAACAACAGAACAAAGATTACAGCACATGTTTGAGGTTTCCATAATTGTGTAAAAATTGTGTTATAAATATGCACATTGAGTCCTCAGAGATTCAAATGGAAAATGGCATGTGTACCCAACAAAAGCAGCTACAGTTCTTCAAAATATATTGCGTGGGTACACAAACATGGTGGCTAATATAGATGCATGGCCTTTAAGTAGTAAGTTAAAACATGAGCGGCCGATGTTTATAGGCAGTTACAATGGCGAGCCGTTGTAACTGCCCATAAACATCGGCCGCGAATGTTTTGACGAACTTGTAAAATGAATAGAATATATAATACATACTTTGAAGTTGTAGAAACGGTACAAACAAATTATTTTAACTCCGAAAAGCTCAATTTGAGCAAGTTAACTTTGATAAAACATTGATGTTTTATTAATCAATGTTTTATCCTGAGTTAATGTCCTACACTCTATGTGTAATGAACCGAAGGAATACATTTGACTAGAGTCGTATGGGGTTATGGAAGTGTGGGACAACCGCTCGAGTGAGATGTACTGAGTAAAGATCGTTCGGAACTGGGCCTTGAGATAAAATTGGTCAGGGGAAAACTCATATATGGAACGATTTTAGAAATAGGCTCTAGGGTGATTTTCTCTTATCACGCATGTATACATTGAGAAATAGGCCCTAGAGTGATTTACGATAACACAATAGGTTCTAGGGTGATTTTCTCTTATCATGTATCCGTTTTCCAATTAGCGCTAAAGTGATTTTGGATAACGTTTCGCAATGGACTTTAAGGAAAGACTCTGCATGTACATCACCATACGAAATCGAGGTATACACACGTAAAAATCTCACAAGCTTGTTACAAGTTGTTGGCTCAACAAGCTTGCTACAAGCCTGGGAACAAGTTGTAACAATGTTGTTGTTTTATCAAGCCGTAACAAGTTTGTTGACGACAACCTTGTAGCAAGTTGTCGGGTTGCAGAGCCGTAACAAGTTGTTGGAACAAGCCGTATTAGGCTTGTTGACAACAAGCAATTTCAAACATGTTGGAACAACTTGTAACAAGCCTGATGATGTCGTCAAGGTTGTTACAAGTATGGGACAACAAGTCTGTTGCAGGTTGTTTTCAACAAGTCTGGATCAAGCTCTCTGACAACTTGTGACACAGTTGGCACAACAAGCAAGACACAGCTTGTCCTAACAAATTGAAATAGACTTGTTGGTATGCTTGAACCTGTTTGAACCAGTTTGTAATCATGGATGGCGTGGATTATGAAGAAGAGGAAACTTAAAAACACACAACGGCAGTGCTCATCCTTGACTTTGGACTTTTATTTTTGCTGGTGTTTTCACGAAGCTCTTTGGTGAAACAGATACTGTTGACGTAAACATCGATAGATTTATACTATTCGTAAAATTTGGCAGAGCTGAACCACAGTATACAGATATTGCGAAAGGGAAAACGTTTGCACTTCGTCTTGGGCTTTGGTCATTGTTTTGGACTCGGCGAAGAGACCTATTTTGGCTATGGCTATATATTCCTTCTCAATGTTTTAAAGAGGCAAGCAAAGCTGTAAAGGTATTTTGTTTTTTATTCTAGTTATTATTTCCACTTTGGATCTCAATTTTGCATGTTCTCGACACATTTTTTCTGATAAACTTGTTAAAAGCTTCGCGTTGGCCGTTATGGATATTAACGTCATTTTCAAATCAACACTCTGTTTACTTATTGTGTCACTTATTCAGTGATTACTTGAATTAATTGTCCACCGCCTGGTATTAATTTTTAAATAATGAAACATTCAAAACGCAATATTGATCATTAAATGCAGTCAAACATGTAAAATACACTGAATACCATATATTTTCTGTCACATCCAACTTAATTATTTCTTTCCTTTCATAATGCCCAACAACAAAAGATAAAACAAATGGTTTATAAAAAATCACCAGTGAATGCAGTTATAAAATGTCTTAAATTTAATCAGCAAACAGTTAAATATGCAAATTTTAATGCAAACTCTTTCTTTTTGTTTTCTTTACTGCTAAATGAAAATACCTGAAGATAGGTTGGGTTTTTCAAGAATTTGCAAGTAAATGAAAGGCTGTGTAAGGCACCAAAGCAATGCCAATATTTGTTGTGGCATTAATTCAGTCTGCACAAATATCTTATGCACTGGGACAGTCAAAGCAAGGACCCATGCTCTGTGTCAAACACCCATGCTCTGGGTCAAACACTTGGTGCAGATTTATTTTAACTTCAATGTCTAGTTTAGACAGCAATAATACCCCTTCACTCTTGTGACACTACTGACATAGATACTCACACTATAATTATTTACATGTAATCTTTATATATTTTTAGATATTTTCTGAAAAAGACAGACTAAATGACCAAGAAGAAGATAAATAAAAAGTATTGTTCATCATTGCCATGCATGAATGATAGTGGATGAGGTGTAAAGGACACCTTATAATGACAAATTTATTTTATATGACATAGCTTATTGTTGTGATTTCTATCTAAAAACTACTGGTACTACATGTAGTATGTATTTCCTCGATAAATGTATGTACACTTGCGAGTCCAATGCAGCAACAAACTTTGATTTTCTTTGTGCAATCATGATCAGATCAAACATCCAAAGTCAATTTCAATATTCATATTTCTGCCCAGATCTGCAAAAATGTCAACTCAAATCATAACTTACAGTAAGTATGCATGCATTTTGAGGCATTAATATTATTATTGAGTATTTTTATGTAAAATAATTATGTTTCAGCTTACCTTTTTTGTGAATATTTTGTTGTCTTGCAATGATTAATGAAGATTTTTCGTATTACAAATATTTGTCTTCCGTTTTGTAAACAGCCACGCGGGACAAACAGCCACGCGTCTCTCGCGGGTTTACACGCAACATCGCCATGTTTGTAACAACGTTGTTGATACAGATTTGTTACGGCTTGAATTCAACAACCTTGTACCAAGTTGTTTGGTTTCTGTTACAACTTTGTTGGTGCAGACTTGTAACAATATGATATTGACAGACTTGCTACAGCTCGGGCTCAACAACCTTGTACCAAATTGTTCGGGGTCCTGTTACAACCTTGTTGACAACAACCTTGTTACGGCATTGATCGGACAACCTTGTTACAGTCTGCCAACAACTTGTTACAGACTTGTTACGACAACTGGGAACAAGCAGTGCGAACACAACCTGATATCGGCTTGACGTAACAGTATTGTAACAACATTGTTGCGGGTTTGTAACAAGTTGTGCGTTTTTACGTGTGTATGTGTCAATTGCCGCCAGCACTTCGTCACTTTATTGTGATTATGCGAAGCATGTAATGATAATTAGTACAAATAGTATAACTGTTCATAAAAGCTAGACTACATAAAAAGTTCGGAAGTAGGATTAACAACTGTAAGATGTTCAAAAGTCACATATAGGGGTGTTCATTATAACAATTTATTTAGCGCAATGTGCTTTAGCAGCACCTATACAGGCGCCACCTATACAGGCGCCAGTGGAAGAACATAAGCTTACGTAATTATTTATCACTTATTTACTGAGACCGAGGGAAACAGTGTGTTTTGGGCGGTCGAGGGGCCACAAAACATACTGCTTTCCCGAGGTCTCAGTAAATAAGTGTTTTGTTATATAGTATATTAGTGTCAAAGTATGAATAATTCACCGGTTATTGGAGTGAACTTTGAAACCAAAACTAGATAAATGGAACCCCGTAAATGTTTAATAAAAAAAGACTACACTCAAAGTTAAATATTTATTACAACATTCTGAACTCAAAAGTGATAACATACACTAGAACACTGAACTATAAAATGAACTTTGGAACTTCATGGTTGACGCGCATGCGCACTGCACCCATTCTATTGCGGACCGGTCAATAAATGTTCTGTTATGGACCGGTTGCCTCGTTGCCAGGGCAATGCAGTAAACACGACGT
Organism: Chrysogorgia sp. JL179-B06; assembly: GCA_035772405.1. NCBI lineage: Eukaryota > Metazoa > Cnidaria > Anthozoa > Scleralcyonacea > Chrysogorgiidae > Chrysogorgia > Chrysogorgia sp. JL179-B06. The sequence continues at coordinate 581,543 of JAYKKM010000217.1, forward strand.
TTTGCGGACCGGCACGTGATACGCTTTTGTCCAATCGGAAAACAGAAAAATTGAACTTTGACACTAACTATATAACAATATACATTATTATACTTTTAAATTATTATTTTTTTCATTTGTTTCTGATAAACTCTGGTTTTATGGAAAGGTGTGTGGGTGACCTTTACTGTTTGAAACTCCCTGTAAGAGTGACTAGTAACATGTGTTTCTGGCTTAAGGCCGAATAATTATAACTAAGGTTGTGATTGTTCATTATCAATGGACAGTGAACAATCATGAATAGATAATGGTCGATAGAAGGTAGCTGAATATTGCAGCTTTATTCTATATGCTGTCAAAGCTGTCTGTGTTCAGACAGGGTATTGTTTGAACAAAAATTACTCCTTTGAAACAGTAAGCAATTTTACATTCTGTTTTGTCGAATGAATTATGTTGTATAACGATCAGCAAATACTTCGTATCGTCATTAACTATAATTTTTATTAGTAAAATTTGTCATTTAAAGATGCTGATTAAATATTAATTTATTTTGAATTTTCTTCATGAATTATTAATGAATTTTACCTACAACCAATCCCTCAATTAATACAATCAACTACCTGTAACTACTGTATACTGTAGTTGTTTAATAATACTGTGGGATTATTTTAATGCATAAATCGAAGGCATAAAATATCTGACATAATTTCAATATACATCATACACTTGTATACCTGTATTATAAATTTTACAATGTAATGAAAGCAAAATAATCATTCAAAAATTTATTTATGAGTTTGATTTCAATCACTAAAATCGACACAGATGGCCAAACCATAGATTCAAACAAATTAAGCACAGTAAATCTATAATCCACCTTGATGAACCATGAATTTGTTGAAGGTTTAACTTACCATGTTGATCTATACAGGTTATAGTTCTACATTGAGAACTAGCGCAGCTAGCTTGGTGGTGCAGCACAAGTACTGAGTGGTTCACCATTAATGGAAATATAACATAAAAGACAGTGGTCGGTAAAAATATTTTGTGTATTGTAACTCCAAGATAATCGATTGCGCTGTATTATCTAGAACAAAGATGAATAACACAAAGAGAACAGTAAAGATACAATTAGAAACCTTCTGTATTTCGAGATTGTGAAAGTGATTTTGATCATTATGAAGAATCTTGGTACAATCCAGACAAAAAAATTGTCTGGGAATCGGAAAAATGTGGGAACACTGCATGTTACACAACTCGGATTCGAAAAGGCTTCTTCTATACCAGCATCGATTCTCAGCTCAGGGCCGCAGCGAGGGGGGGTATTGGGGGGGTGTTTCACCCCCCCAACATTTTTGAAATTGAGATATTCGGAAAATCGAATTACTCGTTCGGAAAACTACGGCAACGTAGGTTAAGCGAGATTTCAGTCAGTGAACAGCAAAAAACTCATGTTAAGTTTATAGAACTTACAAAATAATATTCACAAGGATAACAACGGCTATTTTTGTCGATTTACTGCATACGTACATCAGATAGATGACACCTTTTGGCTTTTGCTTTGCAATAAAATTTATCATTTCCGGTTTTAAACAGCCTTCACAAAACCACGAATTATGATACCGTACCATAGAATTAAATTGTTTATATTTCGCCTCTTTTTTTATTGTTGAAAACTAAATTCCTACATCTGTAAACTGTCCAAGGAAATCTCTTAAAACTGCTCCCAGAATGCGGGAAATGCAATTTCCGAGACCCTAGAATTAAAAATGCCTCATATTCGGAAAAATAATTTGAGATTCGGAAATTTGGGACTTACACACCCACCCCCCCCCCCCCCCCCCCCCAACTTTCACATGCTAGCTACGGCCCTGTCTCAGCTTCCCACGAGTTAAACTCTTTACGCCTTCGTTGATGGTGCTTTGATAGGTCGCCCTCGTTTGTTTTCTCGACGTCAGATTTCGAACTCTTGCCCTTGATTAAACTGATTGTTATCTGCATGCATACAACTTGCTGAAGAACCTGTGTCATCCGTTTTTTTACCGTTATATGTTGACGCTTTAACTTGTATACTTTTGGTTGTCTTTTTCCCTCTGGTAGATTGGGAACGAACACGTATTTTAGAAGCTTTAAACTGCTTTGCCCAGTGAGCTCGATAAGGACTGGAACGCTAACTCCATTAACCCGGCCGTATGATTGGATGAAGCCAATATAAAAGGAGGTATAAAACACGTGTGTTATTCGCGTGTAGTGCACAAAACTTCATGATGTGGGATTATTGCAAAGAATATTGTGGCCCGAGTCAGAAGAAGAGTCGGTTTCTTGTGTGAATTTAAAACAATTAGTCAACGCATTCTAAAACGACTTTTAACAACAAATGTTTTCGGGAATATTGTCGTACAAATGAGATGCAATCAATCAAGAATTCGTGGCATAATATAACAGTTTATTTTAAGGCGATCGAGTGTCATCGTTTTGAGGACGAACGGCTTCAGACAGATTGAGATGTTTAATATTATGGAATCTAGGCTACGAAGATTGATTGCCTGTTAGAAAAACAAGGTAAGTAATAAGTATAGTGTTGTTTTTACATATTGTTTATTTAAATCACGTTTAAATATTAACTTATTGATTTTTGAATAAAATTAACTTCGTTAGTTGATGTCTGTCACTAGGCATTCCATTCTGAACGACGGACTCGCTATAATGCTTCCCGAATGTAAATAGGCGCAGTGAGAGATATTTCTATGCTGTGTACTTGATCAACTTCATTTGGTGATCATGTTCCACCAAATGTTCGTTTGCACCTTCTTCGTGGTCTGCAAAGACGGGTTTGCTGGATTCCATCAGAAAGTGATGACAAACTTCAAGTATCCTCTTGCTTTTCAAATTCTTCCTTGCAGACGTTTGCTTTGAAAACATATTCACTGTATTCGATGGTGTTGAACACGGACTGGGATGGAATTGTTAATCCGCCTTTGTTCACAAATAGAGTGAAGGCAGAAGCTGGAAACACTTGGCTGTACCTCGAAGTTCCACAGTAATCGTAGTCAGAATTCTTCGAAGGAGACATGTCTGCAAGGAGACTGTGCCTGCAGGCTTGACAAGTAAGTTTCTGTACAAGTTTCGATACAATGAACCCTCCAATGTAAAATAAAACGTTTGATATAAAATCTGAGTGACTTCTGTTATCCAAATGCTCAAACATCAAGTTTGTTGCTGCCCTCTCTTCTTGGCTCTCGAAGCTCTTGTCGGCTGGTTCGTTGATGGTCGTTTCGATTAGTGGCGAGTTTTTTTTTTCAATGGAAAATAGGAATGATCGTGACATCGTGTTTCCTGTAAAATCTATACAATTGGCATTTTTAGAAGCAGTAACTGCATTTCTCATCAACATCTGCCGGAGAGCGTATTTAAATTGCAAACAGTTCGGCTTATTGTTCCAACCTCCTTTCGATCTTACGCACGAGAACAGCAACTCG